>JAQPZY010001418.1:0-370000 GCA_029931535.1 Margaritifera margaritifera
CAGTTGTTTTCTCTTTGAAAAGAATGTGGCGACAGTGCGTTTTATCATACCCCATATCTACATGTCGAAATTAGCTTTTATGCCGTAATGAAGAGACCTACAGCAAACGGTTTACATGCTGCAATCGGCTCATGAAGACATCAGAAATAGACATACACGTGTCCTCCTGTCTAGCCGATTTGGACCATGGTTTATCGATGATGTCCGCCATCGCTTTACCACCATATTAGTACCAAAATACCTTTTTCTGGTAGCCAGAATAATACTACAGTTAGATGTGTTAATATATAAATTCCCATCTTCCTAAAGCAAACCTGACAATTTAACGAACAGTAAAGCTCTCACCATCTTTTCGTTTGTCAGTAAACTAAATGTAGCCTCTTCGCTGACGTATCCACCATTGCACCGTAAGAAATTTTTGGAGAGTGGAAGAACATTGACACCTTAGACAAACTTCAAGAACATTGACACTTTAGACAAACTCAAGAACATTGACATTTTAGACAAACTCAACGAATATTGACACTTTGGACACGCTCAGAAAAAACAAAAAAAAAAACGGATCTCCTGAGCAAAATATTTTGCCAAAGTTTGTAAAACAAGCGGGGGTTGTCCTTCCATAACGGATGGATTCACTTCCGGATTTACATTAGCTCCTACCATAAAGGGATGGATTCACTTCCAGTTATATTCGGTTAGTTTTCTACAAAGTTTAAGTTAAAACTGAGTTCGTGAAAAACGTGAATTAGAAAATTTGACGGGACTGCCACATAGGACCCGATTTTAAACATATTATTTGTTAAAAACGAAGTACATTCAATAAAAGGACGCCTATAAGGAACACCTTAAAGGAAAAATTATTTATCCCAGTTATTGGACATCTTATCCGTTATACCGACTATGATCAGAAAAGTCGTCAAATTCTCGTTTTAATGCCCGGTAGTTTGTAATGCAGTTCCCTCTATCTGTCGAGTAGTACAGTGCATACTGTATTTAATTGCCATATTATAATGCATAGTATATGCCAAAAAACCTGGAAGTAACAACTATGATTTTCTTTATCGACATCACTAAACATGACATTTATACGCATTTGCTCTGAATATGCTGTGCTATTTGTATGAATGAATGCATTCTGCATACACTTTAAAATTTAACTGTTTCTATGTATAATCACATTGTAAGGAGTAGTTCATTAGACAATCATCACCATCACCATCGTATATAGAGTCTTTATTAGAACGAGCATTTATTGCTTCTGATTTTATATCATTTATTTCAGTTTGGTTAAAGCCAGGTGTAAATGTGTGTGTTATGACGATTGACAGGTTTAGTTTCTTTTAGTTAATGTAAGTATACTTCTTGGAATATATAGTTCCGTTATGGCAGGATTTACAGCCTCGCTACACATGGAGACAAAAGATACTTTGCTAGCTTAGAGACGTTTGAACAGACACTACTATACAGAAGCATATAAAGCCATTTGAATAGCTTCTTTCTATTAAATGAGTTTAAAAACCCGATCAATCATTTTACAATTGTACCGTTTAAAATAGTATAAGGTTAGCGGCCCCTGTGCACCATCACCTGTAAGTTAGGCGCCCTCTTGCCTTACTGGTTCAATCCACCATTTTACAGTTTTGTTTATTATCCCAAAGCTGACCATTCTTCGATTGGAAACATGTATGTTAAGAGTCCAGCATAATAGTTTCCACCACACTTTTGGACCCCAGTAGTTACTTTGTTTGTTGTGATGACTTACTAATGTCCCATACTTATATATGTTCTTGACTGTAAATTTGATCTAAAGTACAAGTCTTCGTTAAAATATATGTGAACATGTCTTCATGTATAAAACTTTAAATTGCCCTACTCAAGGGTGCACTTTTGATTTCAAGCGCTTCAATTTCTGAGATAAGTAATTTTACGTGTTATAGCTTTTTGTTATTATTTTATAGTCAAACTCATCACTTTTGGATGGTGGTAAATAGTTCTTGCAAGGATTCCGCAATCTCATTGAAGCCTAATTGAAGGTGATTGGAACCTTTTTGAAGGTTTTGTGTGTGGTGAGGTTAGATTGCGGAGCTTTCAACTAACCATGTCGTTTCAACACAAAAAATCACAAATAACAAAAACATTAAAAAAAATAAAAAAATATGTCATTGCATAATCAGGACTAAAGCAGTTTGTATAATTTGGTTTACTAAACTTTTATTCGTTTAAAAAAGTTTATATGACTCAGTAGGAGATTTATCCATACGTGAAAATTAAGAAAATATTCCGACCTGCATCTTGGTACCTTCGTTATTTTGTTCAGTAATAACTTTATGTCATGTTTTTCTTTAAAAATGGTTACAGTAGGTTTATTTAGCCCATGAATTTTCATTTCGTTTTCCATCCCCCCCCCCCCCCATAATGCGTGTATTATGTTTATGATCTTGTCCGTCAGTATTGTTACCAAACTTGGGTTTCCGCACAATAACTATGATTTTCAACATTTAACAGTTAACACTTTGTGGATGTCTTGCATTTCGGGTTAAGGATGAACCCTAGCGATTTCTGGCTCAAAAGCTCAAAGGTCAAAGTCCACTGTGACTGAAAACATGAGTACTGGTTTGCTGCACAAACCACTCGAGTTTTTCACCATCTGTAGTTACCATCACTCTTGTGGGATAGTTTGCACTTGAGGTAGGAAAGATATCTAATCTCAATTCAAGGTTACAATAAGTAAAAATAGCCCAAGGTCACCGGTGACTCTTTATAGAAGAAAAAAGTTTTCCGCACAATCAAATGGAGTGTTCCAATTCAGTCTACAGCTGCTAATCTTTTGTAGAGGCATAGTGCTTTGGAAAAGGATGGAACCAGAACGATTTCGGGGCTCTAAAAGCCAAAAGGCTAAGAGTCACTCTGACTGGAAAGTAAGAAAAATGGTTTTCCCCAGAATAAACTGGAGGTTCTCCATTCATTAATGGTCTTAAAACAATTTTGTGGCTTGCACTTGGGTGGTAGGGTAGAACCTTATTTTATTTTGGAGTCAAGAGGGTCTCAAAGATCAAGACTCGCTGTAATTGAGAGACTAAAGCAACATGCATTCTTGGCAATACTATTAGTTTTATATGACATACCCTCAAACCATACCTTGTGGATGGCTATTGATTTAGGGATCAAAAGATCAAAGGTTCAAGGTCACTGGTACTTGAAAAGACGAAAAGTGGTTTTCCGCACAGTAAAACTTAGTTTCATAATCACGGACCCTTTCACCCAAACTTTATATGTGGTTTGGACTTAGGGGTAAGGAAGAAGCCCATCGATTTCAGCAATTAAACGTGCAAAGGTTCAAAGGTAACGCAAAGGGATATAAATTGTTTCTGCGCTCCAATATTTTTTTATCTACATCGACGACTATTTAAAGACGGGCGGCACACACATTATGTACCGTTGTACAGTGCTCTTCTTTCAAAAGATGATATCACCTTTTAAATAATAAGTATTTCATAATGAGATATTTAGATGTATCAGTGGGGAAAAAATTGGATATTTGCCACAGCGGCTGATACCCACCTTTATACGCCCAAAGTGGTAAACATCACTTTTGGTAACTGCTGTACATATATTATAATGTTATCAGCGTTTAACGGTACCTTAGCATAGGTCATGGTCATATGGTGCCAAAATAAAAGTAAAGTTGCTAATGTTGTTTTCTTTTTATCGGAATCAATTAATGAAATTTTTATGATCTTTGTTTTAAGCTGGTCATTGCTTGTCCTAATAACAGATTCATTTAAAATACCGCTGCATGTACACTTGATTATGGATGAAAATATAAATTATTATTATTTATTATTATTATTATATCTTATTATTATTATTATTATTATTACACCACGAAACTTTATTGACTTATTAGGGGATATTATTGACCCGATAGGTGTGCTTGGTTTACAAACATGCGAATTCTGTCAAAATGTGGTTAATTTGTTTTCATTTATTTCTTTTATCGACTCATAGAAAGTAAGCTGGACTGCCGAGAGTTTACTTATCTATCTCACGTTTTCATCTGCTCGTTCCGTTTGTTTGTTGGAGATTTATTTTCTCAACCATATTCTTTATCTCTGTTTTACCAGCACCTACAAACTTGGAAACGGATCTAGGCTGAAAGGGGGATGTGACTACAAGATTCCAGACCGAATATTAACGGACACTCAGTGACCCTTGACCTCCATAATGAATTGACCTTTCATCTCAGGGCGTGGGTCAGATGCTCTGACCATAAATTTGCAGAGGAACCATGCCATTAAGTCCGAATGCAGACGTCACTTTTGTACTGAAGATCGAAAGCCGAGTCGATCGGTTCTGGTGGGATTGAAAAACACGAAAATTTGGAAACAGGAGGGTAAGCTTTCAACGGGTTACCAACAACAAACGTATTGTTTGTATTACTCGCATACCAATCTTAAAGCATACATTATTAACTGATAGTAGTGTGTGTATGTGGCTATTCATATATATATTATTTATATATATATATATACTATATATATATATATATCTCTATATATATATATATAAATCATATATAGGAGGGCTTCTGTTATCACTTATAATATGTTATTAAATAAGTTTCATATTTATTAGTCTCTTTGTGAAAGTGGAGTGGGTTTTTTCCAAACAACACGGGGTTCGGGTATTCTCTGAAACAGAATGTACCACTTTCCATAAGCACACGTGGTTATGATTTATGAAAACACTTGTAAAAATTAACTCTAGGTCCTTACTATCGTTACTATGGATATTTTTTGCTGGATTAAAAAATGGTTTAAAAGGGAAGGTTTAAATTGATATATATTATTAAACTTCATTTTTATCTGCTTGCATAAGTTATGTTTTAAAGATTAAAAAGAAAAAAAAAACTAATGAGAAAATTACAAAGTAAAGAAGTTAAAATAAGTTGGGTTATCATAAAGTGTCAGCTTTGTTGTTGTTAAAACAATCGCAGATAGGGTTTGTATTTTTAAAGATATTCGGACCACAAAAGTTATAGTATTCAAATAGCCCGTATTACCGTTTTTCGTGTTTTAAGATAAACAGACACAAGGAATCAGTGCTTATTAAACAAGTTGTTTATAAAAATAAATAGCATGCTGAATATTTAAGTCCAACCTTCAGTCTATGAAGTAAGCCAGAACAAGATACTAGTATGCCAAGAAGTAAAGAAATAAAATAACAAGCTTACCAGTATGCCAAAGAAGGTAAAGAAAATAAAATAACAAGATGCCTAGTAATGCCAAAGAAGTAAAGAAATAAAAGATTAACATCAGATACTAGTATGCCAATAAATAAACGCTCGAAAACTAAAATAAAATTAATCATTATGGGAGGTCATACACAAACATTTCTGTAAAAAATAAGATGGCGATTGAACAAATAAAGTATGTTTCGTAGACTGTTGGAACACTAGCACTTCATGCTCTGATTGACTCAAAACTCTTTTGTAAAGTGATATGCTAAACACCAAAGGGCATAGAAAAATAGTAGAAAAATCGTCATGTACACCAATAAGTAAGTGTACACCAAAAAAGAAAAAACAACAAAGATCTGGAATAAGAAACGTGGCATGACCCTTTCCAATATACCAATCTGATTATTACTCCAAGCGTCAAGAGGTAAAATACTGTGGAAAGCATTTTGCGCAAAAAACGTTTGTAAAACGGGTTTAAAAAAAAATGAAACAAGTTTAAAAATTTAATTTATTACCCAAATTAAATAATTTACCAATAAACAATTATAAAATAATTTCAAAATTAAAAAAATAAACACTTAAAAAAGTTAAAAAGTTAAACAAAATTGAAAAAAATTCAAAGAAAGAGAAACTTGAAAAAACCATTTTCTACAAGACCAAAACAACACAAAGTAGTGAAATGTATATTGAAAATAATGTTATTTAACAAAAAATCAATGGATGATTGATATTTACACGATTTTACTGATTCCAAAGCAATGTGAGAAGAAAATTAAGGCTGCTAACCTGAAACAGAATTAAGACGTTATTACATAAGCAAAATGTATAACAAAAGTCATAACGAAAAAAGGACGTATGAGATTTAATTGAAAAGAAATGCAAAATAGGTACTGATTTTACTACAGTAGTGAGTTAATAAAGGTTTGCATATGAATTTGTCTTTCGGCAAATAAGATAACTCGGTTCTTTGAAAGTACAAGCTTAGATCTTAATTTGTCTTTCCGGATAATAAGATAATTTGGTTCTATTGAAAGTACAGCTAGACTTAACTTTGTCTTTCGGAAAATAAGATAATTTGGTTCTTTGAAAAGTCCTAGCTTAGACTTAATTTTGTCTCTCGGAAACTAAGATAATTTGGTTTTTTAAAGCTTATAGCTTTAGACTTAACTGATCTGTCTTGTTCAAGAAGTAGGAAAAAAATGAAATTACAGAGCATTTTACCATAGCAACAAAAACCTATGAAAGCGCAGTGGAAAAAGAAGTGACACCGAATGATGTAATTGACGCTTATTTGACAATTTGACCAAAACCCAAATTATTTAAATAGGAAATTAAAGGAAAAGTGCAAAAAATTGGACGCATGAACAGAATTCAATATTTTAAATTGCACATTGATTTGTATCTATCTATATATATACTATATATATATATATATATATATATATATATATATATATATATATATATATATATATATACTAGCTAGATAGATAGCATCATTGTACAAAATCATTAGCATATGAATGTTTATTGTATGCTGTAAAATGGATTTGAAAATATTCCACAATAAAATCCACATTTTGAATAAGTAACCAAAAGCTGTTTTAGTTAAATTGCCTGATATAAAAACTGAAGAAGCTATAAGCAAATTTGATGAAAGAATTTGTTAATTTAATATCGGTAAATGTTGCATGAAAATAATTTAAGGGGAGAAAGCGGACAAGAAGATAAAACTGAATTAAAACTAACAGAGAGTTATAAGTTATAAATAGATATGGTAGGACGCGTTGGCATGTTGTTCATATTGGATTCATGCCATTCCAATAAGTACAAAGACGGAAGATACCATGGCGTTGGCATGTTGGTCATATTGAATTCATGCGATGCCCATATGTTCAAAGACAGAAGGTACCAATACGTTGGCATGTTGGTCATATTGAATTCATGCGATGCCCAGTAAGTACAAAGACAGAAGGTACCATTGCGTTGGCATGTTGGTCATATTGAATTCATTCTATGCCAATAAGTAAAATGAAGGAAGGTACCATTGCGTTGAAATAAAAGACGGAAGGTACATTGCGTTGAAATAAAAGACGGAAGGTACCATTGCGTTGAAATAAATGACGGAACATACCATTGCGTTGAAATAAAAGATTTTTTAAGGCTAGTATCGATCCAAATTATCAAACAAATGAATAAAAAATATCTATGTACAAATTCTTGAATTATTTCAATACACCAGATAAGTTATCAAAACCCAAAATATTATGTTTACAGTGTAGACAACTCAAAAGATATATTTGACAGAAGAGGGGTCAGTTGCAGAATGCAAAATTTATCATCATTAGAATAAGGTTCCGTTTGTTGTTTACGGTGACTTAAAATCTCCCAGCGTACCATGCTCACACTTCCCATGCGTTTACCAGTAAAAGTTAACAGTGATACTTATCCAACAGATATATCTTTTACTGAAAAAAACAGAAACAACAACAACAACCAACAACCGAACAAAAAAAAAAAAATAAAAAGACGAAAACAAAGCAACGAAAAAAAAAGAAAAACATATAAGCAAGTTCCTTCAAGATTTTTTTATGTATATGAAAGCAATGTACAAATCTTTTTATCTTAAGGTGTTTAACAAGTGATTGTGTAAGATAGCCAACATAGTCTACAAGGAATTAAACCTAAACAAGCACAACGTAGGGTGCTCATAGATGATGAAAAAAAAAAAAAAAACAAACAATACAATTAAAATGTAAATTTTCATATATGTGAGAAAAAAATAAAAAATATAAATTTAACAAACATTAACACATGACTGGACAATATTTTACAGGTCCCAATCATAACAATTGCAACTTGAATTATAAATATATAAAATTCATATCTTTGTCCATTCTTTCAAGACACGAGCTACATCTTGCACCGTTGACTACGAATTTAAACGATACAACCTCAATCAAAACAATGAAAACACTTTAAACATGTGGAACATCCGTCCCCTCAAAGAGACAGTTATCCATACAAATACATGGATAGATTTGAAAAGTTTAGTGTAACACTTTTTTACAATCAAAATTAAACTATTATTCATCACTTATCAATTCGAACACATCCTGTGATGATTATCAGAATGAAAATATGTGATGTTTGACTTGAATCATAAAACGTTAGTTGATCTACGCGACACTTACATTTTAAACAAAAATAGACACTTTGATGCTATGTGACATCTTCAAATAATTCATGTGTGAAACACTACAAACTGTATGCAGTACATTATTACACAGCACCAGATTTAGTACATGGTGCTTTTCTAAAGCTATCTGGTGTTAAACTTGAAAAAATAACAACTAATAATATGCACATGATGAATGAAGGTGGGGCTCACAAATGTATCAGTCTGATACCACATTGATGTGGAAAAGTAAATCACGAAATTTTACGTGAATAAAAATTATATCATTACAGATGATGGTGAATTTGATAAGACAAAACTTTATTAATTCGTTAAATATGGACATATTGATAACGTCTATGGGTGAGCAATGTGCCCACATATATCGTAAAATATTCAGATGGGCAACTGATAAACAAGCTTGATGCTTTAAAGAACATTTGCAATACTCGAACTATCGAAATGGTTGATGTATTATTTTAATGGCAACATGCTAAAACCCAGTTACGGAGCCAATTATATGCTTGAGTTGTCAGAGCTGTCGGTAGAAGTATCAGTATCGAAGGAAAGATGTTTCTGGTAGTCAATCATCACCCTAATCGTTTTTTCTTCATAAGTTTTACCCACTTTTGATACTTTTTTTTCAATCTACATTTTTTTGCCTAACTGTCACAGGTTGTTTATCAGCCTTTGGAATACGTCTCTTTATTTCCTCGGCAATGATGTTAAGGTTAATCCCCAATACAAACGAGTCACAGGATTTATGTAAATTGTAGTAGTGTTAATTTTTATATTTTATGAGTCGATGATACACGAGCGATTTAATAGTTGTCAAAGTTTAGCAAAATGTTTTCGGTGGGTTTTTGGTGACTGTTTAACCTCAGAGAGACCTCAGTCACTCCCAGTTTTGCATATATCATTGGACTTTCCAGTTGGTTGTTCAAATTGTCAACCATTTGATATGCTATAAACACGTGCCTTAGTGCGCTAATATCTTGTTGAGTACTTATTTGCCATAAGAATTCTCCTCGAGTGTCGGTGTTGTGCGAGTCTGTGGTCATCGCCTGAAATAAAATTATAGATGTTCCACAAGACATCATAAATGTTGTCAAACGTTTGTCTATGGCTACTGAAGGACTTATTGATGGCATCCAAAGCGTAAATGTGGATAACACAACTTTACCCGCATCGGGAACGGCGACACCATCATGATGAATTGCATCGTTGGCGTTGCCCTTTCTATTTCACGTGACTGTGTGTTTGGCCCCGAAAATAACTTTATGAAAGTCTCTAAAACCCAAGTATGTGTGAGAGTGGAATCACGCAGGAAAACTCCCCGCGTGCGTTAAGCTGGGCTCGACGCTGTGCCAATTCCACCGTTGAAAATTATCATTGTCTCTTATTACAGCGGGAGGTACTGCATTTCCTCCAGCGTTTTCTGACGTTTCCAAAAACGTATTTGATATGTGTCTTTAACAAGCATCATAGACGGACCAACAGACTTTGCGTAATCGTCGAAGTATCGGGCGAGTCTGAGAATTGTTGTATTCGACGTCAACGTTCGTCACAAAAATTACTTCGATTTCCTTTCCCGTCGATGAGATAACGTGCGTTGCTAAACAATGCCATAATGCCGTTGTTGATAAATCAGACTTTGTCGTTGGCACCGTATGCAGTATTTTCATTGCGTACAATCTTTCCTTGGACTTCCAAGAATGCCTCACACGGAAGAAAATAACGAGATGTGTCATGAAACCTCATATTATACTGGCCCGTCCTTATCTGGATCGCTAGCCTCGTACGAGTAATATTCGTAATTTTGCTTGCTTCGATCTCGCAACGCAGGCGCATCTATGTCAAAAGCGGGATCGGATACATCTTTGAATTGGGCCGATGGTAAAACGTAATTTTCCGTTTATGTTTATGCATTATTGTTTCGTCTATTACCTTTTGCCGGACAACCATATTGCCAGATTTGCAATCGCTGAATCAGACAGACGTTGTTGCGCGGCTTCATTTATGATTTTACTAACCGGGGCTGGCATCGTTGCTGTCGATAGTAATGTAACCGCTTTTTGGTTGGTGCTCGAGTCACTTGTTGTCGTAGTCGATCTCGAATCGATTAAACCGCCTGCGATCCCAGCATTTGTTAATCGATCCTGCAGCAACGTTTATGATACTATCAACGACTCGCATTGCAACTTATTCTAGCAATTGGTGCAGCGCGCGAAGACAAGACAGCGAGCACATTTGGGTGCACCTGTAAATACTCCTCGTACAACATTACTCTAAGCCAGTTTCGTAACATACCCGCGTAAACGGGTTTTCTCACGTCTTAACGTACAATTGAAACTTCATAACTGCCACTGATGGCGTCACAAGTCAAATTAACCTGAGCCGTGGTGGTAATTTTGACAATCTTCTGACGCGAAATAGTAACTGGTAATGTCGGGTCTGCATGCAGAAATCGTTTGTTTGGGGAAAATCTCATTAATATCTTCAGGCCAACCAAGAGCTGTTCTCAACGATGACTGCGCAATGTGAACCGCGTACTTAAGAGATTTAACCGAGATGGCAGAGCTGAATGTGGCCTCATGTTCGCGTATGAAAAAGTTAGGGTATTTTCGGGTCAACAATGTGGATTCTTCGTCGGATCCTCATTATTTATTGATTTCAAGCTCGTATGCGCCAGTGGGAAAGTCCAACAAATTATTCCAGGTGAGCGCCACCATCTGACGAAAACACAAACGAGTTATTTACAGGGAAGCCATCACACGGTTGCGATCGAATATTTGGCCAACTGCGATAAACTCATAACGATGCAAGTGCGATCTCGAGTGTGCGGGATTGCCCCGCAGTGATTGTTGTAGGAAAAGTCGCATAAAGTTATCGTTTCGTTGATGAGATTATAATCATCGAAGTAATGCTCGGGGTTGTATTTGCAACGACTCACTGCAATTGCAGCATTAATTTCGCAATAAAACAGGAAGCACTTCAGAATTCATCATCGGTGTGATAAAAATCATCAATGTCTTCCATAAGTTAAGCCTTAACGAGCGAAATGTCCCCACGGTTCATGATGTTGTTGGTGAGCAACCGTTGACAAATCGATGTGGCCTCATTAGTGACTTCTGGTGTGTTGTTACCCGCGCGAACTGATCCCCACAAGCGTTTTCCAACCTATCCAGGAGTTCATGATCTGCTCGGTTGCGCAATCACCGATACCTTTACCAGCATATTCTTCTTCCGGTTGATATTCTCCAAATGCTGTCTTGGGAGTCGACTTCTACAATCTTCGACATTTATGTGAAATTCCTTCCACTCTGGACCTGTTGCAGATTGCCTTTTAAACTTATCCCGATATATTATCCAAATGTCAGATGCTTTATCATTGCTAAGTGATTTAAAATAAAGTCCTGCTACATATTCTTTCCAGTTGGAAGGAAACCGCTTGGTAATATCTTGAACATCCTCCTCAATCTTTTTGAAGTCAAACTTGTTAAATATATTAGGCTGTGGTGTTTTGACATGTGCTTGGGTAGCGTCGTTGCCTCGGACGCCTCTTCTTGGACCACAGAGATCACAAGCCGCCTTTGGGCGTTGTTGAACTCCCGCAATCTGTGCTGGTAACTGTTCAATGGCTGTCCTGGCAATCAGTTCGATCATCGCTGTGGTGGTTTCCGCGACTTTCTTGACTTGTTCCGCCGTTTCAAGCGTGGGCTTGAACAGCGGCGCAAACGTATGTTCAAAACCCGTTGTGAGGTCTTCCCGTTCGGCCTGACGCGATGCAAACATATCTTTGATACGTTCACAGGTGAAGTTTTAGTCGATCCTGTACAGCTTTGTCGCGTCGAGCAGCATACTCATCTATGACATCGCTGGCGGTCTTTTCCGTTGTTAGTATATGATTGTTAAATTTTTTTGTTTAAACCAGCGCGATACTTGCGCTGGCCTATCAGTCAAGTCAATAGTGACGAAACTTTACGTCTCCTGGGTGACCTCCGCAAACATATTTCGAAATTCAATCCCACGAGTCCAGGTCCAATGAATGTTTGAGAGACCATGCTCATCAACGCCGTGAAATACCATTGTACCAGGATGAAGCCGGGTTGGGATTGGATAAGCGAAGACACCGAAAGCAATTGCGTTCATGAGATGTTTATTTATAAACGCAATTGAAAAGAATGAACGAATCTGACACCAATGTAACAAAAAGATATCAGGAAAATATATAGTTCCTAACATGGAACATATCAACAACAAGTAACTCAACGAGAAAAATCAAAGATGAATTAACGAATGGAATTTAAACAAACGTGAATAACGTCCTATCACCAATCAAACACATAGAAGTCGATGATCTACACCATGATACAAACAAGGTATTATTTAGCACCAAGGGTGACTAAAGCATGTGATTTACATACAACTACGAATAATGTATCATTAATATCATTTTATCCACAAGTAGGACGCATGTATTATGAACTTATCAATATATCACTCAGTTAGCGATATTGGAAATATGAATTATTTAAGTTATCACTCATTTAGCGATATTGAAATATGAATGCATGAATTTATGAATTTATCGCTCATTTAGCGATATTTGAATTATGCATTTACGAATGTATCACTCATGTCACGATATTGACATAACTGATTACAACATGGAACATATTATATATATATATATATATATATTATATATATATATATATATATATATATATATATATATATCGTGGCGTCCAGTTGACGACCAAGATTTATTTCCGGTTCCACCCGCTCTAGTCAATGGTCAAGGAGCCACCACGCATAGTCCGGCCCCTCCCAGTCTGTTGAAGGATCCCTCGAGAGCCTTCTCATTCAACACATACCCGATGGTCGCGAAGTCTTGGTCCCTCACATCGAGAACACCAGTACCCTCTTCCGAGCCAACGTCAACAGACACAGCGTACACGTCACAATGAATCCCACAGAGTTCTGCGACTCCACATCACCAAACCATACACAAAATGCAGCTAAAGTATAACAACTGAACCGTGTAGTACATATGGCACGGTTAAGTACTTTTGCATTGATATATGTTGCGTATGCGCGCACATGAATTCGTTTCGTTATACATTACATTTTATCATTCAATGCATGCAGCATATAATTAAATTCAATATATCTGTTCAGTTACAGCAAATGGCTAACTTGAACCAGACTATAGTTTTTCTAATAGCATGGCGTTATATGACCTAGGTATTGACTCTCTGTAGAATTTAGAATAAATTCTAAAACGTCTGATATATGAAACAATTCTGTCATATAAAACGGATAGTAATAAAGAATGCAATTCTAAATTTTACATACCTCTACAGCTGAAGATTGCTCCCGTAAAGTGGTAGACTTCCTGACAAGACTCGTCGTAATGTAATTTGTACATAGAAAATTTGCTCTATAAGTACCCTAGCTGTGATGAATATGCGCAGCTAGGTACTTGGGTTTTCACTTCAGGCAATTTGCACATGCAGCATGGGTTGAATCGCGCTCAGTATTTCGAAATAACTAGAGCCGAAAAAAATAAACCACCCTCGGGTAACGCTGTACGCGGCAACGAAACCCGAGTACATTTTCGATCACATATACATATTGATATAAATCATACACAATTCCGTGACAACCATTAAGATGTTGCAGTTGTCTCGTATTACTTTAGGCACGTGTGCATGTCGTTCAGTTAAATAGATCACATCTGTGTGTTTATGTCGACCTCGGGAACATATTTGCGCGGGATTGATTTGGTTTTCAAGCATCACATCATCGTACACGACAAGATTATTTGAGCTTGGATCAAGGTCATCAATCGAAGGCGCTTCATCGATTGTGAAAGATCAACTCTCTGTAAATACGTTCTCGCAGCTCCAAAGGCAAACCACGAATGTGTTCTTGTAAAGTATCCGACGTGGAAAGTGGCTCTCTTTTGTTTACTTCACAACACCTGTGATAGTTTCTCCCATAATCAGGCTTCTTATACGGTGGAAGTCGCGATAGTTTCAAAATCGAGGAATGACTTTGAGTTACGTTTCACTTGTATCTTGACCAACTCTCTGTAAATACGTTCTCAGCAGCTCCAAAAGTAAACCATGAATGTGTACTTCTAAAGTGTCCGACATGGGTTTCTACTTGGGACTGACATCCTACTGATCGTACCCGTACTCATCACCGACCAAAGGCAGGTACTGACAGCGCGGAGACCATCTGGCATTTTCCAAGTAAGCCGAGTCTTTATACTCCCAGTCGTGAAGCCTCACACCGCAACTGAAACACTGAACTTTGTCTCCTTCTCCCAAGCAGATAAATCCAGATCTGGCTAAAGCTTTGGAAGTAGGTCCCTTGCAGATATTTAGGGCACTTATCTTTGAACGTCTGGTATCGCTTTTCAAACTTGGAATATCCAGGCAAAGCCACAGGTAGCGTCAATTCTTTACCCATGTAGGGATGGCATTCACAGGTAGGGACACGCTTAGCATCCCCAATAAAGAAGAAAGGTCGTCCTGCATCGCAAGTGGGGCGGTAAGGCACACGCACGGCATCGCTTTCCATGGTCCCTGAGGAGGAGCGACAAGGTCGTGCTGCATCGCTAATGTCAAAGCGTACGGCATTGGTCTCGTCGCATGGCACTCCAGGTCGTGATCACATTTGGAGTCCAAAGCAGTAGATTCTTCGCTCGGTGGCTGTATCGAGTACGTCAGCATCGGTGCGTGTGTACTGATCTCTGCATTGAAGTTCACAGTAGGATCCCCCACTCAGTGGTTGGGTGACATGAGTATTCATTTTCTTCTTTTGTCTTCTTCTTACTCGGTCAACGTTGGGAGTCCTAATGAATGGTTAGGCTTGGAACTGGCTCCTTTTTTATACTGCAAATCGGCGTGTCCGTACGGCAAAGTGGTGTGGTCTGGAAGTCTCACTCGTTTCTGGTACACAATTTGGTAAACTTTTCCTACAGGACGACTGACGATTTGGTGATTGGGTAACCGTACGATCTTGTGAGGTTTCTAAAGCTTTCACTCGAAAGTCTTCCGCTTGTCCAGACAGTAAAGCATTTTTCAAAACCTCAAAGTTCACCACTTGGCTTGTTCGATAGTTCAGAGATAATCTTTTGACTTTGCATTTGGTGTGAAGTTGGCTTTGTCGGTCTCGGTATCGGTAGCCGTAATTTTTAGGACCGCGGCTGGCAAAACTCAGAATCGTCTCTTGAGGGTGCTCGTCCGTCCAGGCTCCTAAACGATCTCCTTGGATGGTAGGGTGTGGGACCCCAGGGCGATGGATGTACATACAACTGTCGGTGTCAAAGTACAGGACACGATCTCCCAACACTTCTAAGGCTTCGTCGTACAATTTTTACTAGCATGGGCTGTCACGTAGGCTGCAATGACCACGTTGCTAAAGTCGTCGGGGTGTACTAACTTGCATTCTTCTTCGAAATTGATTAAGATAAAATCTTCACGAACGATTTCTGCGTGTTTGACTAGTTTACTTTAGTTGTCCACCAGTTTAAAGTAGGCAATGGGATCTGTCAAGTATTCCGTCTTGGGCATAGATCGTACGTTGTGCCATTTTTCCCCACAAGCAATTCAACATGACTTTGGCAAACGATCTTCTTCCTTCGTTCTTTTCTACATCTTCCAAAGCGATGCCTTCGACGGCACGGTACTATTCTTTGAATTGGGTTTCGTCTTCGGGAGTTTGACACCACGAGGAACAGCCGCTGGCTTCTTGTTTGAGTTTGAGAAATTGGTTGACGTAGCCCGAGAAAATGCCTGGATGGGAAGCGTCGTCCTTTTGGTATTGTGCTGTGGTTGGAAAGTGCCAGATTTCGTACACTTTCAACAAACGGTATCCTCGATCCAGAGCCCGAAACAATTCGGCGCTGACCCACATTCCTGTCAAAGCGCATTCTTCCTCCGTGTGGTGACAGGGGTGATCTTGGTTACATGTTTCGGCACACGTACGGCATAAAGGAAACATCAGTTTTCCTTGACAATGATGAGGTAAGATAGGATGATATAAGTTGGTCGGGGGTAAGACTTTGCATTTGATCAATCCTTCGTATTGGCGAATGTGTTCCACGTCGATGTGTTCTGTCAAGATTTCAGCGTGTCCGGTAGGAAATCGTTTGTATTTGCACACCCAAGGATACAACGAACACACGTCGATGTATTTGATTTCTTTCTCCTTTGATTCGTCTACGTCGTACAGCAAATCCGTGACATTGGTTCGTCCCTCCAACAAACCGTGGCGTGGATCCAAAGGCTCGATGTCGACCCACATCGTAACTTTCGGCTATGCTCCTAAGTGCGTTCGTACAAGTCTTCCATGGTGACTCCCGTGAGAGGATTTTTCATGTCTCTTTGAGGAAAATAGGTAGGGCATCCGTGAAACAACCAGCCCTGAAATTCGTACACCCTCTGAAGGTTTTCTAAGTCCCAACCATCCACTGAAAGACTGCCTATTATATTTTCTCCTCCTCAGTTTCTGGCATGTTGTATCCATTTGTCTTCCTTTTGGCTCAAGTAATGGAGCCAACGCAAGGCTTTGGCCGAGTATTGACGGCTTGCAAAGAGAGACGTGTTTGAGTCTATGATGGCTAGTTCGTTTCTCGGGCATGAAGTTTTTGGGCGTACACTAAGGTACAGGCTTTGGGTAGGGTGCATGCTTCCTTCAAAGGATCGACTTCTCCGTGATCTAGAAATAATTGTCGAAATTTTCCACAGCAACGGCATAAAATGTCCACATCGGATCGACAATACTTTAACATTTCACCTTGAAAGTCAAACGGTTCTGACTTGTGAGCGTGGTACCAAGCGTGAAAGGCTTCTCGGCGTTCGGTGTTCATTTCGTCGGGGTCGTAATAGTCAACGTCAGGCAAATGCGGTAGCACGACGTGTTGATTAGCTTCCGAATTGAAGAAGTGAGGAAAATATCCTTTGGCCATTTCTGTCATACCAAATGGTTTAGGCATTCGACTCAAAGGCATGGTTAAATAACTCATGGAATCTTTGAATTGCACTTGTCCCACTTTCATGTAGTGAGTTTGGCTCCGTTCATGGTGACTTTAGGGCATTCGGTACCTTGTTGTGAATAATATTTTAACAGAAACTGTCCCGAGAAATTGTGAGCCATGACGGTCGCATGGCGATGACTATCCCCGTAACGTTGAATGTCCTCTTCGCTTCAAGTGTCGTCGGAAGGGTCTAAAATCCATTCAGCAAACTCGGACAAAGTGTTGGGACCACGAAAGATTTTGTTTCACGTCCTCCTGGAATCCTACTACAATGAGGACAGTGAACGTGGATAGGTTCTTGGATGCACTTCTCACAAGGACGATGAGCGACGCAGAAATTGGGGATGTGAATGCCTGTTTCTTGCATGCATTCAAAATCAAAAAAGATGAAATCCACTTGGTTCTTGTTCCGATCAGCCTTTAATTCTTTCTTCAGTGTATTGTCGTACTTTTGCATGAAACATTGATGATCATAATCCACCAACTGCTTGCAAAAGCGGCATCTTTTCTTGCCCGCAAAAACGTGTCTCTTGGGGTTGTTGGTTCGAATCACGTGTCCACACGTGGAACAAAATTTCAATAACTCGCAAGCGCTTTTCTGCTGGTGACCTTGTGTCCTGAGATGTTGTTCGTAACAAGAGGGACTGACAAAGGTTCGTCGACACGTCGCACAATGCACGTGATTTTCAGGAAGGCATGGCTTGGCAGCTAAACAGCCCTGACATCGCACTCCGCAATGAATGTGTCGCTCCCGATTATTAAATCCTTGGTCACATTTCTCGCAGTAGTAAGAGTGTCCTAGAAATCATGTGATACTGGTGATGGCATCGAAATGTTCTTGGTGGTGATATACGTGAATGTATTTTCCCTCCGGGAAATCGGGGCCTCGAAACAGCAGAGCTCCGCGAACTTCTTGAGGGTGTACTTTCAAGGTGTAGCGAGGAGACAAGACGTCTTGAAGTTGTTGCATTTGAGAAATGCCACACACGGTCTCTTTGGGTATGCCTGCTTGTTGTAACAGGAGTTCTGCTTCTTTTCTTTGTTTGGCTTTCTCCGATCGTCGAATGTTATTCCAGGCTCTTTTCCATTCTACCATTCTGCGCTCTCGTTCTTGTCGGCATACGTTTGCCCCACGACGATGGCGCGGGCTAAGCACATCTGGACTTGAGAATTGACGATTTGGACGACACTGAATTTGGTACTGCGAAGGTCGTCCACCAGCAACACTTTCCTAATTCGTCCGCTACCTCGAGGAGGGGATACGTGAGTCATGTGAAGTGTAGCCTTTCCATCCGTGATGGTAAACTCTTCGTTGAATTTTTTGAACGTGTTCGATTTTAGCCATGACTTTGGCTGGTGTTAATTCTGCCGGGGTGCTAAACTCGATCCAGACAGCCGACTTCAAACTTTCGTGATGGATGGACAGTCTCAACCGATCGTCCTCTTTGGCTCCGCATTGTCGTTTCAAGTTCTGTAACACAGAATCCCACAAATTGATAATGAACCCTGCAGCTTTCTCGGGAGGCACTTCAGACTTGAAGTCTTTAAAGTGGACGGTGTGAGTGTAAGCCGTAGTTCGCAATTTTCTAGAGGTTATTTTTTGCGTCTCTCGAATACGATAGTAATTTTCGGGAGCCACGGTAGGCCTTTCTTGGTGAGGGCTGGTAGATTCTTCGGGTTTGGTAGAAAGTGGTGTGGTTTCAGGCTCACTCATCTCCTCTTCGAAATCGCTAGTATGGACTTGAGCTAGCACTTCATCTAGCTGTGTTTCAGGCGGCACGGAAAGTCTCCGTCGTCGTCTCTTCGTTTCTTCTTCTGTTTTCTCATGGATTGAGCGTGATCTTTTCATCTTGATATCTGACTTGAATCTGATTGAGTTTCACACAGGGTCACTCCCTATATATATAGAGAGACCTTCCTACCCTCAGAATAACTATTTGTTATTCCACTTTCAAACAGTGAAGATGGAAATGTCAAGAAGCTATAATCTAATTCATGACTATGGCAAATACAATAAGGCTATAGAAGACAGCAAATTTCAACGCTACTGCGCTCGAGATAAAAGTCAAGATACTTGCTATATCTGCCACGAAAAAGGACATTGGGCTCCCTATTGTCGACAACGTCATCACCCAGGAAAAGAAAAGAGAGATAAAAGTCAAGATACTTGCTATACCTGCCACGAAAAAGGACATTGGGCTCCAGAATGTCCACAACGTCAACACCCAAGAAAAGAAAAAAGAGATAAAAGTCAAGATACTTGTTATCATTGTCAAGAAAAAGGACATTGGTCTTCCGAGTGTCCTAAGAAACAAGAGAACCCACCAGAGAGGGAGGAAGCAAAGGGATCTTCAACCCCAGAAGAAGAAGAAGAAGAAAAAGAACTCATCCCTCTCGTCAAGAAAAGCAAGAAAGCTAGACGACTGGAAAACAGTAAGGAAGATGAAGCAGAAGAACCCTTGATCCCTGTGAAGAAATTCAAGAAAAAGAGAGACAGACAGTGAACAATGAGCTTTGAGTGTGGTGTTATGTTCATTGTAATTATTTTAAAAGGGAATAGACCAGAATGGCAAAAAAGTAAGTGTCTTTGTGTGTTTTTGTTTTTTAGAGTATGGACGCACGCACGCACTCACGCACTCACTCTTACACAAACCAAGGAATGGGATTTAAAGTTTTACTTGATTTGGCAAATTGTATTATAATTTTTTCTTGATAAATGAGGTGGCCCTGAAAAGGGCCGTTGGAGTGTTTGTTTTAACAAACTTATGAACTGGACATGCTGAGCTTCAACTGTCTCAATTCCTTTCCACGACCAAGTCCTATTCCTCCTCCTGCTGCTGCTGCTGCTTTGGTGGTAGTAGTAGTAGTGAATGTTGGTGGTGGTAGCATCTCACTAGTAGTAGTGATAGGTTTAGAATGTTTTGCTCGTAAGGGTCTCCTTCTCTTAGGTTGTGTTAAAGAAATCTGATACATGTTTTTCAGATGTTTTAACTCCGCTAAAATGTCTTTTAACACATTCACCGTTTTGTTTTCCTCACTCTCTTCCTTCTGTCCTTCACACTTCTCCTCTTCTAACTTTCTTATTTCTTCTTGTTGTTTTCTTCTTTCCTCTTCTTGCTGAAGAAAAACTTCTTCGGCTTCTCTCTGACGTTGTAAAACATTTTCCAATTCTTCTTGTTACCTCTTTTTAAAATCGTCGATGACAGGCAAAGAGAGTAGTATTACAGCAGTCGTGGTTTCAGGCAAAAATTCTTGAGAGAGAAAATCTAAATTAAAATCTTCCGGTTGAAAGCTCACCACAGCATTCGCTGCTGTCGTCATACTCTCACTCCGAACATAAGAACTTTCCGTCGTCACAGGCTCACCCAAATACATGCTCTTCGTAGTCTCCATTATGTTGCCCAAGGTAAAACCCTACGAACGCTGTGATGCCTTTATACTCAAGATGACTTCACACCCCCACTCTCTTCCGATTGGAAGCAAAAACCTACCCGGTTGTAACGCGCCTTTGGATTGGTAGTTCATTTCGATCCGTTTCAATACGCTCTTAGGCTATATATACCACCGCTTGTGTCATAGAGTTTCACCGTTTCTCAAGATGTATACCTCAGTGGAATCATCGAACCTCGTATCGGGAATGCTCTTCAACCCAGACTTCCCGATGTACGTCAAAAGCCTCATGGGCCATTACCAAGATGACAGATACAGCGATATGGAAAAGACGAATCTATATCGAAAGACAAGGCTGTCTGAAGCGAATCCTTTTCTACGGTCCTGACGTCCGTCGAAGCTTAAGAAGAAGAAGGCCCTCCATGAGATGCCACTTGTGTTAACTTCAACACTCCAACGGCCCTTTTCAGGGCCACCCCATTTACCCAGAAAAGATTATCATTCCAAAAATTGCCTTTCCACAAAACTTGTGTGTATGTGTGTGTATGTTTTCCCTCCCTGTTCCAATTCCCACGCCTGTTCCTTTTCCCATTGGTACCTAGAGAGGCCCACCATGTTAATCTCCCGTTAGTACCCAGAGAGGCCCCACGTTCATTTCCCTTTGGTACCCAGAGTGCTGCGCTAAAATTACAGTACCTAGTTACCCACCTATTACTACTCATGATGTCCGTTCCATTTGACAAGTACATACTTTTAACCTTTCATTCTTTAAGTCTTAAAATCTTTCCAACTTTGTATGTCATCTTGCTTGTCCTATAGAGATAATTTCTTTGAGACACATTCCCGTACATAAACCGGTTCACCTGATATTACATGCCTTATTTTGAATATTTCCTCGGTAAAGTTAGGATGTCGTCTTTTGCAAATATAGTTTTATATTTTGAAATTCTGATTACTTCACCGATTTAAAATCTAGGAGATCTACATGTATCAGATGTTCAGTAACCAAATATATCGATCCATACTTTTGATCTGTTTTCTTCCTTAATCTTTAAACAGAAATCATGTGTACAGACATAGGATGAGTGTTCATGTATTAATAAATTAGCTTTGGCAAAACGTTCTGTTTTCATTTTGAATGAAATACTTTCACATTCTGGTCTTCAGAGTTTTCTTAAACTCTTTCCACTACACATGCTTTTTTGTATACGTAAGTTCAAAATTACTCCGTGTTTGCCTTTTCTAACAAATCCTTAACTTCTCTGTTGTGAAACCGTTTTCCTTCATCAAGCAGTATCTGTCAGGTCTTCTTTCTTTAAAAATTTCCTCAAAAACTGCGTGTTTGCCAGCTCCTTAATTTTGGTTTTACCGTTTAGAACAGGTGTAGTTTCAGGAGACATATATCTCTTTCAAAATGTATTTGTTTCCATGTTTATATTTTTTTAAATCCTTGCATTTTAACAATATCTGCCTGCCACTGATCATCCATATGAATTACTTAGACCTTTTTGGATGGAAATACGTTTACCCTTCTTGTGTAAAGTGTAGGTAATTAGGTCAGTGAACCACTTCTTCAACTCAGCATATTTTATTTACTTCTTTTCCTGGTTAAGTTCTTTCCAAAACTGATTTATATTGTATAAGCAGCTGTACATCCGAGATCGTAGGAAAGGTGGCTTGAAATACTTTTCTTTTCTGGCCATTTTAAATGATACAAACGCATCCAGAGAATATTTTATGCTTAACAAATTGTCTTTAGAGGGTATCACCAAACCAAACATAAATCCAACGACAACTAGAACTGTTATTTCCAACAATTTGCAACGTTTTCATAGTCCTTTCAAACATAGGAATTATTTCAGAGTTATGTCACATTTTGCCACGCCAAAGGTTGCTTCAAAAATAAATACTTTATATACTGCGCTACTATGTGTTGTTTTTAATCGGACTTCGTTTTCCATGAATCCTATATCTATTTTTGCTGACTCGCTATAGATTGACATTGTAATGTTTACTTGACCTTCTATTTGTTTTGTAAATTTATCTAAATACAAATTTGTATATTAACTCACAACAAATGCGTAATTTACTCCTTCTTCATGCTGTATTGTTTTCATAAACATGCAATCGGGATTGATGCAGTGATCGCAATGTTATAATCATTAAATGTAATATATAAATCTTTGTCTATATGGAAACATTAGATGACATCTTTTTAATACTTGAAACCAGCAACTCAGTATTTGAATTCTCTTGCATGCTGTTTGTAACACAGTTAGCTTTGATTACACTTTTATTCCTTCCAAACTTGGAAACATATACTTGTTGTCTCTTGACACTAAGATGTTTGCTTTTTTGTTAAACTTAGGAAATATTTATATCACGTTTTAGAAAACTGTTGAATATATAACAATATAGCTTTACTCCAGTGTTTATGTTGTTCAAATATTCACATTAAGTTGATAACAAAATTTAAATAACAAGATAGTATAGGCCTAGTGTAAAATGTTGCAAGTGTTACATAACTTCTAACTCTGTGTTTTCAAGAAATTGTAAAGGCTTTAAGAAACCCGTATCCCGTGGGTATAAGAAACGCCCTTTTTTGACACCCTATCGTAGGATTGTTTTACTAAGGTTTACGAGTATTTCAGAAGCCCCATCTCTCTCTCTCTCTCTCTCTCTCTCTCTCTCTCTCTATATATATATATATATATATATATATATATATATATGTGTGTGTGTGTGTGCGTGCGTGTGTGTGTGTGTGTGTGTACACAAAATGGGGCTACAACAAAGTATAACCAATTAACCGTTACCACCCAGCACCATGCTTGTGTCACTAGAAGTAACATCTCTCTATACTAATATTGCATGTGATGAGAGGATACAGAAATCTAAACAAGCCTGGGAAAAAATAATTGTGAAGAGGCCACCCACATATTTCCTGGTCAAGCTCTTGGAGTTAGTCTTTAAACGCAATAACTTTGAGTTCAATGGTAAGAACTATAAGCGGAACAGCCATGTGGACTAAGATGGTTTCCTTGTAGGCAAATATGTTTATGCGCCGATTAGAAAACCATCTTCTGGTTTGTGTAAGCTATACCACATAACAATTGGTACGTTTCGTTGATGATGTGGAAATGAAATGGCAACATGGTAGAGAAAAGCTTGATGAATTCATAATGCAAACCCATAATTTCCATCATTCGATCAAATTTCACTGCTGAAATATCTAGCACAAATAATATTTGTATGGATACAAAAACTAAAATTGTTGCATACAGACATACCCTTAATCCAAACTGAGTGAAAAACATCAATAACTTCATCCATCTAGCTGCCACCCAATGCACTGCACCCAAACATCCCATACAGTCAAGCACTTGGAATCAGAAGAATATGTTCTGATGAGAAAACTTTCGTTGAGAGGTGCAGAGAGCTAACCCAACATCTGACAAAGTTCTGACAGCGAAAGCGAAACAAAAAGCCAAGAAAAAACACCGTGCTGCCGTCCTAAAATACAAATAAAAGAAAACATGGAACGAATACCTTCATCCTCACGTTCCACCGAGATAGCCCTCAAGTTGTCGGATCATTCAAAAGCTCTGGGCAGCTACTGAATCGTGTGAACCGCTTAAATTGATATTTCCTTACAAACCAGTTGAAGCATTCCTTGGACTTAAGAAAATGAGAGAGACATGCTATGCAGGGCAAAGCTAGAGCCACTCTCAAATCATAGCTTTGTGGAAACAAGAGATGCAAGACTTGCCAGCACATGAAAGAAACAAACACCTTTTCCAGTACAGTCTCAGTTGAAAAGTTAGGCATTCACAGGCAGACAATAACATGCAACACAGAAAATGCGATCACCCTCATTAAATTTAATCTCCACAGATCACATTGGCAGACTGACAAAATGGAAAGAAGCCCTGTGGAGGAAAAATTATGTTAACCAGGTCACTCTTTCAACTATTATAATCCTGATTGGAATCGCCCAGAACTAAAAATGGAGCACGCAAATTAGGAAATACACAAGAGCCTATTGGATTCGATGGCTGCGAAAACTCAGACATCAGTATCAACAAGAATCCAAGCAGGCACTTTCCCGTTAACAGATAACAAGACATTTCCAAGTTACAAAAATCATATTTTTCTGCCATTAATTCGCTTTCTCAAATTCATGATCATAGTTTCCATAACTTTGTAACCATTTTTTATAAATAAATGAAATATATATAAAAAAATGCATTTAACTTATTTTACTTATTTAGGTTTTTATTAGTACCAACTAGTTTTAAGTAATCGTCAGTTAAACAGATTACTATATCCAGGTTAAAAGAATATAATTGAACAGTTGTCGACGACCATATATATATATGGCACAAATTTGTATTGCTGATTTAGTTGCTTCCGTCATGAATTGTATTCCCTTGTTCTAACCACATAATAAGTAGCACAGTACAGCCTTACTAATGTTATTCATTCTTTTATTGTTTAATTTTTATTGCAAATATCTAGTCAATCATCATGTAGATTATATAAAGTAATTAGGATTTTTTCTTTTCTGTTGTTCCTGTCACGTTTCTGTGAAGAAAATTTCTTTGTAGATTTGTACCCTTCGGAAAGGAATTGGTAGTGTATATATATATATATATATATATATATATATATATATATATATATATATATATATATATATATGTCTATATATACATATATATATATATATATATATATATATATATATGTGTGTGTGTCTTACTGATCTTCGCACCAGATACTTGGTCTCGTGTCAGTCACTACATTTCCCTCTCAACGCTCTTATAATTTTGAATCCACATATGGCGCCTAATAAAATTCTTACGTAGTCAAACGTTTTAATGTTTTAATTTTTCTTCAAGCGGGTGATCATAACTAAAACATTAAAGAACTGCCTACCTACGCACCTAAAACAGCAGCTTATCATCAATTTGACCTGTTTAGCTATCTACCTATCCTACCAAATACCCACCACCTAATCAACTAATCATCCATATACATAATCACCCCCAGCGTTATTACCTACCCAGTTACCTACTTACAAACTTACCGACACAAATAGCTTCTTAAGTAGCAAACTAATTGCAGTCAACTTACATACTTATCTACCTACATACTTACCGAAATATATACAGGTTTAAGTACCTACTTACCTGCCTTCCTACATTCCAATCTAAATTTACACGTACCGGTATGTATTTGAATAGGATGTGGCTTACTACCAGGACAGAGAGAATGGGGCATTCATGACCGTCAGATGTGTCAAAAGATCAAATGAACAGTATTACAGAGTCATTGTAAGTATATTATTATATTAAAATGTACAAACTATGTGCAGCACCTGTGGCCACAATTATAAATCAGAATCTCTTCCCTGTACAGTATAAGATTAAGTTGCCTAGTGACTTAGAGCAGTTGCATGTTATAAAGGTGCAATTTCTCAAAGCCTTACAGATGAAAAATCCAAGACAACAGATTAGATGGATACGCACACACCTACACGCTCATGTTTGTTAGACCTGGCAAGTGACTACCTTTATTATTCTCAGGTTCTCATTTGTTCAGAATAAAGTCCAGAAATACAACTCAAGACCTATTGCTCCAACTTGGTGCATATTATATTCTTTCGTTTCGCAATAATTGCTCCATTGCATGAATCCTAGGTCGTAAGACTTTACACGCACATGTATACGCATATACTATTTCACGCTCTATGGGAAGGTCACAAGTCACTAATAAGAGTACCCACATTTTATCTCGCTGCGGTGATATCGCCGTGTTCAAAGGTGTTACGGAGTTGTCCTAAGGCGGTTAGCTCTAAATCCAGAAGAAGCGGGGTTCGTCACCATCACCACAACAACGAAAAGAAGAACAACCACCATAGTATGGCTGCAGGTAAAATAGCGTTCCAAAATCCACAGCAAGAACAGCAAGCCTTGGTTGTTGTAGATATATGTAGCGGCAGGTAGAAAAAAATTAAAACTACTGGCAGCAGAGTCCCGAAAAATATCTAAGACAACGGGTCGGCGAAACCTAGGACAGACATAAATATATTCTTTCTCAATATGTCATATATATCCGTATACTCGTACTCATATTTTGGTGGTAAGGCACAATTATTACAGCGAGGTCAGTTATTTATATGCCCTTCAGAATAAGCCTTAGAATATACTTCGCTATCATTTACGGATAATACTACATTAGCATTATACAGACTGCCTTGGTTATTATCATAATTATCATCAGAGTCAATAGAGTCATGATTAGGGTTAGGATTGTCAGTCCAGCTAAAGCGTTAAGAAATTACCACTATTATTGCTACAATTACCACTATTATTGCTACAATTACCACTATTATTGCTACAATTACCACTATTATTGCTACAATTACCACTATTATTGCTACAATTACCACTATTATTACCACCCTTAAGGCAACTCTTCTTGCGTTTGCTTATATTGTTTACCATTACTTCTTTCTCACGTTTTATTCTTTGCTCTTTCTCTATTTCGATAATTTGGGAGATGCATTAGACACAACCTTTGGTTATGGGTATTGATATTGGTTCAATTGTGGGTGCAATTATAAGTAAAACGTTAGGTATTGATTGGTATTGATTCAGTTAGGTAAAACATTAGGCATTGGTTCAGTTATGGATAATTATAATTGTTTAAGCAGTGATTCCTCAAGTACATTTTAGTCACTATATTAGCCACCTTTTCAGCTAATATATTACCTACCTTTTCAGTCAGTATTTCAGCCACCTTTGCAGGTACTATTGCACTCACTCTCTCAAGTATTTTCTCCGCTAGTCTATGCATTTATATCCAGCACGTTATTTTTAATACCTCTTAATACCTTGTTGTACCTCCAGACCTCGTTTGGTATAGAGAAGAATATATCATACATAAAATACAGTGTCTTATAAACTTATATATGGAGTAGATAACAGATTATTATAGACAGAAGGGATACCAGCTGATCCATACATTATCTCTAGAAACTATGAATAACCGGATTTATATAATTGGTATTCTTGTTACCGCTACTAGTTAAACCACCACCACTAAAGTTTAAAAATGAAAGAAGAAATGAATCAAGGGATAACTTGAGAAAGGAGAAACCCAGTCTCACTGATGTCTTTAATTATATACAAATACATACATGTTCTAGAACGGAAACATACGAATAGGAGACAGTAGTTACGATCTTCGACCAGAGGAGACTGATGTCACATCAAGAAACTTGTTGGAAGTTCCAGGTCTTCTTGGCAAACGATATATTCTACAGGACCAAGAATATATACAAAGAGAAAATTCAGTCGAAAATAAAGGTTTGCAATATCTTATTATATCTGGAGAATAGAATACGCAAAAAACATTCTTTGTATTATTTATTTTACTGCAAAGCAACGAATGTATCATTTATTTCCTGAGCACAATTACAACAATTCGGCGGACGAAGCACGACGTATATATATATATATATATATATATATATATATATATATATATATATATATATATATATATATACGTTTATTTTGCGATATATTTCCTCTGTTATAATTCCAATTAGGCAATGATTACTATATGTCGCTGTATCAAGTACGGTTTAAAGACATTTATTTCTCTCTTGATTTAAAAGGAAAACGAGATCGGGAGAAATTACGAATATATCACTGTGATTACAAGCCTTGTTTCTCTCTCTTTCTCTCTCTCTCTCTCTCTCTCTCTCGGGACTTTGGTTTAAATTCCTTTTTGATACTTGTTTTGTATGAAGGTAGAGGACAGTGACAAAAGGCAGGAAAATAAAATTAAACTTACCTCACGGTCCTTTGATGTAATAAAGAATATTTCATCTTGCAGATGCAGCACACGTCAATGAGAAAAATGTAGAGCAAGATCTTGTAGCTCTTCTCCGACGTTTCGAAAGACAAGACAAACAAAACCATTTTCCTTACCCAGACGCTACGTTTTTATCCCGAAATGTAGCAGGTTTACATAATAGAGGGGCAACAGATGAGAACAGTTGTAGTGGTAGAATCATGGGAGATGGTGCAATATTATCACGTATAAAGATGGTTAGATAAAATAACATATGAAAATGGTAAAATAACCCAGGATGACATTGATAAATTCAGTTCTATTATATTATATGCCATTCATGGTTTTAAGCCTTCTGTGAATATACCTTTGTATGTAAGAATATAAGAGTTTACATAGAAAATATTGTGAACACAATTACATCAATGTATTCTATATTAAAAATACAAAAATGATACTCATTTCTATTTATTATTAAAAATTTGAGCTATATAACATGAATATGTTTTCTCATTGCAAATTATATACACAGATAAATCTCGCCAGCTAAAGGACGTCTACTACGTCAAGGTCGTGGTACTGATAGATTCAACAATATGGGACTTGTAAGTGGTCTCTTTGCATGAAAACATATATATCTGTACATTTATCTATCTATCTATCTATCTATCTATCTATCTATCTCTCTCTCTCTCTCTCTCTCTCTCTCTCTCTCTATATATATATATATATATATATATATATATATATATATAATTTCTTAGCGTAAATAAATACATACTTATATCTATCAACCTACGAATCTACATTCCTACGTCTATCTATCTACCAACCTTCCTGCCTATTTACCACCCCCAACTTGTAGTTAATTCTCTCTCTCTCTCTCTCTCTCTCTCTCTCTCTCTCTCTATATATATATATATATATATATATATATATATATATTTATCCCTGTCAGCGCAGCAAATCAAAGTTTTTGGAAATATTTATTGAGCTAAACTGAAAACAGGGCAAAATTGCCTTGATTATGTGTCACAAAATTAGTGAAGTGCACAGGTATTAACGAGAGCCCCATGTTCTACTCTCTGTTCATACGAGCATACAGTATTTATGACCAACGAATTTCGGCGAATTTCAAGTGCTATATTATTTGCGAATTCTCAGTGCGATTGGAATATATAATTAATGATGAATCCATTGATAATTAAAATCCTATATTTTCGCGAGTTTTTATTCCCGCCAATCCGAATCGCGTAGCAAAAGTCATGAAAGTCGCAAACAAGACGCAGACAAAAGGCATCGCAATCATTTATGACGCAATTAAATTTACTACTGTTACTTCTTCCTGAGAGTGAGATAATTTAGCAAATTCTCTTGCATATTTTACATCCCTTTTGTCATACACAAAAGCATACACATGCACAAAGCACGCACACATACATAAAATATATATTTCATCTCTACTTGCAGACATTCATCGATGGTACCATACTTAAGCCCCTATGAGAGAAAGGTTTCAGTGAAGAGAAAGATAAGAGAAGCTTACTCACACATTATGAACGGTGTAAGTAATGAATTCTTAACCACTGGATACATTAACATTCCTTTCATTTACATACTACATATTTCTAAAAACAAAAAATAGATTTGGATTGGAATGTTGCGTAATCTAGCAGGACATACAAAATCTCTCTTAGATTGCCTAAAAAGGGAAGATTTTCGAGTTACTTGGATGCATCTCATTTGATTTATTTTATTGAACAATAGCTTTTCTAGATGTAATTACAATTAAATTTCCCTAAGAAGATTCCTTTGTAAACGGGTTACTTTTTCATCCTGCCACTTTTGTATGACTGTGGGCGGGGGGGGGGGGGGGGAGACAATTGTCCAGAAAAGGCAGTTATAATACTAAGCAGACGTTCATATATTGGCCACCTCTATAAAACGGGCAAACATTTAATATTAATAGTGTCCGGTTTAGAGAACGTTCATATTTCTTTACAAAATGTAAAAATCTGTATGATGCTAAACGTAGATAATTATGCATGTTATACTTCTTGTACATCCTCTGAGAAGAATTTAAAAAGCTATTTTTTAATACATTTTTATTCTGATATCGTAAATTATAAACACTGTAAAAGACTTTATTTGTACTTTCTCATAGGTAAACATGCGCTACAAAGATATAGAAGATACTAGTATATCAATCAGTGTCATCCTTACTGATTTTATATATTTCAAGGTAAGAAATTTTGTCAACTCGAGATTCCTGCACGTCATTGAGTGCTTGCGATAGAGTGTATATTTTGTCCGTGAACATGTGATTTAATGTAAATCCTCTGTTATAACAAATATAACAAATGTAACATTCTGATTTACAGTAAAGGTGGGGAGAGGTGATGCTGATTCTAGCAACTTGAAGTAGGCGAAGGGACTGTAAAATTCTAGTTTTGATATAAGCGATCCATCAGATAATCCAGAAACAAGTCTGTACCATACAGGAATCCCTCTCTTCTGCAATGGAAAATATGATGCTCTGCTCGAACAATAAATACCTGTACAAAGTTCATTACAGAGAGGATATTTGCTTGAAACGAGTGAATAGCGGATATATTTCATCGAGTGGGTGACAAACTCAGTATTTTCACGAATGGAGAAGCCACGAGTGAAAATACTTGAGTTTTTCACCCACGAGCTGAAATATATTCGTTATTCACTCGGAGAAAGCAAATATTCTTTTTATTTTATGCTTAAGCGTATTGTCTAGATATTTGTGTAACACACTGAAGTATATAGCTGATTTCTTACTGCATCCCGCGCGATAATGTCAGCAGTTTACCGTTTATAGTTGCTTTGTTTTGTGTATATTTGTACATATAATATCTGTTGTTACATATTTGCTCCTTCCCAATTCAAGGTAAAACAGCAGATAAAAAGAAAATGAAAAAAAAATTGCCCGTTGCTAGACTTGAACCCGGTTCGCCTGGATGCAAAACAACCGTCTTAACTATCTTAAAGTTTGAAATTTCTTAGTTATAATGTTATCAATGTATATTGACGGCAATATCACAATTATTTCACTCGGAAAATCCAGTAATTCATTGCCTAGCATAAAATAAAATTAATAATTCTCAAATAAGGCCCACCTATTTCTGTGTCAATGTCAGATTCATCTCATCAACTGAAACAGTATGGCGTTGATGTTTAAAATGCAAAGCTCGTGTGGCAAAATTTCAAAATGTAATAACTTATTCTTTATTATCTATATGAATTTATGATAAAAGGTTAACTGAATAAAATCTAAGTCCTTCTGCCCACATTTGAAGCCATCTAAAAAATACAACTTTTCCTTTATTCAACAAAATAGTTGCAAACAAGAACGCCGGTTTAATGGTATAATACTACTAGAAGAGAGACAGTTTCCGTTACAACAAAGCTTACATTTCTCATATCCCCAATTATACAACAAAATCGGCTTCAATCTCTGCTTGATTTGTTGGTGGACAATCAGGTTGATTTATGTTGTAATGTTTTGCTATTCTTGTTTAATTTTGGAAAAGCATTCGATTTAGGAAATTATACATTTATTTCGAAAGTTTTGAGCTTCTTTAAAATGTTTGTTGTTCCGTTAAAAGAATGTCTACTCCATTTTATAATGATATAGTGATATTACATCTTGTTTTATAGTGAATGGACATGCATCCCCATGGTTTAATATTCATCGCGGATGTAGACAAGGGGATCCATTGTCCTCTTATTCCCTTCTAATGTGTGCTGAGATATTAACAATAATTATGAACCATAATAGTAGTATTATGGGTATAACTGTAAATAGAATAGACATTCTTAATTTGCAATATGCCACTGACATTCCAGTATTTATAAACTACTCAGAAAAATCTTTAATTAGTACGGTGTATGTATAATAGTTGTGTGCTTAGATCTCAGGCGTCTTTACGCTAATTTAGATAAGACAAACGTTGTTTAATTTGGGAGCATAAAACACAGCAGGCAAAATTGTGTGGAACTTCTAATCTCAACTGGGAACTAAAAGCTTTTACCGTTTTGGTATATATTTGTGTACCTATCTAAGCCAGATACCGAACACAAATTATGTGAAAATTTTTAACAAACGGAATAAAAAATTGTTGAGTGAATATTCCTAAATACTTCTGACTTCCTATGAGAAAATATCAGAGCTAAGAACTCTTGTATTGTCAAAATTAAACCACCTATCATAGACCTTCGAAACGAGTGCATCTTGCACTTATACTAAAAGATGCCAGAGGCACCCGCAATATTGACTAATGAATTACTTTAGTTTTTTTTCTTTAGAAAAGGTTTTTCCGTCACATCCAGAAAATGAAACAGATACTAATCAGTGGTGGTTCCAGTATAAATTATTACATCAGACACTAACCACTAATACTTACTTGATTAAAATTATATATGATATTACTTACTAATACTTACCTGACTAAAATTACACTGGATGTTACTTACTTATACTTACTGGACTAAAATTACATTGGATTACTACTTAATAATACTTACTGGACTCAAATTACATAGGATACTACGTACTAATACTTACTGGACTAAACTTGCATAGGATATTAAGTACATAATATTTACTAGACTAAAATTACACCTGATATTACGTGTCAGTACTCATTGGACTAAAATTATATAGGATATTAGGTACTAATACTTATTGGACTAAACTTACATAATATATCACGTATTAATACTTACTGGACTAAAACTACATAGGATATTACGTACTAATACTTACTGGACTAAACTTAGTTATTAATACTTACTGGAATAAAATTACATAAGATATTACAGTACGTGCTAGTACTTACTGGATTAAGATTATATATAATATTACGTACTAACACTTAGTGGACTAAAATTACATAGGATATTACGTACTAATACTTACTGGACTAAAATTATATAGGATATTACGCGCTAATACTTGCAGGACTGAAACTACATAAGATATTACGTACTAATACTTACTGGACTAAAATTATATAGGATATTACGTACTAATACTTACTGGACTAAAATTGTATAGGATATTACGTTCTAATACTTACTGGACTAAAATTACATATGATACTACGTACTAGTTCGTCCCGCACAGCATCGCGAATGATATCCGCGTCTGTAGCTCAGTTTATTTTCAGGTCAGCGTCCTTAAACGTAAGTAAAAGTACCTAATTCGTTTCGCGCACAAACTATTTCAACACCATTCGAATCGACATACAGCGTAACAGATCTCGTTCAATACATATTATTTTGGTTCTCTAGTGAAAAGAAAATGAGACGGAACTCTACAACTCATATTAAATCAGATATGTTGGTATATACAGTACCTGTATGAAAATATCATATTTTTGTCTTAGTCCATAGTACAGTCAGCACATATGAAGTCTCAAAATAACCGTTAAAATTGTGTGGTAATCAATGTTGCTTAAGGCTGTATATCGATGCACCCCAATAATTATTTACAGTCTATACAATCAGTCTAGATGTGATGGTGTATTGAAGGTAACATTTGAAACTTGGGATGAGTGCCGTTGGTGAATACTGTGATGCAAGGTACAGTGGGTTAAATTTCTTAATGATGAAATTAGAAGGAGTCTAAATGAAACGTATGAAGTTAATTGTTTAATTAGGTTCATTATTATTACTTTTAATCAAAATGTTTGCATCCCATATGATATGTAAAAATAGGGAATTACCTTTCTGCAAACTACTGGTGTGACAGTACACTGTAGTTTAGTTTTGAAGTAAAAGCAGTGCAATATTTATTGTTGATGGTTTAAAAGAGTGAGTCAAGGATTGTTGTATCAAAGTTTATGTACAATATAGGTCAAATTCACCAGGATAACATATTCATTTTCAGAGACATTTAGATTGTGGTCAAATGATAACTGTGTTCTCTACTAAATCAGATGAGACAAAAATGAATTATCTAAGCATTGTAAAATAAACAATGTACTCCCTTTTCAAACTTTAAACATTAAATGGAGCACATAATAATAGAGTTTTCTTTTGACTGAGGTGCATTATACATTTAAAATAGTAATTTCCACGCATGCACACATATATCTGTAGGTTACATGTTTGAAAACAATATTGTACATTCCTAAACCTACCGTAAATCATGTACATCAAACAGTAATAATAGAATAAACACTGTTGCAGTTCCTTTCATCATTATATGAATTCAAAGGGAATGGCATTCTACTAGCCAAGAATAGATGTTTAGAAATCATGAAATGACCAAGTTGGACATCCAATCTGAACTCTTTTCATTTACAACGAACTATACCTGGAGTAGCAATAGAAAACTTTCATAATGGGTGGATGACAGATAATATGCCATTTAATAAGTGTTTTACTGGTCCATGACCAGTAGAGCTGAAAATTTGGAAGAAATCTATTACTATCATCATTAATTTGGAACTTGTATTATTATCATGTTAGAAAACTTTTTCTGACCCTCACCGTCCTATGTATGCTTCAACTGAAAATTATTTTAGTTACATGTTGTTATTCAATTTATGTTGTTTTTATTTAAAATAAATTAAATTGTATGAAATATGATATAGTGTGAATAAATTGTATAATAGATAGATAGATAGATAGATAGATAGATAGATAGATAGATAGATAGAGAGAGAGAGACAAGAGAGAGAGAGAGAGTTGTTTTCTAAATTTTAAATTGTGCATAAAATATATAATAAGGTATATCTCATATCTAATCATTGCTTGATAATCCTGTGAGCATGTTATATTGAGTTACGATAAAAAAGTTTTTTGTATATTCAATTTTATTGAAATATAGCCAAAAGGCATATACAATAGATAAGCAATGCTTATGAACAGACAGACAAATGAATGAACGGAGGTGAAATCAATATTTTCACACTATTTTATAACGTGTGTGGACAAAGAACAATCACTATGGAATACAATATAACTTATGTAATGTAAATAAATAAAATATTATTTGGAATTAAATATTGCAATATTTGCACGAGTGAAATAATTGCAATTTCTTTTCACCTTTATGTTCTTGGGATGTTCTTTATGCTGTACACCAGTCTGTATTGCAATGTTGTAACATACTGCAGTTGCAGTTCATAAAATCCAGGTCTTATTTGTAAAAATGCTTAACCATTGAACCCTCTCTTTCACAATGACAATCATTTTAACTTGGCCAAAACGTATTTTTAGTTTTTCTCTCATCAAGACAATATATTTGTCCCCTATCCATAGCATCGATTTTTGTCCATACCAGTGCCAAATTCAAAATATTTATAGCCAGATTGGCAAAAGTATGTTACCTTTAAAATGAAAACAATGTACAAATGAACAGAATTGTTATCAAAGATCTGGTGGTGGTGGGGAGGTACATAATTCTCCAATTAACCAACAGAGGCACAATTTTTTTTATCTTTCATGTGTTTTAAAAATGATGCTTTACCTTGCTTAAAAAAGAATTTGAATTTATTATTGGATTATAACTATATAAATCAAGACAACCATTGATAACATTGGACTGTAATGAAAATAAAGGGGCTATGTGACAGATGTAATGTTATTTTGGGAACTTAAATATGGGTGTTGAAAATAAATATACGCATGAAAATAAATAAATGATTTGCCTTTAAAAAGATCACAGATAATACACTGAAGTCGAGCAATTCGGCAATCATTTAAAATAGTGCTTAAGATACATTTGAAACAAGTGAAATAGATCAGCATTATCATAATTATTATTAATATTATTATCCAAAGCTGTTTACTGTGCATTTCTTTACTTTACTAATACATTCTGGACTAAAATTACATAGGATACTACTTACTAATACTTACTTGACTAAAATTACATAGGATGTTACTTACTAATACCTACTGGACTAAAATTACATAGGATATTACGTAATAATACTTACTGGACTAAGATTACATAAAATATTACGTACTAATACTTACTTGACTAAAACTACATAGGATTCTACTTACTAATTTTTGCTTCACAAAAACGGGTATATTGAATGATAATACGAACCTTTGTACAAAAACAATCAGGAAGTACTCTCATATTTTTGGGGAATGACTACAAGTAAAAAAAAACTTTTGGCACACATAACCGAATTAAATTACAAAATTTAACTTTTGGTTTTATTGAGTCAGAGTCAGAACAAGTATAATTTAGGATGGATACAATATTATTAACAACAATCATAATTTAGGATGGATACCATATTATTAACAACAAGTATAATTTAGGTTAGATAATATATTATTAACAACAAAATGTTTATTTATAGAAATAAGTGTGCGAAAAATACGCAATGTTTAGAATTGTATAAATAAATACCTTAAACTGTAATATGGGATTGAAAAAAATTATTGCCTTAAAACAAGTCAGTTTAGAAGATTGTTTTAGTTTCATTGAACCACAGACTTTAGACTATATTTTATATGCATTGATCATAAACGACATTACAAGCTAATGCACATATCTATATAAAATTACCATTATTTTGCACACACACACGCACCACATCTCTCTCTCTCTGTCTCTCTCTCTCTCTCTCTCTCTCTCTCTCTCTCTCTCTCTCTCTATATATATATATATATATATATATATATATATATATATATATATATATATATATATATTCAGATCTTTCTTTTGTTTTTATGGAAACAACGTGGTTAGTTTAAATATATTTATATGTATATATTGCCTGGACTTAAACATGATGAGATGAATGCATAAATCTTATGCATATGTGTTATACATGTTTTATGTTTAAAGTATAATTGATATACTGAAAATTTCGTTTTCCTAGTTATTGGTATGTAAACATAATGTAGAATAGCCTACTTGTCCAACAGTCTCTCTTCCTCTCTCTCTCCCTCTCTCTCTCTCTCTCTCTCTCTCTCTCTCTCTCTCTCTCTCCGTACATTAGATGTTTTTTGTTGTATTCATATTTGCACTGATCATTATACCTATGACCACCTATTATAATGTAGTATGTTAGATGTTCTCTGATCAACAGCTATCCATGTACTGGGAAAATAAACGGATATAGAAATATGTCACTTTTGTCCATGTCACCTGTGTGACCAGCCTCGTTCGCATTTTGATACTAAACTAGGAAATGAATCAACAAAGAAAAATACTACATCGTTTTCAGTTGTTTCCCCCATTTTTTCCTCATGGAGGGAAACCGATGTTCTGCAGTCACTAGATCGTTTCCATTTGTTTCCTATTTTGTTTAAAGCAGCAAGGCAGCTTTCCATACAAGATTTCTAAGGTGGACAAAGTCAACGGAAAACAACATATTAATGCATTTGACTATCTTCATGATCTCTTTAACTGGGACCAGGACATTGGCGATAATCATGTATCAGAATTCGACCACGCAATGCTCTTTACAAGGTAATTCTGGATACACTGACTATTTGTAGAATACGCCCAAATTACACGCAGAATACGTTTCATACGCGTGGATAAATGATAAGCAAATATACATTTTCCCTATTTTCTCATTAAAGAGTAATACTTTGTAGAAAGTTGTAGCTCACGGAATACAACATTAACTCTTGTCTCAGAAAACTCAATTACACGTTATAAATAAGTTTTGGTCTTTCCAATTATGTATACACAATATGCCTAGGGTATGCAAGAATTCAATCCGATTCCAAATTGCATATAATTATTCCGTAAAAAGTGATTAAGTAACAAACTGTCACAACGTCTTTAAGGTACAGCAGACCTGCAAAGCTTATCTTTTATATATTTTGTAAGTTGAATTACTCATTACTAACAATATTGTGATATTTTTGTTTTATAAATTACGCTGGGATACACGTTCCATTGGTTACACTAGGAATACGGTTAGAAAGTGTAATACAGGTTTAATCGTATATCAGAGGTTCTTTAATTTTTCCAAATCATAAATAAACCTCTTTTGTTATACTTTCACTGAAATGGACTAAATATTCCCGAAGTTTTTTGTTCGTTTATCTCATGTATAGGCCAACCACAATCAGTCCCATATAGTATATAGTTAAATAAATACCAAACAGACGATTTCTAAATCCTTATCCTGCATTATGATTATGGGTTGCATCGTAGAAATTGTAGGCAACGCCTTTGATACGGAAACATGTTATCAAAACTGTAATACAATTAGGATATGTTTCTATATGTTGACTGGAATGATTAAAATTTTCAATCCACTCTTCGTCTTCCGGCTTTACTCGTAATTTAAAAAAAAAGAAAAGATAAAAAGAAAAAAATAATAATTTTGCTGCTCAGGTCAACCCAGGTCTGCTGCCTCACTGTGTCCTTCGGAAAGGCACTTAATGTCCATTTCCTCGGCATGATATACCTAAATAAAGTGCTGAAAGTGCCGTTTTAAAACCAACTAATGAACGAACCAACTGCTGCTTGATAAAGCATTTTTCAGAGTCGTCCTAATAATATTTTAAATATTTCTTTAAAGACAGCACTTTTCCAGCTTAATAATAATAATAATAATAATAATAATAATAATAATAATAATAATAATAATAATAATAATAATAATAATAATGACGGCTCAAATTTTGGCTTCGTTTTGGTAGTTTTTGAAGTGGAGGAGATCGGGAAATAATCGTCGCTTCCAATCCTGAAACCTGGGAACAATAAACTAGATTTCACATTTTTCCCCAGTATTTATATCTCCTGTCAAACGAAAATAACACATAGAGCGGGAAAGTTATTTTTAACATGCAGTAGATTACCTTTCTCTCATTCCCCAATTACTAACTCATATATATATATATATATATATATATATATATATATATATATATATATATATATATATATATATATATATTTGTTTTGTTTGAAGACCACTCATAGGAAGTATGACCTTCTCCATTAAATAATGTATTCCCTGCTTTTCATATTAGTTTTGCTACTAGCTATACAATATACTCCCCACCTCCAACCCCTCAAATGAAAGGCCATCTCTGTGAATGATTTCCAAAACTGGTCCAAATAGGTTGTTTACTTCTGATAATTTAAAGTGATCACTGATTTCTGCGTCCTATTTTTATTTAATTACTTTGTGTTTTCGTTAACACAAAATAACTTTCACTATTTTCTTTTATTTTGGTCTCTTTGTTGTTCAATTTGTCGGAATTATTGCTCCTTTTATCTGCCTTTTTCAAGAACTCTGGATTTTACTAACTGTGACAGCTACAATACATTTACCAGAAGTAATTTCTTTTGGAGACCAGTCTTACTGCAGTGTTCCGTGGGCTACACATTTCCACAAAGCTATTACGCGTAAAGAAGAAAAGTGGCAAAAGGTACCTTTCACATACGTTTCATAATGTGCTCTGAACGTATTCCTCCCGTGATTTGAGCGTATTCCAGGTGTAATCAATGTATCCGCAATGATGTAACTATCACCAGAACTCGCCCATTATTCTTGTCTGTCACCAGGTGGCGCGAGTGTACTTTGGGACTGATTTTTAGACCGGCTATCTGTTTGAGAAAGGTTGACTCGTTAGCAACATTTCTTATTGATGGAACCGAAAGATCGTTAGTCCAAAAGTATTCAGTACGCAGTTATTTTATCTATATATTATCTACATTTGTTTTTTAGTTCTGAAATTTACATTGTGTCCAAATCTAAATAAATCAAATGTTAATCAAAAGTATTTTCCTACAAAAAGATGCAGTCAAGTTCTTGTCATATATTATTATACAGGAAACAAACATGCCAATGCACGGTGCAACAAGTCAGAAAAACTGACTAACGCAGTGGGAAGCGAAGAACAATTACGAACACAAAAACGTTAGTAAAATATGTATTTTCCTAATACATACATTTTTGTTACGATGAAACCAAACTAAATTAGAGTGATTGTAACAAAACAGTATGTAAATAAATATGTTTGGTGTTTGTAATTGTTCTTAGTTCGTTACATCCGCCATTGAAAATAAATCAGAAAATAACGCAAATGCTGGCCAATTCCTCTGTCTTGCTGTACCGTGCTTGGTCATGTTTCTTTCATATATATATATATATATATATATATATATATATATATATATATATATATATATATATATATATAATTTCAGCCAATGTAGTAAATAAAAATAGTATCGAATGTTTAAAATAACAAAGACTGACAGCATCTTATGTAGACGCCATGACCTTTTCTGTTCTCTTTTTTGTACAGAAAAATACGCATATTTAAGAGCGTCACGCATGATTCATAGAAATATATTAAAAACTATACACTGGTGTGAATTTTCCATATCTTATACCAACGCGTCTGATAGACAATCTTCTCTCCTTTCTCTGTCAAATAATGTGGTGAAATTGATAATTATGTATCAATTGTGTATGCTGCAATTGTAATGGACATTCATTAGATCAAAGTCAAGGGCCTGTCAATTTCAAGTCATGTAAGATAGGTTTATTCCATACGACTTTCTCACATGGCAAACTATGTCACAAATGTGTAGGAATGAGATAAAAGTTTGTGTTCTACTTCCACCTTTTAATATTTTTTATCATCATTGGTTTGGTTTTTTTTTTTTGTTTTTTGTTTTTTTTTTAATCCATACGAGCCTTTTTATAGACTTCATGACAATTCAATCCTTTTTTAATGGAAAATGTTCAATTTTTCATCAGGTTTTTCTAATAAGTTTCTCTAATATCTAGCTATAAATGCCATGGTTTTGACTGTAAAGGAGATTAAATATTTTGCCAGCTTGTCAAAAAGCATATTGTACAAGTACACATAACGACAGTAGTTAATAGTCGGTAAATAGGTTCTGAAAGGTGGCACTACGGGTACCAACGGGAATTTAACCTGGAGGCAAATTTTTTAATGATAATCTTTTCGAGAAAAGTGGGTGGCCCTGAAAAGGGTCTTTGGAGTTTTTTTACTTCTTTCTCCAACATGTGGTTAGGAAACCTAGGATAGTTTTCTTCTTCTTCGTCTTCTTCTTCTTCTCAGTCAGCCAGTCAGGATGTCCCATTCGCCTGAACCTGTCCTGGATTTTCATCCAGTTCTCATACAGGCGATGAAAGTCTTTCTGTTTCTTGGCCTGCTCCTTCTCTGTTCTTTCTTGGGCCCAAGCCTTCTTGATGGTGGCCACCTCCTTCTCCAGGACTTGTCTCAGAAGTATTTTAGCGATGAGTAGGGTAGCTGCTTCTCGTCTGACACTGCTGAGGGGTGGATACAACCACAAATCTTATTTTACTTGCTTTAGAAAGTACTCCAGCCCTTCCAGCAACTCCAAAGCTTTTTTAATGAACCCTACTCGACAGGGTGTAATGGTAACTTTTAGGGTTTCCTCCACCAAGACATCATGCACCAACCTCCTCGCTGATTTTAGGGCTGCCACTTGGCTGGTGACATATGGTTTGGTGGCCGGGTAACGCCAAGAACACTCCATCCTTTCCAGTAAAGACTCCACTCCCACCATCCCATCCCAGGCTTCCTGCAAAGCTTCCACGGTATTCATTCTGGTCTTCTTGTTCAGTTGACTTTGAATGGTACGACTGCGGAATGCTGCGCTTTATATGCTGGAAGCACGGACGTGAAGGAAAACATCCGTTCCCCCAAAAAGCATACATACAAAATCTTATCATCCATAAAAAAGACAGACCAGTACGCGGACCTAAAAGAAAATACTTTATAAAAAAAAGAATATTATTATAAAAAGCACATACACACACCACACAACCCTTTTTTTTTTTAATTTTTTACAAAACACATACACACTCTTACACAAACCAAGGAATGGGTTTTTTTTGGAGTGGGAAAAGACAAAGACAAACACACATACACATACAAACACATGATGGCCAATTGGAGTATTATATTTTCTTGACAAATGGGGTGGCTCTGAAAAGGGCCGTTGGGGTTTTTTTTCATGTGCACCAAGAGGTGCGGACATCTCCCAGGTCGGGCCCCACAAGCTGGACACCTCCCACTCTATCTATCTTCACTGATGTTGTTGGAGAGGGGGAAGGCAGACGGAGGTTGGGTGGCTTCAGTCTCCAAATCCTCACTGGCATGGATAGTAAAGGCCTGCCTTCTTCTTCTCCAAATAACCCTGTGTTCTTGGGGGTGATGTAGTGGAGTCTGATGTGGCTGTGGCTGCGGGAGTGGCTGCTGGGGTCTCTGCTGCTGCTGCTCTGCCTGCGGCCACTGGGCTTCTGCTGCTGGGGTTGCGGCGGTGTCCGTACCATGGACTTTACAGCCGCAAAGTTTGGTAGGATCATCAGATGAGGTGGTATCATCTTGTTCTTTTCGTCTTCTTCTTCTTTCTTTTTCTTCTCCTCCTCCACCTCTTCCTCCAGTGTGATTAGAACAAGTTCGTCCATTAAACGACGAACCTGTTCCAGGTGCACTTGAATTTCTCTAAGTTTTTCCGTTCTACGGCTAGTCATTGTTTAGCTGTTGACGAGTCAACTGGGGTAGCTCGACTGATGATGATGATTTTTGAATTTGAGTCGTGTGCGGCCAATCGGCTATGTACGATTATTACCCCTAGTGCGTGCGTAGCACGCACTAGGGGGTTGGGGTGTGTGCTGAGCACACTAAGATTATGGACAGGTGTGTTGTCACAACACACATGACACGTTAAAGCGTATAAGAACGCAATTTTATACACCCCTCTATCGCTGCATGGTTTCCCCACAATTAAGGGGATTCATTGAAGGCGCGATATTGGAGGATGTGCATATTTTACTTTAATTTATACATGTGCATAGGAATAGAACCACAATGTTTACAGGTATAATGTTTACAGGTGCGCGAAGCGCACTTAATTAGTTAATTAGTTAGTTGATGTCTGGACTGGTAGGCGGCACGGGCCAGGCAAGGGAGGCGCGAAGCGTGACGGAGGATGCACACGTACGACATAAAGGAAACATCAGTTTTCCTTGGCAATGATGAGGTAAGATAGGATGGTATAAGTCGGTCGGGGGTAAGACTTTACATTTGATCAATCCTTCGTATTGACGAATGTGTTCCACGTCGATGTGTTCTGTCAAGATTTCAAATTGTCCGTTAGGAAATCGTTTGTATTTGCACACCCAAGGATACAATGAACACACGTCGATGTATTTGATTTCTTCTCCTCTTGATTAGTCTACGTCGTAGAGCAAACGCGTGGCATTGGTTCGTCCTCCAAACAAACTGTGGCGTGGATCCAAAGGCTCGATGTCGACCACTTCGGAACTTTCGGCCATGCGCCTAAATTCAGGATCGGTTTTAAAACGTCGATCGTACTCGTGCTCCCACATTTCTACCACTTGGTATCATTGACTTTCTAACTTTAACCGGCGTTGGTAAGTGCGTTCGTACAAGTCTTCCATGGTGACTCCCGTGAGAGGATTTTTCATGTCTCGTTGAGGAAAACAGGTAGGGCATCCGTGAAATAAGCACCCTTGAAATTCGTACACCCTCTGAGGGTTTTCTGAACCCCAACCATCCACTGAAAGACTGCCTATTTTCTTTTCTCCTCCTCCGTTCTGGCATGTTGTATCCATTTGTCTTCCTTTTGGCTTAAGTAATGGAGCCAACGCAAAACTTTGGCCGAGTATTGACGACTGGCGAAGAGAGACGTGTTCGGGTCTGTGATACTAGTTCGTTCTCGGGCATGAAGTGTTTGGTGTACACTAAGGTACAGGCTTTGGGTAGGGTGCACGCTTCCTTCAAAGGATCTACTTCTCCGTGATCTAGAAATAATTGTTGAAACTTTCCACAGCAACGGCGCAAAATGTCCACATCGGATCGACAATACTTGAGCATTTCATCTTGAAAGTCAAACGGTTCTGACTTGTGAGCGTGGTACCAAGCGTGAAAGGCTTCTCGGTGTTCGGTGTTCATTTCGTCGGGGTCGTAATAGTCAACGTCAGGCGAATGCGGTAGCACGACGTGTTGATTGGCTTCCGTATTGAAGTGAGGAAAATATCCTTTGGCCATTTCTGCCATACCAAATGGTTTAGGCATTCGACTCAAAGGCATGGCTAAATAACTCATGGAATCTTTGAATTGCACTTGTCCCACTTTCATGTAGATGAGTTTGGCTCCGTTCATGGTGACTTTAGGGCATTCGGTACCTTGTTGTGAATAATATTTTAACAGAAACTGTCCATCGTATCCCGAGAAATTGTGAGCCATGACGGTCGCATGGCGATGACAGTCCCCGTAACGTTGAATGTCCTCTTCGCTTCAAGTGTCGTCGGAAGGGTCTAAAATCCATTCAGCAAACTCGGACAAAGTGTTGGGACCACGAAAGATTTTGTTTCACGTCCTCCTGGAATCCTACTACAATGAGGACAGTGAACGTGGATAGGTTCTTGGATGCACTTCTCACAAGCCCGATGAGCGACGCAGAAATTTGGAATGTGAATGTCTGTTTCTTGCATGCATTCAAAATCAAAAAGATGAAATCCACTTGGTTCTTGTTCTGATCAGCCTTTAATTCTTTCTTCAGTGTATTGTCGTACTTTTGAATGAAACATTGATGATCATAATCCACGATCTGCTTTCAAATGTGGCATCTTTTCTTTCCGGCACAAACGTGTCTCTTGAGGTCGTTGGTTCGAATCAGGTGTCCACACATGAACACAATTTCAATAAATCACAAGCGCTTTTCTGCTGGTGAGCTGCGATGTTGTTCGTAACAAGAGGGACTGACAAAGGTTCGTCGACACATCGCACAATGCACGTGTTTTTCAGGAAGGCATGGCTTGGCAGCTAAACAGCCCTGACTTCTCTCTCCGCAATGATTGTATTTCTCCCGATTATTAAATCCTTGGTCACATTTCTTGCAGTAGTAAGAGTGTCCCAGAAATCCTGTGATACTGGTGATGGCATCGAAATGTTCTTGGTGATAATACACGTGAATGTATTTTCCCTCCGGGAAATCGGGGCCTCGAAACAGCAGAGCTCCGCGAAATTCTTGTGGGTGTACTTTTAAGGTGTAGCGAGGAGCCAAGACGTCTTGAAGTTGCTGCATTTGTGAAATGACACACACGGTGTCTTTGGGTATGCCTGATTGTCGTAACAAGAGTCCTGCTTCTTTTCGTTATTTGGCTTTCTCCGATCGTCGAATGTTATTCCAGGCTCTTTTCCATTCTGCAGTCTCGTTCCTGTCGGCATACGTTCGCCCCACAACGATGGCCCGAACCAAGCTCATCTGGTCCTGAGAATTGTCGATTTGGACGACACGGTGTTTGATACAGCGAAGGTCGTCCACCAGCAACACTTTCCTACTTCGTCCGCTACCTCGAGGAGGGGATACGTGAGTCATGTGAAGTGTGGTTTTTCCATCCGCAACGGTAAACTCTTCGTTGGATTGTTGAACGTGTTCGATTTTGGTCATGACTTTGGCTGGTGTTAATTCTGCCGGGGTGCTGAGCTCGATCCAGAAAGGCGACTTCAAACTGTCGTGATGGATGGACAGTCTCAACCGATCGTCCTCTTTGGCTCCGCATTGTCTTTTCTAGTTCTGTAACACAGACTCCCACAAATCGGCTATAAACCCTGCAGCTTTCTCGGGAAGCACTTCAGACTTGAAGTCTTTGAAGTGGACGGTGTGAGTGTAAGCCGTAGTTCGCAATTTTCTCGAGGTTATTTTTTGCGTCTCTCGAATGCGATAGTAATTTTCGGGAGCTACAGTAGGACTTTCTTGGTGAGGGGTGGTGAATTCTTTGGGTTTGGTAGAAAGTGGTGTGGTTTCAGGCTCACTCATCTCCTCTTCGAAATCGCTAGCATGGACTTGGGCTAGCACTTCAGCGAGCGGTGTTTCAGGCGGCACGGAAAGTCTTCGTCGCATTGGTCTCTTCGTTTCTTCTTCTGTTTTCTCATGGATTGAGCGTGATCTTTTCATCTTTATATCTGACTTGAATCTGATTCAGTTTCACACAGGGTCTCTCCCTATATATAGAGAGACCTTCCTACCCTCAGAATCACTATTTATTATTCCACTTTCAAACAGTGAAGATGGAAGAGTCAAGACGTATTCCAATTTATAACCCTGTCGCTTACTATAAGGCTATGAACGACCGCAACTTTCAAAACTACTGCGCTCGAGATAAAAGTCAAGATACTTGCTATATCTGCCAAAAGAAAGGACAGTTGGCTTCATATTGTCGACAACGTCAACACCAAGGAAAAGGAAAGAGAGATAAAAGTCAAGATACTTGCAATATCTTCCAAGAGAAAGGACTCTGGGCTCCAGAATGTCCACAACGTCAACACCAAGGAAAAGAAAAGAGAGATAACGGGAAAGATACTTGTTATCATTGTCAAGAAAAAGGACATTGGTCTTCCGCGTGTCCTAAGAAACAAGAGAACCAACAGAGAGGGAGGAAGCAGAGGGATCTTCAGCCCCAGAAGAAGAAAAAGAACTCATCCCAGTCGTCAAGAAAAGCAAGAAAGCTAGACGACTGGAAGAGAGTGAAGAAGAAAAAGAACCCTTGATCCCTGTGAAGAAATTCAAGAAAAAGAGAGACAGACAGTGAACAATGAACTTTGAGTGTGGTGTTATGTTCACTGTGATTTTTTTTTTAAAAAGAGAATTTACCAGAATGGAAGTAAGTGTCTTCTGGTTTTTTGTTTTTTAGAGTATGGACGCACGTACACACTCACACACTCACTCTTACACAAACCAAGGAATGGGCTTTAAAGTTTTACTTGATTTTGGCAAATTGGATTATGATCCTTTCTTGGTAAATGGGTGGCCCTGAAAAGGACAGTTGAAGTGTTTGTTTTTAACAAACTTATGGACTGGACATGATCAGCTTCAACTGTCTCAATCCCTTTCCACGACCAAGTCCTATTCCTCCTCCTGCTGCTGCTACTTTGGGGGTAGTAGTAGTGGTAGTAGTGAATGGTAGTGGTGGTAGCATCCCACTAGTAGTAGTAGTGATGGGTTTAGAATGTTTCGCCCGTAATGATCTCTTTCTCGTAGGTTGTGTTAAAGAAATCTGATACATGTTTCTCAGATTCTTTAACTCCGCTACAATGTCTTGTAACACATTCACCGTTTTGTTTTCCTCACTCCCTTCCTTCTGTTCTTCACACTTCTCCTCTTGCAACTTTCTCATTTCTTTTTCTTGCTTTCTTCTTTCCTCTTCTTGCTGAAGAAAAACTTCTTCGGCTTTTCTCTGGCGCTGAAAATTTTTTCCCAATTCTTCTTGTTGCCTCTTTTTAAAATCGTCGACGACCGGTAAAGAGGGTAGTGGTACAGAAGTCGTGGTTTCAGGCTAAAATGCTTTAGAGGAGGACAGAAAATCCGCAAAATCTAAATGTCTAAATTAAACTCTTCCGGTTGAAAGTTCACCACGGCATTCGCTGCTGTCGTCATACTCTCACTCCGAACACATGAACTTTCCGTCGTCGCAGGCTCACCCCAATACATGCTCTTTGTAGTCTCCGTCATACTTATGCCGCCCAAGGTAAAACCCTACGAACGCTGTGATGCCTTTATACTCAAGATGACGTCACACCTCCACTCTCTTCCGATTGGAAGAAAAACCTACCCGGTTGTAACGCGCCTTTGGATTGGTAGTTTATTTCGATCCGTTTCAATCCACTCTTAGGCTATACATGCCACCGCTTGTGTCATAGAGTTTCACCGGTTCTCAAGACTAGAAGATGAATACCTCAGTGGAATCATCGAACCTCGTATAGGGAATGTTATTCAACCCAGACATCCCGATGTACGTTAAAGCCTCATGGGCCATTACCAAGATGACAGACACAGCGATATGGAAAAGAAGAATCTATATCGAAAGACAAGGCTGCTTGAAGCGAGTCCTTCTCTACGGACCTAAAGTCCATCGAAGTTTAAGAAGAAGAAGGCCCTCCATGAGATGCCACCTGTGTTAACTTGATTGGTTGACACCACTCCAACAGCCCTTTTCAGGGCCACCCACTTTTCTCGAAAAGATTATCATTCAAAAAATTGCCTATTTTAAAAAATTGTATATGTGTGTTTTCCCTCCCTGTTCCATTCCCCTTGGTACCCGTAGAGGCCCCGTCATGTTCATTTCCCGTTGGTACCCAGAGTGCCATCCCCATGTTCCATTCCCGTTGGTACCTATTGTGCCACCCTCTATGTTAAATTCCTGTTGGTACCCATAGTGCCACCCTCCAGTACCTATTTACCCACCCTTAACTACTAACGACTGTTTTAATTTTAGGTACAACTTGGATAACGGCACCCTTAACAATAAGATTGGCGGTAAGTACATACTCCCTCTCTCTGTCTCTGTCTCGTTCTCTCTCTATCTCTCTGATAATATATAAGTTGTCATGCAAATTCTTAATTTCTTAGAGTGCTTAATACATGCCAGTGACACATTTCATCTTTTGGAATCAGTATCCATTGAACAAGATGGTACACTCAATTCGCCTCCAACTTATTTGGTAGCAAACCTTTTCAGGGAGTATAACACGTACTATCATTAAAGACGTTAAATGTTGATAGGGTACTTTTCGTGTCACCTAGACAGATTCCCACTGATTATATCAATTATGTTTTCGTGTCACCCAGACAGTTTCCCTCTGATTGTATCAATTATGTTTTCGTGTCACCCAGACAGTTTCCCACTGATTGTATCAAGTATGCTTTCGAATTATATGCTCGTTTACAACTACAAGTGTTCTTCTCCACCAAATGCCATTTAGAAGTCAAAATTATCGATATTTGGGAGGGATGTATAGAATCATTCATGCATATCTGTAATACTGTATGAGAAGGGCCTAGTCTAATTTATGGGATGTTGTCACCAAACCCATTGGCTTACATTTATTCAAATAAAAACTAAAGCTACATTTATTGAGCTTTCTTTAATGCATCCAACTGACTTAGTGTTCTTAATGGTTTGAAGGAATGTAGTAGCGGTGCTATCCAGACTGGATAGTTGTGTTACACTATATTTCGTATTTCTATAGGGTAGTAACACATGTAAAACAAGCTAATTTAAGCCAAGCACAGTCATTGCTGGAACCTGTTGCAAGGGTCCTCACCCAGTAGTTCAGGCCCTAATCCTGTTGGCTGCTAATTGGTTGACTTAACTTATTTTATAAAATGTGTAATGAGTAGAAAAATCGGCATTTACTGAAGTTTTGCTTTATTTCACATTTTGTATGGGATAGTTTCTAATTCCTTTTCCTCAGTCCACAACTTTCAAGATGCAGAGAATATAACCATATCCGTAAGCATTTCAGCTGTGAAAAGAAGTAAATCCCCGTCCTTGAAACGTTGTTAAATCTATTATGGTTATGCGGAAAGATGACAGTCGATTGAAAGTGACTCGAAGTTTTGATAGTTGTTAGGAAGTTTGCATATAATTTGGCTTCATATGTAAAATACACATTTTAGCACTATATAAGAGTATCTTGATAACTTTTAAGTTTACGTAACGAATCATGTATAGTTATCTTGTAAATACATTCAGGCCCATAAATTCACACACACTCGGGTCAACAAATATCCTATTGGCATTGGGTGTAATCACTATATGTATATTGGTATACCTGTTTATGGTTATGTAATCACTGTGACATTAGCTTTGTATTTCACGCGCTTGTATGCTTTGCTTTTGCAATGTATTAAGTGAAATTTACGTTGAATGAAATTTCATTGAGATCAGTAAAATAAATTCTAATAAATTAAACACAGATGTTTTATCCGTCCAGAACAGAGTATCTGCTAAGTGTTGAACGTTAGCCTGTAAGAATGTAATTTCGATATTTAGTCTTCTTCTTTTTTCCTTTCAGGTCTTAGCTTTACAGGATATGTATGTCATACTGGTTCCAGAACTTCGGTTATCCAGACAGATGATTATGTTTCGACAGTGAAGACAGCAACACACGAACTTGGACACAAGTAAGTCAACTTTAGGCTCCCCATTTGTCTCCATTTGTCTCCCACATTTACGTTCACTCGATTAGCACTTCTGGTGACCCATGTTGGATTCCTGATTTCTACATGAGAAACGGTCAGTGGCCGCCAATCCAAGGACGGTGGTTTCTTCTGGGTTTCCTGTTTCCTATATATCAAGCACCAGATTACCGTATCATCCAGGCCGTCGAAATTACTTACTATTCGATCGATGTACATTAAGTTAAATAATCAAATGACCTCTCCGATTTGAGGACAATGCTCAACCCACTTGTTTTCGTAGCTTTTTCATACAATCGTTTTCTTTTTCTTTCTTTTTAAGGAACGATACTGTTGATTATCTGAGAACTCTGAAATAAGTTGTGAAATGTTGATGAATTAGTTGAGAGATATTTAAGTTACAAAGACTTTAAATTGTATATGGTATATAGTATAATCCAAATAAGTGACATATTGAGGCTCCAAGAAGACCGCTTGACCGATCCTACACATCTAGGGGAAAAAAGCTATTAGGTGAACAGTCCCACCTCGCAGGATGATTACATATTGGTCAACTGGCCGTTAAATCCATTTTATTTTCTGTTGAAAAATAAAACTGAAGGTATTCTTAAATGTGAATATCTGCAACAATAGAATGCAGACATTCTATTGAAAAGGTATAACCTACAGAATAATAAAGGATGATTTTACTATGGAAAATTACGTAAAAATATTACCTCTTAGTGATCACATACCTGTGTCTAAATTCAGGTGTTCTAATAGCCAATTACCTATTGAAAGTGGTCGATAATTGTATAATTCTGGAGAAGAAAGCTTATGTTTGCATTATGAAACTAATACTATCAGAAATGAGTATAACTTTTGTCTTGCTCAATGCCCACATTTTAGTAACAGTATCTACAAGCTGCACTGTATCTTGTTTATAGTCATGCGCTTTGCTTGCTTCTTATTTCCAGTCTTGGAGCAAATCACGACGGCGAAAAGAAATCCGCTGATTGTAAGGCTGAGGATTTGTTTATTATGACTCCCAAAATCACGAAAGTTGATCCAGCCGCGCCATATTCCAGAAACCCCTGGATGTTCTCTAACTGCTCAGTGGAAGCGTTCAAGAAGACACTAAAGGACAAGTATGTACAGTGTATATCGAGAGACATAATATTATAAACTTGCATTCGTTTCAGACTTCCTTTAATACGGGTGACTGACTTGACCAGTATTCGTTTAGAAAGAACACAATTGTACGCACCCACTTTGTTAGTACCGGTCGGTTTGAAACCTCTGCAATTAATAACTGATGTCGAAATAATGTAAAGACAAGTCATTCTCCCGAAAAAGATGTGTGTACAGGGATATAGGTATGTCTGTATATGCACCCATTGTATCTAATATGTATATGTGCGTCTGTCTTTCTCTCTGTGCAAAAACATGCAAACATTTGTGTGTATGGTAGTAGTTATATATGTAGGTATATAAGAAGGTACGTTAGTTTATCAAGTAAGTTATCATTACTAGTTTCTCAAGCAAGTTAATATATTAGGACACCATTTTAAAATGGGACCTATACGGACTTTGGAAATAAAACATTAGCCCATTGGAATAACATGATGGTCCGTTATACGGACAATATTAACATTAGCCGATACGATTCACATTATGGGACTGTATACGGACAAAGGAAAATGTTATGTGAAAATTGTTCATAGATTTAACATTATGGGACCATATATGGAGAAGGGGAAAGGTAATGTAAAAACACTGACAGCTACTGACCAACACACAGAACTACTGACTAACACAACCAACTACTGACCAACACCTACTAATAAATACACCTGACCAGTACCTATACCCACTGACCAACACCCACTAATTATAATTTAGAAACAGTTCAGATATGTCCACATATGAAATTAAGCATGTGTGCATTGGTGTATGAACTGCCTCAATAATTTAACACTCAATATATTTTCTTCTCTTGCTCCCCTAATCTCTCTTTTCAAGTGACTTTAGACACTTTTTAACATTCACATTTGTCTCCCTATCTCTTTTTCTCTCCCCTATAAAGTAGCCAATATTAAATTCTCTATTGGGTTGAGAACTAGAATATAATACTATGATGTAGTGCTAAACATTATTCCCTGTAAAGTAACCCACACCTGTAATGGAGAGTGAGGTAGTCAGTGCGATGGCTCCCCGACCCACTGCTACCTATGTACGGGGAATAATAAATATCGTATTTTTAAAAAAAATGGTGTTGGTTGGTTTGTGAATGTTGAAGAAACATTATTTTTCTCTCTGTTGATATTTTCATTGACTTTCTATTGATGATGGCCTCTTCTCGTTCCGCGTGATTCCTCCTGGCCTATATTCTAACCTTTCTTTGTACTTCACCTAGGGATGTGTTCTTTTCATATCCGCACTTAAAAGGTATAAAGCGGTGCGTAGATGATTCTTGTCATCCATCGTCGACTCGTCAAGAATGACTCAGTATTGCCAAGTAGAAAAGAGGGTGAAGCCATACGTCTGTTACAGAGGCTACAGCACCTAGTACGCTTGGTGGAGGAAATGGAGTGATATCCAAACATGCGTCACCTCAAGAAAGAGATGGCCGCCTGTAGAACATCGAAGTTACTCATCAGAGGTGATGGAGGAGGAGATCGCCAAGATCAAAAGTGCATGGGCCCAGGAGAAACTGGATAGAGAGCGCCAGAAAAAGGATTGAGAGCACAACGCGTCAATAAAAGAAAAGATGGGAGAGAGTTCAACAGAGGCCAAAGATCTCTTAAGGCAGCAACAGTTAGAACAGCTCTTGACCCCGCAAACGGAAGATTGGCAGATAGAGGCAGATCCGCCTCAGCTTACACTGCCAATCTCCCTCTTCATCAACCCATGGGGTAGTGACTAACGAACCAGAAGATGTGGAGCCTGTGGAGCTTGGCCAGGGAATTATGGTCACACAAAACACACACACACACACACACACACACACACACACACGAAGTGATCAAAACGACGACTCTTTTCAAGGCCACCCAGATATCTCAGAAACAAAGATACTACTCCATAATTGCCAAATATGTGCGTTTATATGTGATTATTTATGTGTTTGCCAATTTTATGGCTTGTTTTTGACAACTAAAACTTAAATCCGCTATGCCCTTTTCATGCGTGATAATATAGTAATAGTATATTTGTGAATGTGTTAGCACTCCTACTCTTTTCATGGGTAATTTGTATGTTTGTGTATGTGTGTAAATATTTCTACCCTTTTCTCTCCTTTTACATAATTTCTGTGGTTATAAGGATTATAAGGGTGATAGGGGATTTTTTCATAAGTGGATTATAGGGAAGTTATAGGGGTTATTGGGGTATTAGGGGGATTTAGTATTGTTTAAAAGGAGTTTAACTTCTATTTTATCCTCCCCTTTGTGTGAGTCAGTGTGATGTAAACATAGTACAAATCATTCAAAAAGATGTGAGTTTAGTTGCCATTTGTCATCAGACTTATTCCATGTACAACTGATATATGTGGAATATTTTTCTCACATGACGTGAAACTTCATTCTTTTTTTTAAAATCAGTCATGTTCGGTGTTTCATTGTTGAATCTACATTTATAAACATATGATTTCAGTTGCAACATACGGAGATTGATCACTGTATCTCTCTTTTTCAAACTTGAAAATTGTCCAGATGATTACACTTGCTCCTTGTCCACCCGATAAAACTAGTAAGTATTGACTCAGTTCTGGAACAGTTCCAAAACGATGAGATAAAATCTCCAAGGAGTCGTTATATAAAGGGCACACGCTTGTAGGCACTTTTCAATTTTCGTCACTAATGTACTTATTTGTCAAATTCTGTGCATTCGTTTAGTTTGAAATCATCTCAATCTGGTACATCTAATTTAAAAGTCAAGAAAAAGTATTATTTCCAATCACTCTCATCTATAAACTCATATTCTTGATTCCATTTCAATACTGATGTTGGCCTGGAAGTTTAAGTTTTTAATATTTGGTGTAAGCTTTAACAGCCCTTTTTCCATAATGAGTAACATTACAGATTTAAGTAAAAAAGGGACACACACACAAAGACACACACACACACATATATGTTTATATTAAGTTTGTTAGAGAAATATTAAATGACTCTGAGCATGTCTTGAAACTCTAAAAGTATACATGCGTATGAAACTTATTTAAAAATCATCTGTATTAATCCGTGAACCGTTTTCAATGACTAAATGGTTTACATACATAATTCCCTTTTTCACCCAGTGCGTGTACATAACACTGGAATTTTCAACATTAATATTAGTATTCATCCATATTGGTGTTTTAAGAAAATCTTCTGATTTCTCGACGGTAAATTTATCATGTAATTCATTATATGCTGCAAATGAATATGTCCAAAATGCATTCAAAGTATTTCTCACTTTTGTCATTTGCCAAAGTGAAACACTTTTCTATATTTGGCGTGGAAGTTGTTAAAATCTCGTTCCATTTAAGTCCAGAGGTGATAAGTCCTCTCACCAAGTTAGTTTCAAAGAATGAACAAACATGTTTATTTTCAGAACTAATATTTTTCCAATTGGAGTAAGTGATCTATTCACAAATCATACTCTCGCTAAACGTATGGAACTGGGTCCATCCAGATATTTGGGCCATTACCCTCTGAACGTCTGGAATTGACTGGCAAAATCACAATAGCCAGATAAAGCCACCGAAAACATGCATTATTTTTCTATGCATGATTCTAGATGAACTTGTGATATCCAGAATGGTTCGTGAGTGGATGGATGATAGTCAGAGATGGACACACGGACGGCATCCCTTTCGATAGTGGAGCACGGTCGTGCGGCATCGCTAAAGTCGCAGGGCATAGCATCACTCTTGTAGCAAAGCGCAGCAACACACTCGACTTCATTTAACTTTGGAGAGTGGACCTGTGGTACATTGCCTGTGTCTTCACCACTCTCTTAGCAGGACATAGCATCAATCTTGTCGCAAGGCACATCGTCACATTCGTTTTTTTTTCAACTTTGGGTGGAGTGATCCATTACTCACAACGATCTTTCTGTTCTGGATCTCTGTCCTTTTTAAACTGATTGGGGCGTCTCACTCGTTTCTCGTAGACGATTTGATACACTTTTTCTAAGGGTCGACTGACGATTTGGTGATCTGACAAATGTACAGTATTGTGAGGATCGGCCGTTGGGATACGAAAGTCTTGATCTTGACCTAACTTTTAGACTTCTTTTAACACTACAAAAGTTTACCACTTGACTCAAAAGATGGTTCAGTGTCAGTTCTTTCACTCTTCATTTGATATGAAGTTGTCCTTTCCTGTCTCGGTACTGGTAGCCGTAACGTTTAGGTCCACAACTCAAAGCTCAAAATAATCCCTTCGGTATGATCATAGGTCCATCCTCCTAACGTTCGTCTTCAGTGTGAGGGTGATGGCCTTCCGATCGATCGATGTAAATGCATCTACACTGGCTAACATTTTAATCGAGCATTGGTTATCACCTTAGCAGCAATGATGACTCTATCAGACTCGTCGGGTGGAACAAACACCATGGCCTCTTCATAAATACCAAGATCATCCTCACGTATGAATTCCACGTGTTTGATAATTTTTCCTTTATTGTCGATAGGCTGAAAGTATTGATTTAAATCCACCAATTATCCAGTCTTGGGCAACATCTAGAACGAGTTTTCCGCACAAACAATTCAGCATGACTTCAGCAAGCGATTATCTTCTTTCGTTCTGTTCTACTTGTTCCAAGTCGATGCCTTCTAGGGATCAATATATTGCTTGAACTGGTCTTTTTCTTCTGGAGTGTGACTCCAGGAGGAATAGCCGCTGGCTTATTGTTTCAATTTAAGAAACTCTTTGACGTAGCTGGAAAAAATCCCTAGACTCGAGTCGTCATCCTGTTGGTATTGTTCTGTGGTAGGAATGGTCCAACTTTCGTAAGCTTTTAACAATCGGTATCCACTATCGAGAGCATGAAACAATTCAACACTCACTCACATTCTTATCCAGGCGCGCTCTTGGTCATCGTAACGACAAAGTTGGTGTGGTTTACATGTATCAGCACACGTGCGAGAAAACGAAATATCAGCTTTCTATGGCAATGATGAGCAACACGGGATGGTGGAAGAACTTTACATTTTATCAGACCTTCGTACCGGTGGACGTGCTCGACGTCGATATGTCTTGTCAAAAGTTCAGGTTGACCTGTAGCAGATGGAGCATATATACACACCCAAGGGTACGAGGTTACAACGAATACACATCGATATTTTGGATTTTTTCTCCTTGAGACCGGTCTGCTTTGTGGTATTGGTCCGTACTCTACACAAACTGTCGCTTTGATTCCGAGGGTCGATATCCACCACGTCGTAGTCTTCGACGATGCGTTGAAATTCTGGATCTGTTTGGAAACGTCTATCATAGTCGTGTTTCCACATTTGCACCAAGCGGTATCCTTGACTTTCCATGCTCCTATGTCGTTGGTAAGTTTTGTCGTACAAGATCTTCCATGGTAAACCCTGTCATTGGATCTGTCAGTTCTCGGTGAGAATAACACGTGAGACAGCCATGCAATAAATATCCGTAAAATTCGAATACGGTCTGTGGTTTTTTCAAATCCCAACCATCGACGGAATAAGATCCAATCTTCCTTTTTCCACCGATTCTATCTACTTGTCTTGAGTTTGGTACAAGTAATGTAACCGACGCAAAGCTTTGATTGAATATCGACGGCTGATGAAATGATACGTCTGAGGTGGTACGGTGGCTAGTTGTTCTGATACATAACTTCTTGCGGTACACTAATCTTTGGCGGTAGTGGAAGCTTCCTTCAAGGGATCCATACATTCGTCAAAATTTTCGACAACAACGTCGTAAAAAGTTCACATCGGACCGTCGATATTTTAATATTTCTTCTTAAAAATGAGAAGGATCTGAAGAATGGGCTAGGTACCAGGCATTGAAATCTGGGTGCTCTGTTCGCACACCGATGTTGTAATAATGGGCTTCGGGAAAATGTCAGAGCGCCACATGTTGATTTTCTTCGGTATTGAAAAGTGAGGAAATTACTCTTTAGCCATTTTCACCAGAATGTAATACTAATGATCCGACTCGACGACTTGACCACAAATACGACATCGTTTCTTTCCTGAACAAACGCGTGCATCTTCGGAATTGGTACGAACATTCTGTCCACAGGTTGAACGCACTGTCCGTAATTTACAAGCACTTTTCTGCTGTCAGAATTGTTTCATTCGATGTCGGTCGTTACACGCTGGACTCAAGAATTTCAGGAACTCCAAATGCGATCTCTTTCAAAATTATTGCTTATTCCAAAGAGGATTTCTGCTTCTCTCCGTTGTTTGATTTTGTCTGATTGGATAATGCTCAACCATTATTGTTTCCATTCTGGTGCATTGGCATGAGCTCTAGTCACCATGATTCCGAGGGCTAAACACATCTAATCTTGATCGTTATTAATCTTGACAATATTTCGTTTCGTGGACGGGAATTGATCCACACATAAAACTTTACGTTTTCCGCTGCCCGAAAAAGGTGAGACGTGCTTCGTATGAAGGGTAGATTTTCCATTGGTCATGTCAAACTCATCGTGGGATTGTTGCACATGTTGACTTCTATCCAAGATTTAGGAAGAGGGTTAATTCCGCAGGTGTAGTAAATTCAATCCAAATAGGATATTTCGAACTGTTGTGGGCTATTGACAGTCGCAAACGATCTTGATTTTCAGCTTGGCACTGCTGTTATACCTCCTCTAACATAGAATCTGATAAATTGGTAATAAAAGCAGCTGCTTTTTCTGCCGGGTCTTGAGGCTTGAACTCTTTGATCGTATGAGTTTAAGCGGTCGTTCTAAATTTTCTGCATGTCACCTTGTTGGTCTGTTGAATGTGAACACAATCTTAAGGGACGATTTTATTTCTTGGCCTTTCTTGACTTCTCGGCCTTGGGAAGGAAGTGTATGGTGTTGCATAGGGATCCATCGTTTTCTCTTCGAAAATGCACCTCCAACAATTCTTATAGAGAGACTCAAGACTACCCCTCTCGAGATAAAAGTGACGATATATCTTAGGTCTTTCAAGATAAAGGGCATTATGCAGGAGAATATCCGCAACATGAAAGAAAAGGAACGTCAAAAACAGAAGACATTAGGCCCAGAGGTATAAGTAAACATGCATGTTATTATTGTTAAGAAAAAGGACATTGGTCTTCAGAGTGTCTGAAGAAAGCGAAAAAAGAAAAACGATGAGCTTGTTGAAGCATGAAAACAGAAGAACCCATTCCAGCAAAGAATTTTAAAGTAAGACAAGCAGCAGAAACAGCAGAAGAACCCATTCCAGTAAAGAAATGCAAAGCAAGACAAGCAGAAACAACAAAAGAACTCATTCCAGTGAAGAAATTCAAGGCAAGATGATAAGAAGAAAAAATTGACATTCGTGATGCGTTTGAAATGTCAATGTGATTCTTATACATGCGAATATACCAAAAACTTATTCATGTCTTGATTTTGTTTTTAGTATTGATTCGATATTGGCACACACACGCTTATTTTTTGTGGCGGGATATGTTTTCTTTTGCATTGGCAATCATGGAGCAGTATCTCATTTCTGAGAGAACTAGGTGGCTCTGAAACGGGTTGTTGAGTTTGAATACAAAATATCATGGACTTTTCAATATCAGCTTCAACTCCCTTGAATCTTTTCTACGTCCAAGTCCTACTGCTGTTGTGGTAGTGATTGCTGCCACTACTGGTGTCTTGGTGGCAGTTGATGTAGTCAATGAACGATTAGAATTCTTGGATTGTGAAGGTCTCTTTCCCTTGGGTTCTGACAAAGAGGCTTCATACATTCTTCTCAGGTGTTTTAGTTCCGCCAAAATGTCCCCTAACAGACTGATAGCTCTGTGTTCACTCCTTTCCTTCCGTTCACTCTTTCTTGTTTTAATTTTCTCTTGTTGCTTTCTCTTTTTCTCCTCTTGTTGTGTTTGAACAAAAGTCTGTTCTTCTGCCTTTGACGTTGTAAACATACCTCTAACCCTTCCTTCTTTTTCCTTTTAAAATCATTATGTGCTGGCAGTGATGAAGAAGGAGAAGAAGGTGGAGGTGGTATCGGAAAAACATTCTTGCGAGTATAAGAAATCGCAAAAGTCAAATCCTAATCCAAGTCATTCTTTGGAATAATAAAAGCAACAGCAGTAGTAGTCGTGCTGTTACTCTTGGTATTAGCAGTATCCACTGCAGGCGTACCGTAACAAAAAGTTTTCGTTTCGGCCATATCTATCTATTGTACTAAAACTTTTTCGCACTTGTAGATCGTAGAAACGCTTAGGGGTGCCTCCGCTGTATTCTGATTGGGTGATAGAGTACACGCCCTGACTGAAATATGTTATGTTACATGCGTTCTGATTGGTGGAAGCTCAAAGTCAGGTTCGATCTTGTCCTAGACTATATATAGAGGTGCGTTAGTCCCCTATGTCATCTGTTTTCAAGACAAGCCAAGATGTGGACCAAGGTGGGGTCATCTACTATAATTTCCAGCATCCCGTTTGATCCACACTGCCTCATGTATGTGAAGTCATCCTGTGCCATCAATCAGGAGCACAGACGCTGCGGTGTGGAAAAGAAGAGTGCACAATAAAAGACAAGAGTGCCTCAAGAGAGTATTGGTCTATGGGCCTGCAGTAAGGAAAAACTTACGAAGAAGAACAGTAGAGCGATGCCACCAGTGTTAGACATCTTTTGTAAACACCACAACGACCCTTTTCAGGGCTATCCAGATCTCTACGAAACAGAGATACTACTCTATAATTGCCGAACTATGTGTGTATTTATGTGTTTGTTTGTGGGTTTTTCTTTGTCTATATTTTATCTTTAACAGCTAAAACTTAAACTCCCTCCTCCCTTTTCATAAGTGATAATATAGTGAGTGAGTAATTGTATATTATTGTATGGTGAGCATTTCTACTCTTTTCGTGGGTGAACTGTATACTTGTCTGTAGGCTGTGTTAATATTTGTACCCTGTTTTCTCCTTTCAACTCACTTCTATGATTGAAGGGGTTGTAACTGTGGTAGGGGAATTTTGTTTTAGTTTTATTTATAAGGGGATTGTAGGAAAGTTATAAGGGTTTTAGGGGTAGTAGGGGATTTGGTTTGTTTATGAGGGGTTAAACTTCCACTTTATCCACCTTCTTTTACATCCCACCATTTGTGTGAGTCACTATGGGTGTTATTCAGTAGATATGGGATGGGCGCTGGTCAGTAAGACGGTGTACTGATTGGTAGGTGTAGGTGTTGTTTAGTAATTGTTGGTGTTGGGCAGTAGTTCTGTGTGTTAGGAGGTGTCAGTGTTTTCTACATTACCTTTCCCTTTGTTCGTATTCCGTCCAATCATGTTAAACCTATGGATAATTTAACATCACATGTTCCCTTGTCCGTATAGAGTTCTATAATATTAATCATATGGGGTAATATTCTTATTGTCCGTATAACGGACCATCGTGTTATTCCTATGAGCTAATATTAAATTCCTATTGTTCGTATAGGGTCCCATTTAAAAATGGAGGTCTAATGTTAATTGCCCTTGTCCGCATAGGGTCCCATTGGTCATAGTATCCCATACATTAACTGTCTATATATCTATCACAGCAAAAAGTCAATGTTTGTATTTCAGAGAGTGCGTGAAGGATAAGGGCACTTTCTACAACGAGCTGGAATATAATGATTATGTGAGAAAACATCCAGGAGAGGTGTATACTCTTAATGAACAGTGTCATCTCATTAATGGGCCTAAATCTGTCTACTGTCCGGTATGTACATTGTGTGTGTGTGTGTGTGTGTGTGTGTGTGTGTGTGTGTGTGTGTGTGTGTGTGTGTGCGTTCACGCACGCATGTGCGCGTGCGTGGTCGCGTTCCCATCTAATGATTTAACTCCGTTTTGCTCCTTGGTTAGCAGAATATCGGGAGGAAGACGGTCTGCTCAAAATTAAGTGGTATTGTATATTCTGTGAGTCGTAATTTTACAGGTATATGAACTTTCACCGGTCTTGTATTTCTCCTGTCTGACACACTGACACTGAATCACCTGTTGTAATATTCAGTAAGAAAATTACAATTCGTTTAGAAATACCAAACTTTTTCTAACTATTATGCTTTTGACGTAACAACACTGTGAGGTTCATTCTGAACAGAGTTTTTATAAGACCATCTGACGGATATCTTCCGATACCCAGGGCTGACGAACTCCACTTTTGAACTACACGACCAAGGTGCTCTCCGCCACTTGTTGTGCTGCTCCTCAATGTTTTAGAGGCAGTATTTTGTTTGGAAATTAGGGTGGATGTAACCATGGTAGGGTGTTTGGAGTTTAAATATGAAAGAGTAACTGCCTAATAACCGAAGAATACCAGAAATGGTTGTATTGCATGAAGCACAATAAATCGAAACCGATGAAAGTGACGCAATGAGTAGCTGCAGATGAAAGTTTGTTAAACTGACTTTTTCCCTGATGCAACTTTTGTGACCGGAAGTCAATAACCGCTTAACCATAGGTCATAAGTATTACCACTCTAAGTCGATGAGCTGTTGGTGTATGATGTAGTCCCCAGAAAATCAATATTATTTTTATCTGATTTATCTTGGACGTTTTCTAACCACCGTAGAATGATGCTTGCATTCAACAGAAAGCTACATTAAGGCCTAAACAAAAATAAATTGATTATTGACTTCAGCCTCTTGGCTTTTGCTTAGGGTGACAAAGCAAGCAGGTGTGAATCAATATGTTCAGGAAAGATCACTTGGACTAAACATCGCACTGGTTCGTTCATTCAGATCCAACTATTTTTTTACAATATGCAACATAACTTATGCTGACTTTTTATATGGTGTGTGCTCGACATAAGTAAGGTAGTCTTGGTACATATGTCGTATAACCAATGAGCTGAATATTTTTTTTAAAAAAAGAATGTAGAAAATGAAAGTAATATATAAGGAACCTAATTAATGTCGTGATACCTATAACTATTTCACATCTGGGTGCTAACTACTAGGAAGGATATGTCACATGCGCAGTATGACCGTTTTAAGCAGATTATCTCCCCTCAACTGGTCCCTGGTGCAAACTACAAACCATGCCCTAAACTGGTATCTTGCATTATTGAGTATACATAGCGGTGCATGTAATACGTCAGACTCGTCATGTATTGCTTCCAACGACTTGCCTTAATAAAGATGAATGGTTTAAAATGGCGTACTAAAATATATACAGTGCATTTTATATTTTAATAGTTTTATCAGCTACCTTATGAAGGACTGAATATTTTAAAAAAATATTATATTCGTAGTGCTTTTAGTATCACAGCATCAAGTTAAATGATAAAAAAATCTACGAATCCTGGGCCACTGACCCTGTCCTATCCACTTTAAAATTGTTTTAAATATTTTGATAAAGAAAAACTTAGACGCCCAATATGACCTTTCATCATCTTTAAAACCAAAAAGTCCACCAAGATGTGACCATCCAACATTTTTCACTTTTTTTGGTGAAAACCCTAGGCCACTAACATATGATCCTACATCATCTTGTATATTTCAGAAATCCCTAGATTACCTAGCTCAAACATGTGACCATCTGTCATTAAAAAATAACCAGGGTTCTAATTGACTGGTTCATGGGTATGAGCACAATACTATTTCATGTTTTAGAAAAAAGCAGAGGCAACTAGCAAACTGCTACTACGGAACAAAGGTTTTAAAAAACTCAAGTCACTATTTTTCAACTTTTGAAGACATTTAAAAGAATAAATAAATTAGTAATATACTGAAGTTTCGAGGCTTTAAAAGTCGCATATTAACTCAGTAATAACATTACTAATTTCACTTACAAAATTAAAACCAACTTGTTAATGAATCTGGTTTAAATTCTATAAACGCATGAAACAGGTGACTATTATCTGGTGATTATGGGGATTAACACTGCACTGAAAATGAAATTTCATTCAATGCAATTTCGTATGAAGGCAAAGACACATTATAAATTAATGTAGAAAAAATGAACAGACACAATGAAAACGTCTTTTATTAATGTTGCTCCATTTAGTGCATAATTCTTATTTTACAACGATGAAATCAAGGGTAGGAAGCACATTCTCAGTACCAAGGTTGAAACACTTTTTTTATGCTATAAATATCACAGTTGAATAACAATGGAAAATAAGAATAATAATTCGCATATATTATCAGTACCAATATACGAGTTTTGTCGGGAAGCTGTCCATTTTACGCACGGCTTGCTGATGAGACTTATCTGAAGGCCTCTCAGAATTCTTGATATCTAGATCAATCTCAGTAAGTTAAGTGGACTCGGGTGTTGGGGATTTTGGAAAAATTAAACACTTCAGAATTTACACCGGGCTCTACCCAACCAAAACAAGGCGTTGACTGTGTATCTGAAAAGATGCACAACAATAACGAATATATTGAAACAATTTATATATTATCAATACCAATATATTGAAACAATTTTTACCATATAAATATCACCTTTGAACAGTGATGAAAAATAAAGATATTAGTTCGCGTACTTTTTAGTACAAGGCGTAGGATCATCTAAGACAATTCAGGATGAATCCACTATCAATTTTCAAAGCTATGATTATTTTTATACACGTAAACATATTCAATTGAAGAAATAATACTCATTGTTGAAACAATAAAACGTGAACATCAGCAGTTATAGAATATACTTTCTGAGATTAGAGGTGAAACGTTTCAGATACAAGATACAATAAGAAAAAGATTTTATCTCAAAGTAGTAAAATAACTAATGAGGCGGGAAAGAATAGAAGAGAGAGAGAGAGAGAGAAATGTTTACAACGTTGAGAAACGTTTACAGCTTAAAAGAGATCGCTTGCTGCAAGAAATATAAATTAGGAGATATACTAATTTAAATCCGAAAGTTCACATCAGTTTACAGGAGGCAATAAGAGAGATTTATACTTGTTCTTTCTCAGAGTCAACCTGACATTGTGAAAATTAGTGACATAAAGATACACAAATTTTAATCTGTAAAGGTGCTGATTTAACTTCAAGTTAGTCTCTGAATTAAACTCTACCGCCAAGTGATCAAGACGAAAAAAAAGATACAAACGTTTCATTACTCAATGAAGTTTATATAAATACTTCACAGTTGGTAATTTAACATGTATTAGATGATCTGTTTGACAATCCATAAACTCAGTTTGCTCAAAAAATCATTGTGAATACTAAGTGAATCTTTGATAAAATTAATGACCTTTCTTTGAACATTGATACATCTAAACTAGTAATGGGTGGGACATACACAGATTTTGCTTGAATGGATTAGGAACAAAAGGAGTTATGTCAATGTAGACAAACCGAACCATGAGAACTAATTTTTGTATGCAATCGAATCAATTGTAAAAAAAAAAAAACACTTTTGGAAAAGACCCACAAACACGAACAAAATAATTTTTAAGCAAGTACTACTGGTGATTAATTAGAAATTAACACGAAATGAAATGAGTAGGAACAACAATGAAAATTTAGAAAAAAAAATCTTGTTAAACATTCCTAATGATATTGACATATTGTACAAGTTGACTTGTAAATTCCTATTGATATTGACACATCGTACAAGTTCATTGGAAATTCCTAACGATATTGACACATTGTGCAAGTCCAGTGGAAATTCCTATTGATCTTGACACATTGTACAAGTTGACTTGAAAATTCCTATTGATATTGACACATTGTACAAGTTCATTGGAAAATCCGAAAGACAACCAACACTATCTAAATGACTAACATCTCTGAACCGAGAAACTTTTTCCCAATATTTTTTTTTATCTCCACTACAAAATAAATTCAATAAAGAGACAAAAACACTAAGCCAACTGTAAAAATGGTTCTGTGCACATTGAAATGTAAAAGCAAGTATACCAGTCATTATCGAAATCACAAGCCGTACTGTCAGTTATTCTTGAAATTAACAAAAGTACATAAAGTTATGTTTTATAGTCAGTTACCTTGGCTGAAGTCATACATCTCGTTTGAGACAACAATCAACTAACGATTTAAAAAGGACTACTTGAAGTTGATAAACAACGCTGTTTTTGGCAAACAAATGGTAAACTTTAGGAAAAGGGTGAATATGAAAATATGTACAGATGAAATATTAGCAAAGACTATGTCATTTGCAAACAGAACTATCAAAGATGAGGACTTAGTTCTTGTGAGTATGGCAAACAAAAAGATCAAACTCACTAAATCGATATGTAGAGGATTAACTATGTTAGAGTTAAGGAAATGACTAATGTATGAGTTTGACTACAAGGTAAATTAACACTAATGCGTAGATATAATGAAGCTACTTTTAAGTGATATAGATCAACTTTGTATCAATTTTGACACAAACATATGTTATGGCGACATGGAGGAAAACTTGTTTGACACAAGTGATTACCAAAAGGGCAGCATCAATAACATTCGTAAAGTAAACAAGAATATTGTTGGTTTATTCAAGAATGAACATTCAGACATTCAGTTAGATTGTTGTAGGTTTGAGGTAAAAAAAATGTATTCATTCAATATATGTCATGATGAGAAAAAGGTCTGCAAAAGTATAATGAATTGCGCCATCCAAAAAAACAAAAGATGTATAAGGAATGCCTGTTAAACCATGAGGACAACTACCAACAAGTGACACTGCTTAGATTATACAATCACGAGATGTAAACGATCCCAACTGCTAAAGTTATTCTGCCGTGTACTGATGATGAACTTTATACTTGTTGACAATGCATATACAACACCTAAAACAAGACGATGAAAAACAACGAAGTACTTCAACTTGAGTATAGAATATCTACAACAAAACTAAGAAAAACAACAAAGTACTTCAACTTGAGTATAGAATATCTACAACAAAACTAAGAAAAACAACACAGAACTTCAACTTGAGTATAGAATATCTACAACAAAACTAAGAAAAACAACGAAGTACTTCAACTTGAGTATAAAATATCTACAACAAAACTAAGAAAAACAACGAAGTACTTTAACTTGAGTATAAAACATCTACAACAAAACGAAGAATAACCAATGAAGTAATTCAACTTGAGTATAAAACATCTACAACAAAACGAAGAACAACAATCAAGTACTTCAACTTGAGTATAAAACATCTACAATAAAACGAAGAAAAATAGATGAAGATAATATATCAGAAAAACTACCGAACAATCAAGTAGTTCAACTTGAGTATAAAACATCTACAACAAAACGAAGAAAAACAGATGAAGATAATATATCAGAAAAACAACCTAACAATACTGTAGCAGGAAGCTTTTAAAAACCACACATGCATTTTATAAATTCATATATGATATTGAAAGTCAAATTAATCTTCTTCGATAAAAAGAATGTCTGATCTAGTTAAATTTGCAAGTGAAATAATTTGTTGCGCATCCTAAGGAAAAACCAGATTGGTATCAAAGGAGTACATTTCACCAAACTCAGGTACAAAGTTAAATACATACTTAAGAATGGCATAGCATGTTTCACACTACAGGCATGGTTGTAAAATGGCATATCATGTTTCACACTACAGGCATGGTTGTAAAATGGCATAGCATGTTTCACACTACAGGCATGGTTGTAAAATGGCATAGCATGTTTCACACAGACATGGTTGTAAAATGTTAGGTGATGTTTTGAAATAGTCGCTAGATGATATAAACACATAGGAGGATGAGCCAGAAGATAACAAGCAACAAATACATCATGACATTCGATCCAAACATTGTTCATAAATCAGCAGAAACATTCAAGTCTAAATCAAGGAGCACGTTCAATCAAGGCATTAAAGAAGGATCTCATGGTACACCAAAATATATATACAAGAAAATAAATAATTGCCAGCAATGTAAATATTTGATATCTGAAAATGATTCTGTCTTTTGCTTGGCAATTCAACCAAGGAGTGAAGAGTTGCATACAGCTCATGTGTCATTCATAACGGCTTTATGATTCCATCAAGCATCCAATAACCTTAAGTACGGCTTTGTTAGAAAAAAAAAGAAGAAAAAAAAAAAAGAAGCAAGACTTGTTACGTTGCAAAAACGTCGTTTTGGTTATACATTGAACTACTATTCATTTACTTTTCCATTGCAGTACTCTAGTTACCAAGCTTAGAGAGGCCACTATTTAACCTTCAGTTTTAGCTTTCGGTCATACAGTGAATTAGTAAACAAAGTCATAGCTTTTAAGATTGGGCTACGATACAAACTTACATTCAAAGAGATAATTAAACTGTTAATAGCCTGTAGGTTTAGCTGAGTTAATCAAGGACTATCTAATTATTAGTAATTTGCTAGCTGTTATGATTTCGCTATCGTAATTTTTGTAGTGTAGCTATTTATCCTACCATCAAATTTCTGAAGCAAGAAATATTTTGTGTCATGAATTCTGTCGCAGAATTTCTAATCAAGTTGTATTTGTTGTAATCAAACAATTCACCATATCATTTGATAACAATAGCTACTATTGTTATTATTCAGATGTAACCGTATAGAAACATTGCCGTTTTTTTTTTTATTCAGTTATTACAAATGTTACAGTTGTGTCTTCCCTAGGATGAACTCCACACCTTAATACCTACCCAGTTAGTTTTAGTCAATTTGCTTTTTGAATTATAGAATTTAACCTTTTTTAGAATACTGACAATTATAGAATTTAACCTTTTTTAGAATACTGACAATTACAAGAAAAAACAAAGAAGGAACGAAGTCGGCCCCGAGAGTCTCTAGAACTCGCGAATCCTACGCTACTAGGCGTGACTTTCGGTCGATTCTGGAAAGGTCACTTGCAATATAAAATCCAGTCATTTCATTCTAATGCAAATATTTTGAGATAATGCAGTTTTTTTAATGTTTTGTCTTAGTTAGTGCTTAATATACATATAATAGTCTGGGTGTACTTGTAATAAATGCATTAGATTTCATTGAAAATGTAAAAAAAGGGAAGGAAATGTATAGGGAACCTAATCGTAGTGATGCCTTGAGATTCGCAAACACCAAATGATTAGCAAACACCACATCTACAACTCTGAAACAAGTTCTTCTATCCCTAACGCCAGTTGCACTTAAGGGTTGTTCTTTTAACCAAATGTAACAGGAAACGGATACAGACTATAACTGGCGTCAGCGGGAATCGAACCCGGTTCGTCAGTTTTGCAATCATGGGAACATAACACTAGATTAAAAGATTCGATTTAGCGTGACTGGATAGTTAGGTGGACTCGTACACCTTGAGGTATATGTCATTTTACTTTTAAAAATATTTCAGTCTGTTCCTGGAGATATTTGTCACACAATGAGGTGTACGAATCCAAAAACGCGCAAATGCATGAAGAAATATTTCAGTGCATCTACAGGAACCGAATGTGGACAAAACATGGTAATACCTCTCTCTCTCTCTCTCTCTCTCTCTCTCTCTCTCTCTCTCTCTCTCTCTCTCTCTCTCTCTCTCTCTCCAGATATACGACGACTGGCTTCGAAGGTTATAATAAGCTCATTAACCAGATGATCAGATGGTATTTTACAACAAAAGGATAAGATATGAGCAATATAAGTTCTTACTTTCAATAGTAAATTATTAATAGATGTAATAAGGAAACCAATGGGTATGTTTCAAAATAATTAACACTTAAATATAATAAATTAGCATCCACATGAGCTTCCTTGCAAATCAATCTAATTAAGACCCGGTTAGTGGCTATGGCTGCAAAATCGCATTTTTGTTTTGTTTCTTAAAAATGCACACACACACACACACACACACACATATATATATATATATATATATATATATATATATATATATATATATATATATATATATTGACACGTATATAATAGAGAGGAGAGGCGTTACCCTTGGATAAACTGGGTTCCTCAATTCCCAATTCCACATTATATATTAGAACTGACGCCAATATAATCTGTGTAACCAGTTAGATTACGTTGGAGTCTTTACACACGCACGCACACGCACGCACACACAGATATATATATATTTATATATATATATATATATATATATATATTCTTTTTTTGCAGTGGTGCATTGAAGGGAGGTGTGTTTCAAAGTAAGTAGTTAACCACGGTGACACAGTTGTTAGCCTTCCAAACTCGCGATCATAAGGATGCAAGTTCGAACTCTGCTCAGAACAGGCAGGTTGGGCAGCCACGGGGCGTCCTTTGGCAAGGCACTTCACGTCAATTGACTCTGCACGATATAACCTTTCATGTGTTGATGTGTTACCAAACAATTACAAAAGACATTCGTTAGGAATTATTTATTTGTTAATTCGGATATTAATTAGTGAAACTTTAAAATCTGCAGTCTTTCCGATCTCTTATATAATTACAACTCTGTGGTGATGATGATGATAATGATGATGATGACTATAATTATTCTGTACTCTTGGTTATTTCAAATCTATGAAATTAAAATTCGCCCAATTCAATCGAGAAATCAATAAATAGAGACAAGAGAAAAGTAAAGAAATCCTTGTATTTTGCAGGCCCAAGTAACAGTATGCCACACTCGAACATGCGTAAAATCGGAAAGGTTGAAGGATCTCCAAGTTGGATAATAGATAGGAAAACTGCCTTTCTATATTATTCCCAGACAACTCATATCAAAACACGCTTATGAATTCAATATATCTATACCTGTATACTAATTTACAATATTCACACGCATTTAAATTTTATTAACTGCAATTAACACTATATTCTTAATGAAATATGCGGAAGATTATATATATATATATTTTTTTTTTTTCAATATCTGTATACATTTGACACAGTGATCTAATTTCGTATATACTGCGGTTTCACTATGTTTCGATGGGTACCAATTTTCATAAATTTCTTGGTTGCTTCGAACCACAAATTTAAAGACTCAACGAAACATCAACCACATACGATGCAGAAAATACTCCTGTGTTATTTGTACATTTATAGATATTATAAATGTTCAACCCTTTCTTTATTTAAATTAATTGCTGTAATAAAACATTATCTTGTACATGTTTTCTTTTTAATGTTATTTTAACTTCCTTGGAAAAAATATACCTGTCGGTGCCACTCACTGCCTAAATCAACGTGTTTTGAGATCCGTAAGGATGGAGTGGATATAGAACGAACATGAAGTATTTAATTATTAGTATCAATGAAAATGAAAGAACGAATAATAAAACGACCTACGAAAAGATTATTTAATGCTTATTTATATCATTCCTTCATTCAGGTGAAACTGCTGTCGAAAATATATGCACGGAAGAACTGAACTTACTTTATTCTCTGAAGTTCTATGTGATTTAAGATTTAAGCACATTCATGAGCCATCAGAATCAATACATTACATCAAGCATATGTATTTTTCTTCTAACGACAGGCTGAAAACATTCCTGTTAAAATGCAAATCCTCCTGTGGAACTATTGCTTGAAGCACAAGACCTAATGAAAAATTATATACAACAGAGTACTAATCCTTATACTTCACTGATTTTCGGATAAAACTACTGCATAAACGTGTCAATCGAGTCAATCAAGTCAATCGAGTCAATCGAGTCAATCAAGTCTCCTAGTAAAAACAAAAGTATGTCAGAATTACACAACTCAGCTTTTCGAAAGTCACAGATAATTAGATCCGATCTCTCAGACATTTTCCTACTATCTACAATTATCCATTCAGAATGAGTCGACGTACGTTTTAATTTTTGAAGGTCCACTGATAAAGTACATTGATCTTCATCAGTGAAGTCTTCTTTTTTCTTTCTTGGTTTCCATGACCTGTTTTGCACATCAGTGGAGTTTTATTTAAGTTCTTCTGTGTATTATTTGTTTACTGCCAAGTCTAATGGATGGAGTTTGTTTGTATACCAGGCAGTCACAAGCAAATGAGTGATGCCATTGTCTTTCAGTTTAGCAAGCATCTTCCCACTTATTAGGATCAGACCACTAAATCATTTTTGGTAGACGCTTCAGAAAATAAAACTTTATGCACTAGACGACCCTGTACAAATCGCACCAACTTCTTGATTTCAGTTAGTAAAAACTTACTGAACTATCAAAATAATATGCTTTGGAGCATTTTCTTGAGATAATCTCCCTTAAACCGCGTACCGGTACAAGCTACCTTAATCAGCCGTGTCGTAGCAGATAGACAATAAAACCTACCCAGATAAAAATGAAATCATGTACGTCCACAGACAGAATCTATGTAAAAGTTTAAAACACTGATAAAAGTCTCGGTAAATTAAAAAAGAAAACTTCCAAGCCGATATTACAGCTGATGACCCCATCTTCAAGTATTACGAGAGGTATCCATTTTTCCTCACTAGGAGACCAATACCTGATTCAATTAATAATTAGTCGTCTGATTCCTGTATAAAAATGTGATTGTGCAATAATCAACCATATTAAAGACAATTGCGTCTCCAAGTCACAGTTTAGTAGTTAAGAACAAATATGTCCTGGGCCCCTAGATATGTTATGACTCATTTTTGGAGGGTGTCTGGGCTTTTTAAAAAAACTAAATGCCCCAAAACACTTTTTTAAAAACACTTATTTGACTAAAATCTACTTATTTAGACTTTAATCCTCACTATTTTTACCATTTTTGCTTTGCAGTAGATCTGAAAAATTTGGGTTAAAACACTAAGGTGCAGTTGTGAAAATTTTACGAAAAATCATAGGCCACTGGTCATCCCAATTGTTTTTGAAAAATCACATTATATGTTCTGAGCCACTCACATATTTGGTGACCAATTTTTGGAGGATTTCTGGTCAATTTGAGAAAGAAAAAAATGACCCAAAATCCTGAGGTCGCCTTGAATTATTTATGAAAAAACACTAGGTCGCGTAGACTAGCTCGTACCCTTTTACCTCGAATTATTTAAACATAAAATCTTTTTATCCCGGATTTGATTAGTCAGTGCATTTAATCGTTATGAAACTTGTACATAAATCGTGGAATTATTATTTAGAAAGAAGACAAGTAGCACGTCTTATCCTTGTTCTACAACCAATTTAGCGCACTAGCTGATACAGGGATATCATGTCTACACAACGAGATGAAGATATATTATACAGCTTCGGCCTATTTTATATACATGTCATTAAACATTTTTGATAATTACTCTTAAAAGTGTATACCAAAAAGCCCTAGAACAGATATAGAGCAGGATGTGATATGAAAATTTTGCAACATCAATTAAAGTGGGCAGTATGGTGTGCAACAGTAGGATGTGGATTAAGTTATTGACATTTATATCTTGGAGATGGGATAGCACCATCAATATATGTTTCACATGCATTTCCAAATCAAAAATATTCTATCCAAATGCTAAAAACCGTTACGCACTGGTCAATATTTTAATCCAACCAACAACAGCATCAATCTAAAATAATTTCACATAATATATAATAACCTTTATATTTCTCCTAATGGTGATTGCAGATGCCTAAAAGGGAAGAATGTTTGCACATGCTAAAGGTCCTAAAACTTATTACAAAATAGATAGGGACATTACTATTAATGATATAATTAGGCAGGAAACATATGGAGCAGACATTATTGGTGGAAGAGAGGATGGTGGATATATTTGTCCGGATTACTATAACTTTCTCACAATGCCAAAATAAAAATAAGGATGGATTTGTTCCTTTCCACGAGTTAGCAGTGAACTAACAGCTGAAGGAATAACCTGTCTAAATCATAGTATTATATTGCATATAATATCTATATTAGCAGCTGAGGTAACAAAAAAATAAAAATAGAAAACCTATTACATTGTTCACGACACAGTAAAAATGTTGTTAGAAAAATTTATTTAAGGTGAAAAAGACTCCGACTCTGATGAAAACATAACAATAACATTTCAGAAATATATTTCAGATGCAGTAAGTTGGGAACGGTATATATTTGTTACCTAGTGATGTGGTTATAATAATATGCAGCATAATAGGCTTCAATACCACTTTGTAAAAGCCACCAAATTCTTCTAGGAATAAATTCTGCCATAATTACTGAGGTGGTGAAAGATGGAACTTAAAAAGCTACAAAAGACAAAATCCAAACAATTCTTCAAATGGCAAACAGTTAAAACAGTAAAAACAATCTGGTTAATTGTGCCAGCCTGAGTAATGGTAACGGAACAAAGGATGATGATGAAAAAGGATTATAGCTCATTCCCAATGATACCAGACAGTTCTGCTGCTGCTCATTCAGCTAACTTAAACAAATATTCACTAATATTGTTCACTATTTTTTGTTGTTGTCGTTATATTTTTACATTTATCATTATGGAATTTGTGGAATCGCCTGTGTCATTGCCATCTAAATTGTTACCTCCACTTGCAGCACTACCTCCTTCTGTTAAGCTTCTTATACAATTTGTTGCTGTTATACCAATAGTTATTGCTATCATACCAATAGCTGCAAAAATGTGTAGCAGTTGTTACGCCATATTTACTTGGCCTTTAACCTAATAGAAACTTCTTTTTACACTCTTGAGAATTTTTTTGTTGATATTTTCTCTAAGGTGATTAACTATATCTGTTAAATGCCCAACTATAGTGCACTTTTACTTTCAGCATTTTCAGTAGTTCTTTCAATTTTGCTTTGATTTATTAATTTGTTCTTTTCGAAATGTCCTTTTTGTGTCTGCTATCTCTTTATAGTACGTTTCTAAGTTAAGATTCATATGATATAATTTTGCTTTTATAAGTTCCACATAACTTCACTATTCTCTTTTTACTTGCATTGTAATTAATTTATCAGACAGATAACTGTCAATTCTTTCAAGGTATTCCTCTATTAACGCTTCTTCCTTTAGTCGCGTGTCAAATGATTCATTTGTGTTAATTACTTCAAAATCTATATCTTCAGGAACTGTTTTCTTTTGTCTATATGCTGGATTTTATAATACTTTAGATATACAATTACGCGGATCACATCTTTATTTCTTCTTTTGTCCAAACTAACGAACACGCCACCCCCACCCCCGCACACGCACGCAAAAAGAGCAAAGCAAATCAAAACAGACAAAAATAATCAACCTATATTTTATCCTCGGCTGCCAATTTTTGAGATTTTAATACCAGCTCTACAATGTCCTTCGTAATACAATGTATTTTTAGTAATAGTTAAATGAGGCTTATATAATTGTTTCATCTATTTCTAATCCATGCTTGATATATTCTGTGTAGACTCAATCGGTTACTTATGTATTTAATTACTGAGCTGCTTGTTGACATGAACCAAGCCGCTCATTAGATGCATTTCTACGCCATGAATTACATATATTGTTTCATTCCCCTTATAAATATCAACAAATTTGTTATCAAATGTATCAACAAACCAAGATTTGCAAACTCTTGACCGACGCCTTCTTCACTCAATTTACACTATTTAAATAGATCTTAATAAATTGAAAAAGAAATCGGATTTCCAGAATCCCAACAAGATAATAACGTCAGTACACTAAATGAGAAAGGCAAGCATAGAAAAAGATTGCAAAAACGAATTACAAATTGATATAGTAAATGGAACATACAAGGGAATAACTGATAAACATGTAACTGACAAGGAGTTGGATACAATGGATTCAAAACAAATCAAAAAAACATATTAAATATTTTTAAATGCCTGATCAGCTGAAATGGAAAAGTGTCTCAGATTTTGTAATAATAGGAATAGCATATTTGATGAGTAAAATTTCTTCCAATTGGTAATTTAAATGAATTACATAAAGAGTTGAAAGAAGAATACTTCGCAACAAACGGAATCAAAGATTTTAGTTGGGGCTTCATATTTTAGATTGGTATTATAAATTAGCAATCTTTAAAAAAGAAAAAGTGCCTCGTAGAGCTGAGCTTGGAAGACAAACATGGAATATATTCCTGATTACCAACAATTAGGTGAACGCAGACAAAGCTGACCCTGGCAAATACAGCGCACCTCCCGATCAGCTATCCACTGAATACGTTATGTTATAAGGTGGGCCCATTTCAAGAAACGTTGTAGTGGAAGAATGACCGTACTTCTTCGCCAGGACTGTTTTGCTGCATAAAGAACTTTTTTTTAAAAAATTACATTCGTAAATGCCAAGCGAAATGAAGAACACTATTTACTGTGCAGCATTAAATAATCAACTCTTACAGTAAGTTAAAGGATGCTAAAGTCAACATAGATTACCCAAATCTCATGGGTATAGAAAAAATATTAAAAATTAGAATTCCAATTTCTTTGAGTTAGTTTACGTTTGACAATCTAGTAGCAGAAGAGATACTACCAGACCCAACACTTAAGTAACTATATAGTTAATAGATTCATTGCATAGTTAATAATATTTAAATAGTAGAAAGATTATTATATCTTCCAGACGACCATGGAATTAATTTTAAGTTGATGAAAATTATCGAAATTAAAAATGATATAGTTAAAGAGATAAAAACATTACAGAAGTTTAAGCAAAAAGTATGAAACAGTATATACATTGTTTAACTTGATATAAATTGATATGGCAGTTTTTGTTCTCGTGGAAAGGTTGTTGCAGCTGCTAGTTTAGAAATTGCACCAAATCTACAGAATGTATTATTCCTCTAGCTTTTATAGGGCTTGGCGCAACGATTCTAGGGTGTGTTGCAAATGCTTTAAAAGATAAGCTAGTAGTATATAATACAGCCATAAACACAACGATACTGTAACCTCTGCCATTAGTAAGTTGAATAATATTGATGAAATGGTGACTAAAGCAATAACCAATAATGAAAAAAGTCATGATCAATGTAATATAATAATAAGTGGGTACAACAAATGGCTCGTCGACAGGACTGAAAGGATCTCTTGTTGCTACAATGGAAGCCCGAAGAACGTTGAAGCATTTTTATATGTCTGTGGAAAGACAGTCTGAGAAAGAAATATGTTGTCCGACTCGATAGACAATAGATATGGTAAATTATACATTTCATTACAGAGAATAGATTATGTAGTCAATTATCACAATACAATATATTTTATTATATAAACAATCAAAATGAGACCAGGACCTCATAACTACCAGATAGTTTCCATAATTTAGAAATGCACATGAAAAAATTCAAAGAGGGAATGGCCACTAATAACGACAATGAAGAAAGGATAGACATGTAATGCCAGAAACATAACTCTCAAATCTTAATAACTCACAACAATACTTACACAGTGTATTTAACAAATTAAAACTCACAATTATTACTATTTAATAGTCATTGGTCTATACAAACATGTACCGAATCGGATACAGATTGTGGATTTGTGAGGCCTAAAGACTTGTATATTTCCTTGTTCTACTCAAGAATAGAAAGAACTACTGTAATGGCAGTAACTCTACTCTATTAGATTCTCTACCTATAACAATGTATTTAGCGGTGATTTTTTTAAAATGTTAGTTTTAAATTCACAGAGAAAGATGACAATGGTGAAGCACTAATTCAGTGAATAAACACTGACTTGAACACGAACAAGAAACGTTTTAAAGGTTAGGTGAACCTACAGATAAATCTGATGCAGCTGCAAGATAGTTAGTACAAAGACGTGCCGAGTTTAACATACGCAAGGTTTTGGAGTTGAAACATTTGGAAGATATAACAGCATGTTTAGAAAAAGTTGACAAAAACTTAACAGCTGTATATACGAGTTTCACAAAGAAAAGTACTAAAATCTAAAAACTTCAGAAACAAATACATGATAAGTAGAAGAATACTTTAGATACTCAAGATTTATGTACCCAAAGATTAGTTTCTCTATCAATTTATATGCACTCTTTAAAAACTGTTTGATCAGAAGCAAATATAAGACCCATAGAAAACATACAGCAATACTTGGAACCAAAAGAAAACATGATAAATGTTGAAAGATCAGTCTTTGAGAGTGACAAGGATGAGATAAAGGAATCTCTAAAAAAAATACAATGCGATACACTCACATATTTAACAGCTTGAAAATTTTAAAGTTCTTGTGAGCAATTTTGAGACAAACTTATATTCAAACTAGATGAAGTCAGGGCATCAGGATTCACCTTTTTCTATAAGTCTACTATCTTTATACTGACTTCTTTGAAATCATTATTCCTCTAGTAGACTTATAGAAAAAGGTGAATCCTGATGCCCTGACTTCATCTAGTTTGAATTGCTGGAGGATATAGTGACATGGGAGATTCACCAGGAATGAGAGCTCCCTTGCACTGAGATCTCATGGATTTATACGAAATAAGCTATAATTCCAAAATCTAATTACTCAAACCTAGTTTTTGATCATGTGTGTCTTCTTTGCGGGATTAGGAAAGGTGAAAATCTCTCGCCGGTACTATTTTTACTGTTTCTGAACGACCTGAAAAAGATTCTGACACCGAAATTTACTTGAAACTGTTGATTTTACGTTATGCAAATGAGACTGTAATACTAGAAATTGATGCAGACTCTTTCCAAGAAAACCTTGATGTTTTCTTTGAGTACGCTAAAAATTTGCAAACTAAATGTCAATTTAACAAAAACAAAAATATTATCTTTTGGATCCCGTAATTGCACTAAGTTTTATTTAAACTGGGTGGAAATACTATTTCTTTTTGTAAGGAATTTAAATACCTAAGTATTACTTTTTTCAAAAACCGGCGATATTTAAAAGCCGGCATCTTCTGTATAGAAAAATAAATCATCTGCACATTCCAATCGATTTACAGTTACAACTGTTCGATCACACAAATTTACCTATTTTGCTGTACGGATGTGATGTTTGGGAGTTCGAAAATACCAAGCTTATTGAAAATGTTCACCTTGAATTCCTAAAATATATAACAAAACTTAGAAAGAGCACAACTTGGTCGGAAACCAATTGACATTTATATTAAATGTCACATGATTGGATTTTGGATCTCAACAATCATTGAAAAATACTCCTAAATTTCCAAAAAATATATAATATCATTTTGAGTGATATGCATTCCGGCATTATTTATAAATGAATTGAACATATTACAAACATTTTGATTTCAGTTGGAAGAATTGATCTTCTCTACCTAGCATTAATATGTAACCCTCAAGCTCTAAAAGCAAGCGTTGCACAGTCTTTAATGATTTATTTAAACAGAAATGGAGTGCAATATTAGAAGCTACATCGAAAGGTATGACTTACCATTATTCAAACCAGACTTAAACTTTAAGAAGTACTTGATATCTTTAGAAAGCAATGTTTATTTACCTTTGCTAAGAGTTAGAACTAGCAACCACAAACTCCAAGTAGAGTCAGGGAGTTGGGAAAACATACCACGACAAGACAGAAAATGCACTATGTGCGATGGGGATGAAATAGGTGATAAATTTCACTATTTGTTTGTCTGTCCTTTTTTCTTAAGAGAAAGATGTAAATTCTTACCATCTTATTGTTGTACTAATCCTAATGTAATAAAGTGTGGTAAACTTTTTTCCTCCAGAAATTGATTAATATTAATAAGTCTTGCTACGTTTGTTGACATAATTATGAAAAACAATTATGCAACCGCCAGCAACATACAAATTGCATCGCCGACTGGATGTGCACGTCTATATACACATGTATGTTATTATATGTACATATACACATTTATGATTATGTGTACGTATGAGTATGCATGCATGTGTGCTGATACATATATATATCTATATACACACATATATATATATATATATGTATATATGTCTGTGTGTGTATGTGTGTAAATGTATGTATGTGTTTATGTATGTATATGGCTTCTGGTATACGTAAGTATGATGCTCCGTGTATATGTACATCTGAGTGTGTGTTTTTTTGTGTATAAGTATATACATAAATACTTTACAAAAATTGTATTTCATAAATGTACTATTTACGTTGTGTTTTACATCATACGATAGTGATGCAGACCTCATTTTGTCATATATCTGTTTGTACCCTAAAGCGTTGAATAACTACTCTCTACACACGCTGTCAACATACATGCTCATATATATGTATATATATATATATATATATATATATATATATTGTTATGTATGATGTTTGCATGCTTAACTTTTGTTTATGATTGTAAGTTGTATGGTTATTTGAAAAAACATACTTAATATTTGTCCATTTTTGTAAGTCGTGACATGTGTCAGGTAGGCCAGTATTTTCATAGGCGTTTTGCAATTAGACTTTTGTAACATATGTTAGGTAGGCCAGTATTTTTTCATTATTATTACTCATATTCTGATGTGACATGTAGGCATGCGCATTTATATACAGATTTGGGTAAACAAATTCATTCCTGTTCTAGAATTCCGGTTCTAAAAGATCAGTCTGTATGGAATCTATTTTAGTTGTGTTGTTGAAATCAAATATAATTTGAGAGGAATTATTTATGTACAATATTCATTGGAAACACTAAAGTGCTTATTGACTTTTGGATTAATACATTATTTTGGGATATATGTGAACTCATTCAAATACATTCCTGATTACATCTTTGTGGTACATCAGGACATTCAAGGCTATTGGAATTCATTCTGGAGAGTCTATTATTTTCGACTTGTGATTAGGACGTTTAGGATTATTTTGAATTTAAGTTACAAATTGTAAGTGTCTTTTGGATTTTCACATTAATTGTCTAAAAATAAATTGCTTGTTGATTTTACTTGATTTCATTGGTTTCAATTTATTTATGTTACATATTTTAAGACCTAGAGTCGTAATAGTATTTTTTAGGTCTTATTGTTCTATAGTTTGGGTGTTGTAATTACTGGCTTTGTTTGGTCTGAATTACTGAATGTGGTTGACTGGAGGGATAAGCAAGCATTAGTAAGTAACGTTAGTATCGCGGACTCCTGTATTGTCTACAATATAAGCTAAGGAGTCAATATTATTGGTATTGTAGTATTTTTTGTTGGTATGTACTAGCTCGTTTATTTGTTATTCGAGTGCACAAGTTCTATTATTGGTCCAATGGTAAAAATATCAGATATCCCGACGTCCGGGGACTTTCTAAATTTACATCGGGCTCCTCCCGTAAATTAAGTAAGTCTCCCCGTCGGGCACTTCCAGAATAGAGTATTATCTAATTTCCATGCAAGAAGCATTGAGCTCGCCGGCAAAATGCAGCATTTTCATTTTCAAGTTCTCGAAAGACACTGATAGATTAATAATACCCCGCCTCCTGCTGGTCCCTCCATCTTATAAATATTGTGTGCTTGATTGTGTCGAAAACTATAAACTTTGTGTAAAAGCAAAGCACGTGAGCTGTGAATACAGAACAGTACTATTTCTAATCTCCGTATTTCATTGGTTACCTATAACTTGTACTGCATAAATAAGAATAAGCTGTCCCTTGCCAACGCTGATTTGATAATGTATCTGTGGTTAAATATATCAAGTAGAACCTATGTGATTGTTTTGACAATTAAGTTAAGCTAGGGGATTAGAGAATCACACCAGCCCCCTATACAATGTCTTCGTTCTAAAGGAACTGAGATCATTACATTATATTTTAATCCAGTTAGTTGAAAGAGTTGGTAGCCGCTGATTGTATTGATACGTTGTGAGTATTTTTTGTAATTTGATACATCAATAGTAATATTATATGAACTAATTACGAAGCTTGAAGCCACTGTTTTACTGACTGATATTAAAAAGACCAATACCTATCTAACTTCATTTCTGTTTTCAACTTTGATCGAGACCGTGAGGTGAGGACGTGATATCCTGGGTGCATCCACCATCGCCCATGTTTTAAATGTGGACAGACTGGACACACACCTTTTGAGTGCAGACCACAATACCCACCAGGAGAACCACCAATCGAGAGTTATGCTCTGGCAGCCCATCCAGTCAAACCAACCAGCACTTACCTAGATACAGAAAAGAGGAAAGAGAGAGCAATAGAAGACCTAGATGTATATGAAGTTGCAGACGTTTTAGACCAAACAAAAACTCCAGTTAAAGAAAAATCGCAAATAGAGGACACAGAGCACGACATACAGTAAACCAACGTCACTTACAGAAGAGCAAACAATAGATACGAAATATGTGACATCCCCCACCCCACCCCAAAAAAAAACCACTCATGCACCATGGGGAATAAAAAATTCGAGTGGCTGCAACCAGGGACATCTAATCCGTTTCAAGTCCTAAGAGAAATAGATATGAAAGAGACAGAAAAAGAAGGAAGAAAAGCTCCGGAAGATACAGAAAGAGAAAGAGATAAAAAAGGGAAAACAAAAACATCACACAATATACCAAATGCGCCAAAGGCACAAACGAAAATCCGAAAAGAAACCCAGGAGGAAATGAACAAAAAATTCAAATAATAGACAGGAATCCGAAAGACACAGAGTAGATGAAGAAAGAGAAGAAATTAGAACAAATAATATTGAAGAGTTTTTACAACAAGTGAGAAAACAACCAACACAAGAAAAAATAAAAAAGTAAGGAAGAAGGAGAGGTGACAGAAAGTGAGGGAGAAAGTAAGGACTCAAAGAGGTGCTGAGATTTTAGCAAAAACAAAAACAGTTGACAATGACAAAACAAATGAAAAAGAGGACGTAAGGAGAACGAAAATACGATATAAAACAGAAAAAAACCACCGAGAAAGAAAAACAGAAACATAATCAGCAAATCAATCAAAAACTACCAGAACAGAATCAAAACAAGGAAATAGAACTGTAATGGAGATCACTAAGAAATGAGCAATTACAAAAGGATCATGAACTTGTATAACATATCTTAATTTTAACTAGTATGGATCAAGAATATAAAATTCTTACATACAATATTGATAAAAGATTACACAAATTACCTGAATTAATAAAATCGATAAAAGACAAAACATATGATATAATATTTTTACAAGAATTAAGAAATATCACAGAAAAAAATACAATAGAAAGAGATTTAAATGCGATTGTTATATTAAATGAGAAAAAAATATAAAACTAGGGGAACTGTGTTAAGGAATTATGTATCATTTCTTTTAAATAATGGTATAATTTTATTAGTTTATGACCTCTGTATAATAGTCAAATAGGTGTCGTTTTGCAGAGTACACATATACGGTAATTTCAATGTGACCCATTACATTGGTCCTGGGAAAATCAATATTATCGATTGAAGCATTAGTCATATCACGTGATTCGGCGCGTGAGTTTTGCACTTGACCTGAACTGGATTTCTCAATTTTGGAATGATTAATTTTGTTGACTAGAAGTTAGATAGTAAGATCGTAATATTAAGGTGTTGATTTGAGACGGAATACGAATTTGGTTTTTTTCAATGACCCAGTCCTGAAGCTATAAAATAATATGTAATCGCAGCGTTCATCATTCTACATAGTTTCGTCAGCTTGAGAGGTCTTTAACAAAACTGGTTCTTTGTATGTGATATTATGCTTCAGAGATATTAGTATACAGTACATTTGGGATGGTACTGCTACTTCAGAAATATTTTCCAGACATTACATTTTTGGGATTAACTACTGATATTTAAGAATTATACAGCCCCGTTGGAATTATCGGAAACATCTCTAGAACTTGTGTGATATTCTATATTCACAAGGATTACTTGGAATTAATAACACTTGGATATAACTGATTCTTGTTAGTACATCAGCACAGTGATGGTTTCATTCGGAATACTCTTCATTCGGAATAATATGGATTAACTTCCGGATCAGTGAACATTAGAACAATTTTGGACTTTTAAGGATATTCTATACTGTAAGTTATTTTTAATTCTTTCACTTTGATTGTTTGTTGAAATATTTTTATATTTTAGGAAATTAAATATTTGTGTTTTAAATCTTGAAAGCTTGTTTGAGTCTTTTCTTTTGTTACATTACCCCTAGTCGTAACAACTGCAACAATCTTTTCTGAAATTTAAAAAAAAAAACGAATAGAAAAGCCAAAAGAATAGAGACAGCCATACCTGACATAGAAACCATACCTAATTTTATAGGACGATTGCTAGATATGAATTTATATATATATATGCACCAGCAATCCATAATGAAAAACAAGCGTTTTGGACAAATGTTGGACATTATTTAGATACATTACATACAAGCAAAATAATATTAGGAGGGAATCTAGATCACTTAATAACAGACTACAATAGAACTGGGGGCATAACAGAAACAGACAAGCTAATATTAAAAATAATTGAACCTATAATGGAGAAACAACAAATAATTGACATATATAGAAAATTTAATGATCAAAAAAGGAATTACACGTATAGATATGGAGATCAGATGGGAAGTAGGTTGGACAAATTCTATATAAGTAGCAATATCAAATTGCAAAAAAAAACTTGTACCATAATAAGGGAACACTATCAGACCATTATGCGGTTGAATTAATAATCACCATAAAAATAGGCCAATATGGGGGAGTGGACTTTGGAAACTAAAGAATACATTACTGTAAAATGTTCTATATCAGAAGGAAATCAGAAAGTTATTAGAGATAGTGCAAAGAAGCCGAGATTTATTAGCTGATTGGGGAAGAAAACATTTAAAATAAATATCAAAATACTATGGAAGAATAAAAAATGAAATTAGGAAAATGCTCGAGAAAGAACGTAGAAGAATAATAAACAATGAGGAAGACACAAAAGGGGAAACAAAAAACAAAACGAGGACAGGGAAATTCGATTGGCTGTACAAGCAAGGACAAGGAATTTATAAAAGGGAAGAATTGAGACGATGAAATGACAGAGAGCTTTTAATTCTTAGTATAAGGAGGGTTAAACAAATAACAGAGAGAGAATAATGGAAGAAATATTAATGGAAGAAATATATGAATATTACCACGAATTATATACAACACAAAATATAAGTAGTAAAACTATAGAAAATTATTGGAAAGAGATAACTTTCCCACTAATCAGTAAAGGAAACAAGAGTATATGTGAAACCTTTATCACACAAACAGAAATAAAAAGAACAATCGAAGAATTAAATAAAGATAAATCTCCAAGCAGCGATGGGCTATCATCCAACTTTTATAAAAAAAATTCCAAAATGAAATCATCACAATATTAGAAATGGTGTACAATAAAATCTATTGAAATAAACAAATGTTAGACTCCATGAGAGAAGGAATTATAACAATTATATATAAAAGAAAAGGAGACAGAGACAGCTTGGAAAATTGAGACCTATATTCCTATTAAATACGGACTATAAAATACTGAGCAAAGTATTAAATAACAGAATAAAAAGCTGCTTAGGACAAATTATAAATAAAAATCAGTCATGTGGAGAAAAAGGAAGGAAAATGTCAAACAATACACTGTCGATACAATGTATTTTGGACAATTTAGAACATACCGGGAAACAAGGTGCAAATGATTCTAATCAATCAAGAAAAAGCGTTTGATAGAATGGAACAAAACTATATAAAAATTATCTTGAAGAAATTCGGATTTGGGAAAACCTTTTGTACATGGGTAAAAATACTGTATAATAATATATACTCTAGAGTAAAAGTAAATGGAGCCTAAACCTTTTAAAATAGAACGATCGGTCAGACAAGGATGCTCACTCTCAATGCTCATATATGTGATTGCAATAGAATTCCTAAGAATTAAAATAATAAACAAAAAAGTATGAATGGGATAAACATTCCAAAATCAACAGAAGAAATAAAGATGTTTCAACACGCTGATGATTGCACAAACTTCATCAAGGACAATTCTTCATTTCTACATTTCCAAAACGAACACAAATCATTTGGTAAAGCCTCGGGATCACAAATCAACCACTCAAAAACAGAACTACTTCGAATAGGAAATTGGAGAGGGAATCATGCAGGCCTCCCACCAGAATACACAAAAACTAACGTCAAAGCTCCAGGCTTTTATTATCGTAACGGATCACAGGAAAAAAATTATCAACATGTGTTATCTAAAATTAAATCGAACATAAATTTATTGAAAAACCAAAATTTGAATAAAGTAGATATAGTAAAGATAAACTCATATATATATATATATATATATATATATATATATATATAGTCAGATCAGGTATGTTTTAAACACTATAACCTTATCTAATGAAATGTTAAAGGAATTGGAGAAAATAGTAATAGATTTCGTTTGGGAGGGATTACATCGTATAAATAAAGAAACAATTATGAAAGGGAAAGAACATGGAGGATTTAATTTGCTAAATCTAAGAATTAAAGCAAATGCTATATTGCTAAAACGAATAAATAAGATAAAAGAAAATATTGACTTCCCATGGGCTAAACTTTACATATACTGGTTTGGATATAGCTTAAAAATAAAACCGAATATATATCTAAATAATAGCTTGTCAAAAATTATTCAAATACCCCTAAGTCATAGGAAATATAAAGATATGATTATGAAATATCGCGAACATAAAGAAATATGGAGAACTAAATCCATGCAAAGAATATATAATTTAATGAGAAATATATATATAGAAACAAATAATATAGAGAAAAAAAATGCCACATTTAAATTGGGTAGAAATATGGAAACTATGGGGGACACTTAAAAATATAAATAATATATATATATATATATATATATATATATATATATATATATATATATATATATATATATATATATATACACATATACAATATACAATGCATGGTTAACAGGAGAAGTTGCAAAGAGGAAAATTTTTATTCCATTTATACCAATTTTTTTTATTGTTTATATGGACAATTTACAAAATCGCACTTAATCTTAGATTGCAAAATGTATGAAAAAGAAAGAGAAGAAATAAAATTTGACAAAATTAATAGATATGGGAAATTCGAAAATGATAATTTATTATACCTCATTAACATTAAATATGATTTATTGTTTTAAAAAACAACAGATTTAATTGTGAAAATAATGGATAGCAATTCAAGGAAATTTAAAGAACATCGCGGTTAAAATAGTAGAGGAATCGATTATAAACAAAAGTATTAATATATTGCCAGTAACAAAATAATACAAAAAGTGGGAAGCCTATGGATTAACCAGCTAGATCTTCCCACGGCGAAAAGAGGTCCGCGTATACTGGCGGGATATATCCAAACTAAAATATAAAAAAATATATCATGTATGTATATGTATAAAGATAAAATTATAAAATGAAAACAAAGAAAACAAAAAGAACAACAACAACGATAATAATAACATTAATAATATTAATAATAATAATAATAATGTTTTTTTTGTTTGTTTGTTTTTTGTTTTGTTTTTTTAAAAAGACATATCCTCAAACTTAGGAGAGATGATTTGTTAATAATTCCACAAAATTAGATCAAAAAGGAGTCAATACATTGACGTGAGCACCCATATACTAATTGAAATGGAAATATGATGTTGGCTTCCTTGAGGAGCCTATTACAACCATTGTGGAGAGGAGGACCATTTAGACCAGTCCGATTACGGGAGCAGGTTCGTGTATGCAGGCTGAATCCTACTCATCCACATGTTGGAAAGGAATGCCTCCGAATAAGGACTTTGTCTAATAATGACATGTAAATACTAGCAAAATTCGTAATGTAAACACATCCAATGTAAAGATAAAGTACTATATGTGAAATTTCACTTCTCTAATGCAAATACTGAATGAGAGGACAAAGGGGTTCCCCATTATCCTAACAATCAGTCCACTTATAGAAAAGAAATAACTATATATCTTAAGTCTTTGAGCAAATGTCATAATATAAAGACTAACACATAATACTAATAGGAGTTAATAAAATAAGAATTTAATAAAATATATAAAAAAGGAAATCATATATTAACATAGAAATAACAACATATAGGTACAGACAAAGTTGAACAGCTGGAAACAGGGAACCATGCAACCCAGCTAGTAAGGGTTGTAGATCCTGTGGGACTATGCTAAGTGGCTAACGCGAGGTAGACAGGCCTGCAGGGGAGCCTCAGAAAACAGGGATGTATGGGAAATGGACAAACAATACATGGAAACAGTGGGGAAACATACAAAATAATACTAACAATATTTTCCTGCCTCTAATGCATGCAGAAACTGATGACTTCTCTAATATATTTAAAAACAAACATATACTATATCTGGAATGTACTGTATAATGTCATACATAATAAAGATAATAATATATTTTTAAATACGTCTGCGCACGTAGAAATTACATTTCCGTTCTATTTAAAAATACTGAACAACACAGACAAAGGCATGGTTTCAATCTCGGTCACGCGATTGAAAATTGCAATCCGGCCACATAAAGGAAATAATTGTAATATTTACGGACTTAGGGACTTTTGCTACTTTTATTAAGACTTGAGATGTTTAATTGTTTATTCACCGAGTGGGAACAGCAGTATATATGTATATATATATATATATATATATATATATATATATATATATATATATATATATGAATATCAAAATTAAAATTAATTATTGATGTAAATATAACATCAATAGAATACATGACGGATTCTATTTACTAAAAGGAATAACACAAAAAAAACAACAACATACACACACTAAGACACAAAAACACAACCTTCCTAGTTTCTTTTTTAATGTGACTTTTTTATTTCTACGTCAGCCTTTTTTTTTTTTTTTCCTCTGTTTCTTTTCTTCCAAGGTCCATCTTCTAATTAATGGACCATACAAATATTGGGAAGACAAAAAAAAAAAAAAAAGTAAATACACGGTAAAGTAAAGTCCAGTGCGTGGGAGGGAGACATCTATGCTCATCCCATGAAGAGGTAAGCGCGTACGCCGCAAGATTCTCCCTAACCCCGACACAGGCATGAAATACCTCAATTAAAACATGGTAGAAATACCATACTTAAAAGAGATTTGGGGAGTACCCCGGTATAGCCTCTGCGACGGAAATGAATGGGTGTACCATACCCTCTAGGGGTAATGGTTGTCAGGGTGACTCCTATCCAGCTCTGTCACAGGCTAAAAATACGTTGCACCACCTACCTCGCCTATACTCCTTCTTTTATACACATTTTATCATTTTTAAGTTTGTTTATATATATATATATATATATATATATATATATATATATATATATATAAAGTCATAACCACAATAAGATTTGATCAATAACAGCCTGTCCAAACAAATACACATTGTTATATCATATGACACAACATATATAGCATACTCATGTATAGCACACACTGGACATAAATGGATCCCTGGCAAGGATCAACATATATAACGCATCTATCATGGCAAGGACACCAGCCGAAAGGTGTAATGCCTGCGGAGGGGAGTACGAGTCATAGTGTGTAACTTCGTTTGAGCCATAGGGAGAAGCGAATGGGAACCTGGACACGGGAACCTAAACTAGTACACCCCAGTCGAAAGTAGAAACATCAGAGGATTCACAATCGTTATAATATAAATACATTTTCTTACCAAAATTCTTTTTGATTTTTCATGAAAATATGCACAAAAACAGACTATGAGGGAAAACATACAGATATAAAAGCCTTCATAAACTTTTGGCTCAACAGGGGGTCACCTTCAAGGCCTACTAGCTTATCATAGTTAGAAGTCGAAGAGGTGTCCACAAATAAAATGGAGATTTTTGCAACATTCAGAAAAAAAAATACTCCAAGGCCCTTGAATACTCTCTACATACAGATCGTGATGAAATACACAGACTGTACATAGGCCTGAAGGCAAAGCTGAAGGCATACAGTCAGAGATTGCAAGAGCAGATGTGCATGCTACAATTATTCAGAATTCCAAACTCGAACATGCAGAAATTGTGGAATTGTTGGAAATCACGTTAGTTGTGAGTCACCTCTACAGCAGAATATGAAATAGGGTTCAGTCTCATGAACATTATCACAAGTATAAGGGACCGACCATTTAATTTTTGTGGAAGGGTTGGTGTGTCAAATTGAAAGAAAACAATTATGTCCTTTTCGGGCAAGTGAATTTTAAGTTAGGGCTTATGATTTGTTCGTAAAGCCACTTGCCCTGGGCATGAGTCTTAAAAAAAGATTTCTTTGAGCACTGTTGGCTATTGGTCATTTACATGTGCTAACTCAATTATTTAGTATTTGAGTACTTGAACGTTGCTGATTTTATCATGTCTAAATTATTGGACTAGCGGAAAGCAAGCATTAGATGAGTTACACAAGCACCGCGGACTCTTGAATTGTTTAAACAAAAAGCTTGGATTTAAAACCGTTGATAGTACGATTATTTAGTATTTGAGTGTTTGAGTGTTGTAATTACTGACTTCATATCATCTACATTTCTCTAGGATTGTTAGCTAAGTTACTATTTAACAAGATTATGTTGGACGTTTAAGGAGAAGTTTCAATTTTAGATATACAATTATGCTGGTTTTTCAGACAATTTTGAGTGTTAGAGGCATAGTGTTTTCATAAAATTATGAGGGTTTGTGGCTTAGTGGTTTTTTTTGTGAACACAACTGGTGGATATAAGGGTGGGTGGCCTAGTATTTTGTGGAAGAAAAAAATATTTGTATCGTGAGTTAGAAAAAGTATAGGTGTTGGATAAAACAACATAGGACGGTAGTGGCCTCAGATTATTTTAAAAGAATGTTTTTGTTGTGTTTTTGTTGTTTTGTTCTTTCAGAATATGATGATTGGTGGCTTAGGGTTTAATAAAAAAAAGAAAAAGAAGAATAGGAAAGTGGGTTTTTAACGATCGAAAATTACTATACTCTTAATTCATGCGTTGCTATCTATCATATTCCAATGCATTACTATCTATCATATTCCAATGCATTGCTATCTATCATATTCCAATGCATTACCATTTATCATATTCCAATGCATTACTATCATATTCCAATGCATTACTATCAATCATATTCCAATGCATTACTATCTATCATATTCCAATGCATTACTATCGATCATATTCCAATACATTGCTATCCATCATATTCCAATGCATTATCGTGTATCATATTCCAATGCATTTCCATCTAACATATTCCAATACATTGCTATTTATCATATTCCAATACATTACCATCCATCATATTCCAATACATTACTATCTATCATATTCCAGTGCATTGCTATCTATCATATTCCAATGCATTACTGTCTACATTATCCAATGCATTGCTATCTATCATATTCCAATGCATTACTATCCATCATATTCCAATTCATTGCTATCTATCATATTCCAATGAATTACTGTCCATCATATTCCAATGCGTTGCTATCTATCATATTCCAATGCATTGCTATCAATCATATTCCAATGCATTACTGTCTATCATATTCCAATGTATTACTATCTATCATATTCCAATGCATTGTTATCTATCATATTCCAATGCATTACTGTCTATCATATTCCAATGTATTGCTATCTATCATATTCCAATGTATTAGTATCTATCACATTCCAATGCATTGCCATCTATCATATTCCAATGCATTACTATCTATCATATTCCAATATATTGCTATATATCATAGTCTAAACTATCTATCATATTCCAATGCATTGCTATCTATCATATTCCAATGCATTGCTATCTATCATATTCCAATGCATTACTGTCTATCATATTCCAATGCATTACTATCTATCATATTCCAATGCATTGCTATCTATCATATTCCAATGCATTGCTATCTATCATATTCCAATTCATTATTATCTATCATATTCCAATATATTGCTATCTATCATAGTCTAAACTATCTATCTTATTCCAATGCGTTACTGTCTATCAGATTCCAATGAATTCCTATCTATCATATTGCAATGCATTACTGTCTATCATATTGCAATGCATTGCTATCTATCGTATTCCAATGCTTTACTGTCTATCATATTTCAGTGCATTACTATCTATCATATTCCAATGCATTACTATCTATCATATTCCAATGCAATGCAATCTATCATATTCCAATGCATTGCTATTTATCATATTCCAATGCATTACTCACTATCACATTCCAATGCATTGCTATCTATCATATTCCAATGCATTACTATCTATCATATTACAATTCATTGCTATCTATCATATTCCAATGCATTACCATCTATCATATTCCAATGCATTACTATATTTCATATTCCAATGCATTGTTATCTATCATATTCCAATGCATTAGTATCTATCATACTCCAAACTATCTATCATATTCCAATACATTACAGTCTATCATCTTCCAATGCGTTACTCTCAATCATATTCCAATGCATTACTGTGTATCATATTCCAATGCATTGCTATCTATCATATTCCAATGCATTACTGTCTACATTATCCAATGCATTGCTATCTATCATATTTTAAACTATCTATTATATTCCAATGCGTTACTGTCCATCATATTCCAATGCATCACTATCTATCATATTCCAATGCATTGCTATCTATCATATTCCAATCATTACTGTCTATCATTTTCCAATGCTTTGCTATCTATCATATTCCAATGCATTGCTATCTATCATATTCCAATGCATTGCTATCTATCATATTCCAATGCATTACTATCTATAATATTCCAATATATTGCTATCTATCATAGGCTAAACTATCTATCATATTCCAATGCGTTATTGTCTATCACATTCCAATGAATTCATATCTATCATATTCTAATGCATTACTGTCTATCATATTTCCATGCATTGATATCTATCATACTCAAATACATTACTATCTATCATATCCCAATGCATTGCTATCTATCATATTCCAATGCATTACTGTCTATCATATTCCAATGCATTTCCATCTATCATATTCCAATACATTACTATCTATCATATTCCAATACATTACCATCCATCATATTCCAATACATTACTATCTATCATATTCCAATGCATCGTTATCTATCATATTCCAATGCATTACTGTCTACGTTATCCAATGCATTGCTATCTATCATATTCCAAACTATCTATCATATTCCAATGCGCTACTGTCTATCATACTCCAATGCATTACTATCCATCATATTCCAATGCATTGCTATCTATCATATTCCAATGAATTACTGTCCATCATATTCCAATGCGTTGCTATCTATCATATTCCAATGCATTAATGTCTATCATATTCCAATATATTGCTATATATCATAGTCTAAACTATCTATCATATTCCAATGCATTGCTATCAATCATATTCCAATGGACTGTTATCTATCATATTCCAATGCATTACTGTCTATCATATTCCAATGTACTACTATCTATCATATTCCAATGCATTGCTGTCTATCATATTCCAATGCATTGCTATCTATCATATTCCAATGCATTACTATCTATCATATTCCAATGCATTACTACCTATCATATTCCAATGCATTACTATCTATCATATTCCAATGCATTACTATCTATCATATTCCAATGCAATGCTATCTATCATATTCCAATGCATTGCTATTTATCATATTCCAATGCATTACTCACTATCACATTCCAATGCATTGCTATCTATCATATTCCAATGCATTACTATCTATCATATTACAATGCATTGCTATCTATCATATTCCAATGCATTACTATCTATCATATTCCAATGCATTACTATATTTCATATTCCATTGCATTGCTATGTATCATATTCCAATGCATTAATATCTCTCATATTCCAATGCATTAGTATCTATCATACTCCAAACTATCTGTCATATTCCAATACATCACACTCTATCATCTTCCAATGCGTTACTCTGTATCATATTCCAATGCATTACTGTGTATCATATTCCAATGCATTGCTATCCATCATATTCCAATGCATTACTGTCTACATTATCCAATGCATTGCTATCTATCATATTTTAAACTATCTATTATATTCCAATGCGTTACTGTCCATCATATTCCAATGCATTACTATCTATCATATTCCAATGCATTGCTATCTATCATATTCCAATCATTACTGTCTATCATTTTCCAATGCTTTTCTATCTATCATATTCCAATGCATTGCTATCTATCATATTCCAATATATTGCTATCTATCATAGGCTAAATTATCTATCATATTCCAATGCGTTATTGTCTATCACATTCCAATGAATTCATATCTATCAAATTCTAATGCATTACTGTCTATCATATTGCAATGTATTACTATCTTTCATATTGCAATGCATTACTATCTATCATATTCCAATATATTGCTATCTATCATAGTCCAAACAATCTATCATATTCCAATGCGTTACTGTCTATCACATTCCAATGAATTCCTATCTATCATATTATAATGCATTGCTATCTCTCATATTCCAATGCATTGCTATCTATCATATTCCAATATATTTTGCTATCTATCATAGTCTAAACTATCTATCTTATTCCAATGCGTTACTGTCTATCAGATTCCAATGAATTCCTATCTATCATATTGCAATGCATTACTGTCTATCATATTGCAATGCATTGCTATCTATCGTATTCCAATTCTTTACTGTCTATCATATTTCAGTGCATTGCTATCTATCATATTCCAATGCATTACTATCTATCATATTCCAATGCATTAATATCCATCATATTCCAATGCATTACTATCTATCATATTCCAATGCATTACTACCTATCATATTCCAATGCATTACTATCTATCATATTCCAATGCATTACTATCTATCATATTCCAATGCAATGCTATCTATCATATTCCAATGCATTGCTATTTATCATATTCCAATGCATTACTCACTATCACATTCCAATGCATTGCTATCTATCATATTCCAATGCATTACTATCTATCATATTACAATGCATTGCTATCTATCATATTCCAATGCATTACTATCTATCATATTCCAATGCATTACTATATTTCATATTCCAATGCATTGCTATCTATCATATTCCAATGCATTAATATCTCTCATATTCCAATGCGTTAGTATCTATCATACTCCAAACTATCTATCATATTCCAATACATCACACTCTATCATATTCCAATGCGTTACTCTGTATCATATTCCAATGCATTACTGTGTATCATATTCCAATGCATTGCTATCTATCATATTCCAATGCATTACTGTCTACATTATCCAATGCATTGCTATCTATCATATTTTAAACTATCTATTATATTCCAATGCGTTACTGTCCATCATATTCCAATGCATTACTATCTATCATACTCCAATGCATTGCTATCTATCATATTCCAATCATTACTGTCTATCATTTTCCAATGCTTTGCTATCTATCATATTCCAATGCATTGCTATCTATCATATTCCAATGCATTGCTATCTATCATATTCCAATGCATTACTATCTATCATATTCCAATATATTGCTATCTATCATAAGCTAAACTATCTATCATATTCCAATGCGTTATTGTCTATCACATTCCAATGAATTCATATCTATCATATTCTGATGCATTACTGTCTATCATATTGCAATGTATTACTATCTATCATATCCCAATGCATTACTATCTATCATATTCCAATATATTGCTATCTATCATAGTCTAAACTATCTATCATATTCCAATGCGTTACTGTCTATCACATTCCAATGAAAACATATCTATCATATTCTAATGCGTTACTGTCTATCATATTGCAATGCATTGCTATCTATCATATTCTAATGCATTACTGTCTATCATATTTCCATGCATTGATATCTATCATACTCAAATGCATTACTATCTATCATATTCCAATGCATTGCTATCCATCATATTCCAATGCATTACTGTCTATCATATTCCAATGCATTTCCACCTATCATATTCCAATACATTACTATATATCATATTCCAATACATTACCATCCATCATATTCCAATACATTACTATCTATCATATTCCAATGCATCGTTATCTATCATATTCCAATGCATTACTGTCTACATTATCCAATGCATTGCTATCTATCATATTCCAATGCGCCACTGTCTATCATACTCCAATGCATTACTATCCATCATATTCCAATGCATTGCTATCTATCATATTCCAATGAATTACTGTCCATCATATTCCAATGCGTTGCTATCTATCATATTCCAATGCATTAATGTCTATCATATTCCAATGCATTGCTATCAATCATATTCCAATACATTATTATCTATCATATTCCAATATATTGATATATATCATAGTCTAAACTATCTATCATATTCCAATGCATTGCTATCAATCATATTCCAATGCATTGTTATCTATCATATTCCAATGAATTACTGTCCATCATATTCCAATGCGTTGCTATCTATCATATTCCAATGCATTAATGTCTATCATATTCCAATGCATTGCTATCAATCATATTCCAATACATTATTATCTATCATATTCCAATATATTGCTATATATGATAGTCTAAACTATCTATCATATTCCAATGCATTGCTATCAATCATATTCCAATGCATTGTTATATATCATATTCCAATGCATTACTGTCTGTCATATTCCAATGTATTACTATCTATCATATTCCAATGCATTGCTATCTATCATATTCCAATGCATTATTATCTATCATATTCCAATATATTGCTATCTATCATAGTCTAAACTATCTATCTTATTCCAATGCGTTGCTGTCTATCAGATTCCAATGAATTCGTATATATCATATTGCAATGCATTACTGACTATCATATTGCAATGCATTGTTATCTATCGTATTACAATGCTTTACTGTCTATCATATTTCAGTGCATTGCTATCTATCATATTCCAATGCATTACTATCTATCATATTCCAATGCATTACTATCTATCATATTCCAATGCAATGCTATCTATCATATTCCAATGCATTGTTATCTATCATATTCCAATGCATTGCTATCTATCATATTCCAATGCATTACTATCTATCATATTACAATGCATTGCTATCTATCATATTCCAATGCATTACTATCTATCATATTACAATGCATTGCTATATATCATATTCCAATGCATTACTATCTATCATATTCCAATGCATTACTATAATTCATTTTCTAATGCATTGCTATCAATCATATTTGAATGCATTACTATCTATCATAGTCCAATGCAATGCTATCTATCATATTTCAATGCATTGTTATCTATCATATTCCAATGCATTACTATCTATCATACTCCAAACTATCTATCATATTCCAATGCATTACAGTCGATCATCTTCCAATGCATTACTGTGTATCATATTCCAATGCATTGCTATCTTTCATATTCCAATGCATTACTGTCTACATTATCCAATGCATTGCCATCTATCATATTTTAAACTATCTATCATATTCCAATGCGTTACTGTCTATCATATTCCAATGCATTACTATCTATCATATTCCAATGCATTGCTATATATCATATTCCAATCATTACTGTCTATCATTTTCCTATGCTTTGCTATCTATCATATTCCAATGCATTGCTCTCTATCATATTCCAATCCATTGCTATCGATCATATTCCAATGCATTACTATCTCATATTCCAATATATTGCTATCTATCATAGTCTAAACTATCTATCATATTCCAATGAATTCATATCTATCATATTCTAATGCATTACTGTCTATCATATTGCAATGCATTGCTATCTATCATATTCCAACGCATTACTGTCTATCATATTTCCATGCATTGATATCTATTATATTCAAATGCATTACTATCTATCATATTCCAATGCATTACTACCTATCATATTCCAATGCATTACTATCTATCATATTTCAATGCATTGCTATCTATCATATTCCAATGCATTGCTATCTATCATATTCCAATGCATTACTATCTATCATATTCCAATGCGTTACTCTCTATCACATTTCAATGCATTGCTATCTATCATATTCCAATGCATTACTATCTATCATATTCCATGTCACGGAATTGTGTATGATTTATATCAATATGTATATGTGATCGAAAATGTATTCGGGTTTCGTTGCCGCGTACAGCGTTACCCGAGGGTGGTTTATTTTTTCGGCTCTAGTTATTTCAAAATACTGAGCGCGACTCAACCCATGCTGCATGTGCAAATTGCCTGCAGTGAACACCTAAGTACCTAGCTACGCATATTTGTCACAGCTATGGTACATATAGAGCAAATTCTCTATAAACAAATTACAATACGACGAGTCTTGTCAGAAAGCTTACCTCTTTACGGGAGCAATCTTCAGCTGTAGAGGTATGTGAAATTTAAGATATCATTCTTTATTAATATTCGTTTTATATGACTAAATTGTTTCATATATTAGATGTTTTTGAATTTATTCTAAATTCTACAGAGAGTCAATACCTCGGTCATACAACGCCATGCTATTAGAAATAATATAGTCTGGCTCAAGTTAGCTATTTGTTGTAACTGAACAGACAGATTGAATTTAATTATACGCTGCATGCATTGAACGATTAATGTAATGTGTAACGAATTCATGTGCGCGCATGCGCAATATATATCAATGCAAAAGTACTAACCGTGTCATATGTACTACACGGTTTAGTTGTTATACTTTTAGCTGCCTTTGTGTGGTGCCTTGTGTGGTGCTTTTGTGTCTTTGTGTATGGTCTGGTGATGTAGAGTCACAAAACTCTGTGTGGTTTCTTGTGACGTGTACGCTGTGTCTGGTGACGTTGGCTCGGAAGAGTGTACTGGTGTTCTCGATGCGAGGGACCAATGCTTCGCGACCATCGGGTCTGTGTTAAATGAGAAAGCTCTCGAGGTATCTTTCAACAGACTGGGAGGGGTGGACCATGCGTGGTGGCTCCTTGACCATTGACTAGAGCGGGTGGAACCGGAAATACATCTTGGTCGTCAAATGGAAGCCACGATAGTTATATATATATATTACGTGTTCCATGTTATTGTAATTTTCGCTATTGCTATCTGAGCAAAATTTCATGCATTCACATTTTCAATATCGCTATATGTGTGATAGATTCATAATCTCATGCATTCCCATTTCAATATCGTTATATGAACGATAGATTCATAAATTCACACATATTCCAATATCGCTTGATGAAGTGGTAAATTGTTGAATTGATAAATTGATGAGTTGATAAATTGATGAATAAATGAGTGTTATATTGATAAGTGCATAAATCACATGCTTTGGTCACCCTTGGGGCTTAATAAGACCTTGTTTATATTAGGGTGTAGATCATATGCTCTTATTTGTCGATTGATGATAGGACGTTATTCACGTTTGTTTAAATTCCATTCGCTAAATTCATCTTTGATTTTTCTCGTTGAGTGACTTGTTGTTGATAGTTCCATGTTAGGAACTATATAATTTTCCTTATCTTTTTATTATAATGGTGTCAGATTTGTTCATCTTTAAATTGCGTTTATAAATAAACATCTCATGAACACAATTGCTTTCGGTGTCTTCACTAATCCAATCCCAATCCGGCTTCATCCTGTGACATTCCAATGCATTACTATATTTCATATTCCAATGCATTGCTATCTATGACATTCCAATGCAATGCTATCTATCATATTTCAATGCATTGTTATCTATCATATTCCAAACTATCTATCATATTCCAATGCATTACAGTCTATCATCTTCCAATGCGTTACTCTGTATCATATTCCAATGTATTATTGTCTATCATATTCCAATGTATTACTATCTATCATATTCCAATGCATTACTGTATATCATATTGCAATGCATTACTATCTTTCATATTCCAATATATTGCTATCTATCACATTCCAATGCATTACTCTCTATCATATTCCAATGCATTACTATCTATCATATTCCATGTCACGGAATTGTGTATGATTTATATCAATATGTATATGTGATCGAAATGTATTCGGGTTTCGTTGCCGCGTACATCGTTACCCGAGGGTGGTTTATTTTTTCGGCTCTAGTTATTTCAAAATACTGAGCGCGACTCAACCCATGCTGCATGTGCAAATTGCCTGCAGTGAACACCTAAGTACCTAGCTACGCATATTTGTCACAGCTATGGTACATATAGAGCAAATTCTCTATAAACAAATTACAATACGACGAGTCTTGTCAGAAAGCTTACCTCTTTACGGGAGCAATCTTCAGCTGTAGAGGTATGTGAAATTTAAGATATCATTCTTTATTAATATTCGTTTTATATGACTAAATTGTTTCATATATTAGATGTTTTTGAATTTATTCTAAATTCTACAGAGAGTCAATACCTCGGTCATACAACGCCATGCTATTAGAAATAATATAGTCTGGCTCGAGTTAGCTATTTGTTGTAACTGAACAGACAGATTGAATTTAATTATACGCTGCATGCATTGAACGATTAATGTAATGTGTAACGAATTCATGTGCGCGCATGCGCAACATATATCAATGCAAAAGTACTAACCGTGTCATATGTACTACACGGTTTAGTTGTTATACTTTTAGCTGCCTTTGTGTGGTGCCTTGTGTGGTGCTTTTGTGTCTTTGTGTATGGTCTGGTGATGTGGAGTCACAAAACTCTGTGTGGTTTCTTGTGACGTGTACGCTGTGTCTGGTGACGTTGGCTCGGAAGAGTGTACTGGTGTTCTCGATGCGAGGGACCAAGGCTTCGCGACCATCGGGTCTGTGTTGAATGAGAAAGCTCTCGAGGGATCTTTCAACAGACTGGGAGGGGTGGACCATGCGTGGTGGCTCCTTGACAATTGACTAGAGCGGGTGGAACCGGAAATACATCTTGGTCGTCAAATGGAAGCCACGATAGTTATATATATATATTATTTTTTCCATGTTATTGTAATTTTCGCTATTGCTATCTGAGCAAAATTTCATGCATTCACATTTTCAATATCGCTATATGTGTGATAGATTCATAATCTCATGCATTCCCATTTCAATATCGTTATATGAACGATAGATTCATAAATTCACACATATTCCAATAACGCTTGATGAAGTGGTAAATTGTTGAATTGATAAATTGATGAGTTGATAAATTGATGAATAAATGAGTGTTATATTGATAAGTGCATAAATCACATGCTTTGGTCACCCTTGGTGCTTAATAAGACCTTGTTTATATTAGGTTGTAGATCATATGCTCTTATTTGTCGATTGATGATAGGACGTTATTCACGTTTGTTTAAATTCCATTCGCTAAATTCATCTTTGATTTTATTCGTTGAGTGACTTGTTGTTGATAGTTCCATGTTAGGAACTATATAATTTTCCTTATCTTTTTATTATAATGGTGTCAGATTTGTTCATCTTTAAATTGCGTTTATAAATAAAAATCTCATGAACCCAATTGCTTTCGGTGTCTTCACTAATCCAATCCCAATCCGGCTTCATCCTGTGACATTCCAATGCATTACTATCTTTCATATTCCAGTGAATTGCTATCTATCATATTTCAATGCATTGTTATCTATCATATTCCAAACTATCCATCATATTCCAATGCATTACAGTCTATCATCTTCCAATGCGTTACTCTGTATCATATTCCAATGTATTATTGTCTATCATATTCCAATGCATTACTATCTATCATATTCCAATGCATTACTGTATATCATATTGCAATGCATTACTATCTTTCATATTCCAATATATTGCTATCTATCACATTCCAATGCATTACTATCAATCATATTCCAATGCAATGCTGTCTTTCATATTTCAATGCATTGTTATCTATCATATTCCAATGCATTACTATCTATCATATGCCAAACTATCTATCATATTCCAATGCAGGACGGTCTATCATCTTCCAATGCATTACTGTGTATCATATTCCAATACATTACTGTCAATCATATTCCAATTTATTACTATATATCATATTCCAATGCATTACTGTCTATCATATTGCAATGCATTGCTATCTATGATATTCCAATGCATTACTATCTATCATATTCCAAACTATCTATCGTATTCCAATGTGTTACTGTCTATCATATTCCAATGCAATGCTATCTATCATATTCCAATGCATTACTATCTATCATATTCCAATGCATTACAATCTATCACATTCCAATGCATTACTATCTATCATATTCCAATGCACTACTATCTGTCATATTCCAATATATTGCTATCTATCATATTCCAATGCATTACAATCTATCATATTCCAATGCATTACTATCTATCATATTCCAATGCATTACTATCTATCATATTCCAATATATTGCTATCTATCATATTCCAATGCATTACAATCTATCATATTCCAATGCATTACTATCTATCTTATTCCAATGCATTACTATCTATCATATTCCAATATATTGCTATCTATCATATTCCAATGCATTACAATCTATCATATTCCAATGCATTACTATCTATCTTATTCCAATGCATTAATATCTCTCATATTCCAAACTATATATCATATTCCAATGCATTACTGCCTATCATATTCCAAACTATCTATCATATTCTAATGCATTACTGTCTTTCATATTCCATGTATAATGTTTTTATGATATTATGATACTGCCAAGAAAAGTATTTTGAATAATGCTTATATGTTGATGACACTTTTTGTGTCTAAGTATATGGATGTGCTTAAAGAGACATATTCAGGTGTGTTTTAGTACTTTATTCGTCACACATTAAGATATATATATGCGTGTGTATGTGTATATACATATATAATTTGCGGGAGTATATATGCATGTATTGATATGCATGAGGACATGAATATATGTGGACGTGTGTATGCACGTGAAAGTATATATCTCCTGTAATGATTGAATGCTTGGAACTATGATATATATGTTTTAATGTGTGTATCAAACGTGCCTCCGTCAATTTATGTAACAAAATGATCAAAATATGTATATGCTTGCTGATGGCAAATTCAATGAATGAAAATAACGATCCATATACAGTACTTATCTGGTTGAACTAGAATTCGCTTATCACTTATTTCGCCCATTTCGTGTAGGACCAGCTTCAGATGCACTCATGGGGAGTTGATTGTCTTTTTTTATAAGTGGGATTTTTCTGTGTGATGATCATGAAAAGAATCGTTCCGCTCAAACACTGGAACGGAATAAAATTAAGTAACACACTTTAAATTTAACACAAGTCAGCCAATGATGTTACGCTTGACATACGAACATTACCTCAGGGTACAATCAATTGATAACACATTGACCGCAGTCGTTGAGTATTAGAGCAATAAAGAATTAACGAAGGTACGTCCTGTTTTTGCAAATATAGGACGAAGGTATGGCGTAATTTGCAAATAATTTTTATCTTAAGATTGTTTGTAAGGAAAACAATGACACAAATAAAACAACGATTAAATGTACAACCCGCCGTACAAAAGTCAGCAAAGGTGGGTGGGTTGGTGGTAGCAGATAGCTTTGACATTGAGAAAGTTTGATGTATACGATTGGAATAGATTAACATCATCTGTACGAAGGAATACGAAACAAGAATTGTAACTTTCTTAGCTACCTTATTCACTGAAGTGAGCAACTTTACTTGCCAAAAAGCAAAGTATGCAATGATGGTTTATATTATATTGATATCTTATGAACAAGGTTATTCAACAGTTTTTTGGTTTATTTCGAAATTCGTCATCTGTATTAATGACAACATTTTAACATAAGAGAGGTGACAATATATGTAGTAGTATGTTGCGATCTGGGGTCAAAAATGACACTCAGGGTCAAACGGGGATTTAATATGGGAATAGCTGTCTGGGGTCTAACGGGAAATGTAATATTAAAAATGTCTATACGTTTAACATAATGGGTCAGACTGGGGACAAATTTAGGAAATCCTATGTTAATAAATGTCAATAGGTTTAACATTATGGGTCAGACTGGGGACAAATTTTGAAAATCCTATGTTAATAAATGTCAATAGGTTTAACACTATAGAGACAAATTTGGGAAATCCTATGTTAATAAATGTCAATAGGTTTAACATTATGGGTTATGTAAGGTAAAAAATGTCACTCTGGCCTCTAACAGGAATTTAATATGAGGATAGCTGTCTGGGGTCTAACGGGAAATGTGATGTTAAAAATGTCCGTAAGTTTAACATTATGGGTCAGACTGGGGACAAGATGGGAAATCCACTTTTTTAAAAAAACAATGTCCATAGGTTTAACTTTATGGCGCGATCTGGGGCAAAAAAATGCCACTCTGGCCTGTAACGGGAATATAACATGGGAATAACTCTCTGGGGTCTAACGGGAAATGTAATGTTAAAACTACACCTACTGACCAATACCCAGTTACCTACTATTCCAAAGCTAGTTATCTGCTGTCCAACACTCGGCTATCTACTATCAAATACCCAGTTATCTACTATCCAACATCCCACACCTACTAACTCACACGCCATTTTGACCGACCAGCGTTACTAATCAACACAGTACGTCCTGTTATGACGTAAAAGAAGGATGGGGGATGAAAAATACACACACTATACACATAAACATACTATCACACAAGAGGGGTAGGAGTGTTTACACACTATCATACTAGAGAAAAAGAGTAGCAGTGCTCACAAATAGACAAACATGTTTATATAGTATCATACAAGGAGTGAAAAAAGAGAAAAGCGTACGAATGATTACACACATGCACAAATATAAGCTTATACAGTATATACATTAAACGGGATAGAGAGAAGAACACATTTAAGGCCAAGCATTATGTTACTTTTACAATCCAAACGCAGGCATATCCGTTGTTGTAAATCCTATATAGAGCCAATTGGGGTTTTGAATTTGTAATACATTATTCGTTTTTTCCGTCCTATATTTAATTCTCTAAGGCAGATTTTGTTCTCCAGTTTGTTACAAATTTACGTTTCGTTTCTACTCTAGATTTAGTACACTAACTGACCTTATCTAACGTCAGCTTATTTCGTTACAAATGTTTTGTTTTTCTTTTCTTTTCTTTATGGTACGCTGAGTGAAATGTGATATATGAAGAGAGGCAAGAGTTAAATTTGCCACATTATCAAATTAAGTCAGAATTCGGCGTGAAGCTACTGGTTTACTGTAAGGTTGTGATGTTTTCTCTTCGTTTTTTTAATTTTGTTTATTTTTTAGAAACAGCAAAACTAATTCTGAAAACGGCACAACTTGAGTATATTGAAGTTATGCATCTTACATGGAGATTAAACGGGATGGTGGGACAAACAAACACACTTAGGGACAGGCATTAGCTTACTTTTACAATTCAAGTACAAATATATCCGTTGTTGTAAATCCTGTATGGAGCCTAGTGATGTTCAGGCTTTGTAATACTGCGTTCGTTTTTTTTTTTTGTTTTTTTTTCAGTCCTAGATTTGTTCCTCTCACTAAACGCGACTACCTATTGTCGCTAGGGGTTTTTTTTATTTTTATTTCTTTTGTTTTTGCTTGGCTAAATTTCGTACACTGACTGACGTCGTTTCAAATGTTTTTTTGTTTTTTTTGTATATTATTATTTTTTTTTTTTTTTTTTAATGCACGCTGAGCGAAATGTGACCTATCAAGAGAGGCAAGAGTTACATTTGCCACATTATCAAATTAAGTCATAATATGGCATAAAGTCAAGGGCTTACTGTAAGGTTGTAACCTTTTCTGATCAAGTTTGAAAACTGCAAAACTTAAGTAACATGGCTATAGATATTAAATACGATGTAGAGAAGAACAAACACGCACGTAAGGACATGCATCAGCTTACTTTTACAATGCAAACACAAACATGCTTGTGCAATATCATGCATGGAGTGAAGGAAGAGGAAAGGATAGGAGGGTTTACACATATGCACAAACATAACTTTCTAATGGAACTAAAATGTATTCAATTTGTTCATTGTACATGGAGTGTTTGTACTTGTTAGGATAAAACATTTTCTGTCTGTCTCTGCGGAGTGACTCTAGTCCTAAGGGGAAAAAATGATGTGTAAGATTTTGCATAACAATAGTTGTAAATTTGTATCTTTACATTAAACTTATGATATAATGTTTAGTGCCAAACCAAAGAGTAAGTAAGTGAGAGAGAGAGAGAGAGTAAAAGTTTATGTGCGTGTTTGAAAACTGCAATACGAAAGTACATTGCAGTTGTGCATCGTACGTTCAGCGTCTATGCTTGTTAAGAAAAAAAATTTATTTGTCCGTAAAAGTGTGTTTGAGTATCTTATCAATGCTAAAAGAACAAATCAGAACACATTCATATTCTCTTGAACAAGAATCACAATGAAATTTCAAAATACACCACAAAAGTCCATTTTCCTCTTCTTTTTACTGTCTTGCCTTTTTGAATTTCTTCACTGGAATTGGTTCTTCGTCTGTTTCATCTGCATGTCTTGTTTCGAATTTCTTTGCTGGAAAGGGTTCTTCTTCTGTGTCTTCTTCTTCTTCTTCTTCTTCTTCTTCTTCTTCTGCTTTTGATATCTCCCCTTTTTTCACTTTCTTAGGACACTCTGTAGACCAATGTCCATTATCTTGAAATTGATAACAGGTATCTTTTCTTTTGTCTCTCTTTTCTCCTATCTTGAAGTTCTTTTTTTCGTTGACGTTCTGGACATTATCTAGCCAAATGTCCTTTCTCTTGACAGACATAACAGGTATCTTCATTTTTATCTCGAGGAGAGTAGTCTGGAGTTCTCGAGAAGTCTTGTCGTAAATGTATTTTAGAACGACTCTTTGCAAATCTCTGACCAAAAGTGTGATCTGTTGTGGCTCTGACATCTTTACAGATTGAAACTGCATGAGTGTATCTTCTTACGCAGGGGTACTATTATAAAGTGAGAGAGGTATCCTAGGCAAACAAAAATGTATTAGTCTACCGTCATGAAACAATCATACCATTCCAAAAAGAAAACAGAAGCCAAGCAACGACGACGTACTGTGCCACCTGATGCTATGAGATAATTTTTGGCAGAAGTTCACCCTGAAGAGGAAATGATCAATCCATATCCAATACCATCCTCCTCTCCAGGACCCTCAGAGCAAAGTTCGTTCAAAAAAGAAAATCCTTCGGTAGCCCCTGAGAAATTTTGTTTTACATTCAAACCACTCACAAAGTGACTTCTAGAAAATTTAGAACTACCGCTTTCACTTACAGGGTGAAATTTAAAGGATTGAAGTCCAAACTGCCTGTAGCGAAAGCGGCTACACTTATTACAGACTTATAGTAGTCTATGTTTGTTCGACCTGATTCGACAGTGTCGGACCGTAGCAATAGGCAAGTTTCTTGCCTGTTTTATCGACAAAAATGTTGGAATAGTAAATACACTACTAAAGCGATTCTCAACAGATAATTCACTTGCAATCACGCTTACAAATTTTTTAATAATATTCAAATCAATACTTTTCCAAGAATCTACTCCGTGTTTGAAAATGCGGAGTGAATTAGCCACATGAAGAGAAAATTAAATGAGACGTTAAGTACTTTTGGGGATTAGCAATATTTGTGAATTATTTTAAACTTTCTGGTATCAAATTTTACGTTTACAACATTTCAACTTAACACATTTGAAACGGAAACGTTTCTTCAACGAGCTTATAGAAGACTTATTTTTGTTCAACATGTTTTCCCCCAGTCCTACCGTTTTCCTATTTCTTAACTGAGGAATGTCCCCCCACCCCCTAAAAAACCTCTGCCCTCTCTTTATCTATCTCTCAGAAAAAAAAACAACAACAAAAAAAAAACAAAGCTTGGTAGTACACTACTTTGTCACATTTGTAATATTTTTACCGTCAGCATACGATAATTCAAAGGTTTGCAAATCTACTGTTTGCAAAATATCAGTGGGTGTGCAGAACGCGTACAAAGTTGAACAAAGGTTACATGTTTGTAACACTGCTTTATAAGACTTTGAAAAATATCTCATTCGATCTTTTAACAAATTAAATGCTGTTGTCAGTCTAAGGCAATCTACTCTTACCAATATTGAATTAAAAATCGGAAGTTCGGGGTTTGGGAAAATATAAAAGAACAATCGATGGTGAATGTCAAAATCGAGATGAGGTTATCTTGCAATGGCAGTGCTATATATGATACAGCTAAATTCCCCAAAAGAACTGATCGGGCACCCCAACGAGGGATAGCAACCAAGAAAAACTGCACAAAGATCATTCGCCTGATGTCCGTAAACGATCTTAAACTCCGTGTGAGAAATTGGTCTTTATGAAGTCTAAAAAATTAGTAAATATAAAAAGGTTTCAGTGTCGGTGACTAGGTGAAGTCGATGTGTATTTATTTAAAACATAAGTATTCTTGTCGTTGTTGAGGATAATATGCGCATGAAAAATTGCAAGGACCAAGGAAACTCCGATATCATGCAATATAATTTCAGATAAGATTTCCTCTTAAGAAGAAAGTTTTGACATGTGCTAATAGTCTACGCTGTCGGAGGAGGTTAGAAATATTACAAGTTGCCTCCCTTACACGTGTATGGAACATGTATCCTATCGAAATGAAGCTTCTGTAATTGCCTCCCAATTAACGTTTTCGACAAATTTCCTGGAAAAAATACATAACTGAGAAGAAAGTAACATGTAGTATATTTGATGTAAATTATAAGGGAAACTACCCCTAAAGCAACTGTCACATCCTTGCGGGAGTAAGCTCTCTTACATTTGACCTTCAGACATTTTGTGACGTGGGTAATTTGATTAAATCCAGTGTCATCTTAAAAGTCGTTCATAATATGAATTGAAACATTATACTCCATAAGAAATTAATGTATGTAATTAATATATATATATAAAGTGCCCTAATTGTAAAACAAACACACACACAGTTTAGCATTATTCGTTGTCAGTTTATTGAGTTTATCTTAATCAATCCCTGACAAACGCGATCCCTTGCTATATCCAGTTTACTTGAAGGGACTGTTATTCGCCATATGATTTGTACTCTTTATATATATATATATATATATATATATATATATATATATATATATATATATATATATGAAGTGCCCTGTTTACAACTTATTACGGATGCTTAATCCACAGAAGGTCACTGGACCAGACATGATATTATTCCAGAAAGATCATGAAAGATGTACCAGAAGAGTGTCCACCATATTTGTGCCATATTTATCATAAATGCCTGTCAACAATATCAATCCCTGATGTATGAAAAACAGCTAATGTCACAGCTATCTTCAAAAAAGGGTAAATATTCAATGCCAGCAACTATCTACCTGCCTCCCTTACATGCATCTGCTGCAAAATGCTTGAAAACATCAGTCAGCAGTATATGCGTCATCTAGACCCCTTCAGCATCCTAACAGACTGCCAGCACAGTTTCCATGCGAGACGAGGCTGTGCAACACAACTTTTAACCCTTGTGGATAAGCTTGCCAGATCCTTGGACAGAGGAAAGCAGTACGATCTTGCAGTCCTCGACTTTAATAAAGCTTTTGACCGTGTCCCCCATGAAAGACTCCTTTGAAAGTTGGACCACTATGACATCCGGGGTAATGCTCTGAAATGGATCAGAGATATTCCGACAAACAGATCTTAGAGGTTTATCGTAGATGAAGCAACATCAGGTCCAGCACCTGTTGATAGCGGAGTGCCTCAAGGGAGTGCTTTGGGTCCCATTATCTTCCTGGTGTTCATCAATGATCTACCATCTAGCATCAAATCCAACACAAGGCTGTTTAGTCTACCGGGAAATCAACGACCCCAAGGACTGCAAGATCCTACAAGAAGACCTGGATCGACTGGCTTTTTTGGGAAAGAACCTGGGGTATGTCATTCCACCCAGAGAAATGTAGCATCCCTAGAGTTTATAGGATCAAGTCTCCAATCCTGTCCGACTACACCCTCAAGGGGCACAAGCTAGCCACTGAGGATGCAGCAGAATATCTTCGGGTGGAAGTCTCTAAAGACCTCTCTTGGAAATGCCACATTGACAGGCGAAGAAAGGGAACATCACACTTGGTTTTCTGCAGCGCAACATTCGAATCAGCAACGAGGAAGTCAAAAACTCGGCATATTTCTCGCTTGTGCGACCTGACCTTGAGTTCTACTTGACCGTGAGGAACCTACATATCCAGCACCAGTAGTGTAAATGGGCGGTATGTGCCGAAAGGGGGGGGGGCACAATGGGCCTATGGAAGTTAAAATTACGAAAATTGCACTACGGGTCTAATGAAAATTAATATTAGGATTAAACTATGGCCAATATGGAAATTTAACATATATGTATGTGAATTAAACATTGGGGCCACTACGGGCCTTAGGGACCAACCATTTAATTTTCAGTGTGTGTGGGGGGAGGGGCTTGGATTTGCTTTCCAATTTGAATATAATTGATCAAAATAATTTGTTATAACAAATCAGGGGAATAATATTATTTTTAAGACAGTGGGGGGATAGCACATATTTTTACTAAAAAAATCCAACCAACCCCCCAACCCCGCAAAACAAACAAAAAAACAAAAAAAAAAACAAACAAACAAACAAACAAACAAATTTTTTATAGTCGGTCCCTTATGTGAATTTAACAACAGGATGGTATTATGAACCTTATGGGAATGGAGCATATAACCTATATGGGACTTATGGAATTTTTAACATCACAGTGGACCCAATGGGGATCGAACACGTTTTTAAAGACAAACACCTGTACATATAAATAAACAAAAGAAGGAAGTAGGGACTCGGTAATGGTGACCAAACACAGTCTCACTGACTGTTACATAATAACTGACCAACACTCACTCTTACTGACCAGCTCATATACTTAGACTTATTATCCAACACACCTTCACATATATACAACATGAATGGGTTAGGGTCTATTTTGTTTATATATATATACATAATTTTATACAAATATGGACACCATCACAGAGACAGAAATGGAGTAAGGTATGGTATATTATTTAATTTTTCATACATACATAGACAGTCCAATACCCTTTCTCTGAACAGACGAAACACGTATCTTGACTTATATCACCAGAAGGTTTTTTTTGGAAAGTCTAAGTGGAACTGAACAATTCTGTCTTACGTGGATCGAAATAGTCCACGATCATGAAACGAGCACACCATTATGTGGAGAAGCTAGAAACAAAGCGACGACGACAACGTTCTGTGCCACCCAATACAAGGAAAACATTGTTTGCACAAGTGCACTCTAGGGTTTTAATCATGAAATAACCGATACATATGCATCACCATCACCACGACCGAGAGTCAAGATCGTTAAAGAGTAACAATCGCTTGGTAGCCCCTTAGTATTATTTCCATATTCAATCCACAAACAATATGACTTCCAGAAAATTTCGAACAACTGCCTAGACTTATTCAGTCAAATTTCAAGATTTCAAGATTTCAAGTCAGAAGTCCCTGCAGAAATCGACTGTTCGAGTCGAAATTACATAGTCGGGCTAAACTTGTTTGAGACTCAAGACACTTGGATACAATATGCCTGAAACAGTGGAGAAAAGAAGATTGGACCTTACTCGTTCGATAGTTATGATTTGGAAATCTCACCGATGGTGTATACAAATTTCATGGATGTCCATGGCTCGGATGTGACACGTGTTATCTTAACCAAGAACTAAAAAATCCAAATACTGCGTTTTTAATGGAAGATCTGTACAAAGAACTCACCAACGAGGCCAAAACTTAGAAACCTGTAGTTCTTCCACCTATGGACTTGTACCATCCCGTGTTTCCTCATCAACGTACTGGAAAACTTATGTCACACATGTGCTTAAACGTATAACCAACACAAACCCTGCCATAACGACGACGAAGTACGCACTTTGGCAGAAACGTGGGTCAGTGTGGAATTATTCTGCTCTCACAATGGTGGCTATCAGTTGTTAAATGTATATCTGGTATTTCCCTGTCACATAACGATACCAACAGGACGGATCGAGTGCAGGCGATTTGTTTTCGGGATACGCCAGCGAGTTTCTCATATGGAAACAAGAGGTTAGTGGTTATCCGACATCATGTCACACAGAAGGAGAGAAAGAAAGATGTAAACGATGGAACCAATCGGTGGATGGAATCGAATTGGAACAAATGGAGCATAACAAAATGAAGACGGCTTTCGTCAAAGTAATGTTCAATTGTTTTGCAGGAACACTATCTCAGCGTCAATTGATGCCCAAGACGGAGCATTTGACAAATCCACATTAATGCTTTTAGTTGATAGGCGATCAAGGAAAACTCATCAAACAGATTTAAATCGTACGAGATTTTAATCTCTGTCAGTTACGAAGAAACTATCGAGTTTGTCACTAAAGATTCTGTAGCTAGAAGAAAAATAACAAGCAAAGATCAATTGCTCACTGAAAGATCAAGATGTGAATATTTTCGAGGAGTGGTGGGGGAGAGATATTTACACTAATTTGACATGTCATTTGGTAGTTTTATCTCAGTGCTGATAGATGCGGTGGCTAAGACATGAGCACAATTATAGAAGAAGTTGTTGACAGTACAGAAGAGTTAGGTTTCAACCCTGGGTTTCGATAGACTTTTTCAGGAAGCTTTTCACTTCTAAAACACTTGAATCAATTGAGACCCCCTTGACTGAGGGTGCAGCTGCTGCTGAGAGTGTGACGTTTTCCACGTCACCACGGCTCTATCAAAGGAAGCAATTACATCCACTCTCCAAGACTCTCCAGATCAAGTGAAGCGGCTGTGACCCAACAATCTAGAATTAGCTGGTGTATAAGTGATAAACCAAAGTGGACTGGATTTGCCTCTTTATTGATATACAAATCATTACATATTATAATGACAAATGGCATGATAATGGTTCACACTTCAGTTCTAGCTGGTAGACTGCCTGATTGGTACTTGGGAGATTCCATGTTCAAATCCATGTTAGTCCAACAGCACGTGCAGTTCCTTCCTTCTCACCACCCACCCACCCCTCCTCCTACCTATATTATGTTGAATCGTATGTCAGGCCCTAATTTCCCAATGAGTCTTAAATCTTTAGACTCAACTTTAGATACCCAATAAATCACTCTTATAATAGATATTATTCGGTGTAATTGTTTGATTTCAGTCTTCCGTTTGCGCAAGTTTGCTATCAAGGGTCCTCCGTGGACTGGAATGAAACTTTACAAGCACACATTCATCCCAGGGTTTAGTTGATACTATATGGAAATAACGGGCCTCGAACATCCTCATGTTGCTATGGCGACAATATTGAAAATCTTTTTGTCAATTGTCCTCCTGAAAGGACATTGGTTTTCACTAAAAAAACATTTTAGCTCACCTGTCCGTAAGGCTAACTGAGCGTATGGTATGGAACTGCGTGCGTCGTAGATCCGTCAAAACGTTTTATTTTCAGCTTCTTCTAATAATCAACGAAAAACGTTTCAACCATATTTTGCAGAGAGCATCCTGGCATAAAGGATCCGCTATCAAATATGGCCGCCATTATTTATAAAACATTGTCCCAACACCCCTGAAACCTGTGCACGTGGGCTCAAGTCTCAGAAGAGCAAGAACAGGACCATGGACCAATTTTAGTTGCATATCTGACTTCGTCTTTTCGTGCTGAAAACCCTCCTATATGGTTATAGGGTAGGGATCTCAATGGTTTGCAAATTACGGCTTAGAGACTAAATTCCGGTGGGTAGGTATGACTCTGTGGGTCAAGGTCGGTAGAACGTATATGTGTATTTTCATGCTCAGTTATTGTATATATGGTTGGCCGGATCTAAAAGTGTCTGTGCTATGTCCCTGGGCTAAGTCCCTGGGGGTAAGAAAGATATTGAGGCCAAAGTCAGTTGCAGATCTTAATTTGTCTTTGCACGCTAAATAAGTGTATCTATACACCGGATAAAACCAGGTCGCACGGGCCGTGCGTTGCACATGCCTGCCTTAGGGCATGACAAAGGAGCAAAAATACTGATCACCACCACCATCACCGCCCACCACCTCAATCTGACATGTGTCGACATTTGGGTCGGTGATCACACATGCCAATTCTCATCAATTCTCAGACATGATGATCTCATAATTTGGGATTTATTTTAAATTTACGCAAAACCACCTAAAACACCACAACCACCACCACCCATGTGCCGAGTCCCTATAGGCCCAACCCGAAAAGCTCTGGATTAAATGATCCCCGCCTTTTCTCCCAAACTAGCAGGCAAATGTATAAAAAAGGAAAAAATTAAACAACTTTTCCACAAAGCCCACTCCAGCAGAAATTGTGTAAGTTCGTACATATCATGCCGCGAAGCTATTAAATTTGACCCCCATTAGTAAAACCAGAAAAACATTAAATGACTTTCTCTCAAAGACCGCTGTACAGAATATGACCACATTTTAACAGATAGAACTCTGACATTACGGATTTTGTATACAAATGATACCGATCTGCCATCAAATATGGCTGCCGTTACTGAAAATAGATTTTCTTTTTAAATCGTCTAAAAAAACAAAAACAAAACAACCGGAAAGCACAATTTAACCAAATGTGACAATATTGGACAAATTATGCTGATGTGCTTTCAAATATAGATGAAGATAAAAACAAAATAGAGAAACATTGTAATAACTGTTTTCATAACTGTGCAATCAACAGCTTTGGAAATTATTACTTTTTTACAGAAAGCATTCTACTGACCCAGATTTCTTAGCTAATTGCTCTTGAATTTAGCTATTTGGCAGATGATACTCAGTTGAGCGATCTCAGGGCCACATGGATCTCTTGGCATGACATGCAGATAATATTAAATGGAAATGATAACCATCTGACGTCCAACGTGGCCGCCATGTCGGTCATCTTGAAACTGTTGTTATTGCAGCTTTTCCAGAACGGATGGTCATATTGATCTAAAGTTTTCACTTATTTATTACATCTATATATCCCTAATTGAAAATGGTGCCGATCTGACATCCAACATAGCCGCCATGTTGGCCACCCTGAAAATCTTGTTGTCGCTATTTCTCCAGCACAGATGGTCAGATTGGCATACATTTGTTTCACTCGAAGACTTCCTATTACATGCAAATAGTTTTAATTGAAAATGGTGCCAATATGATATCCATCACGGCCACCACGGTGGCCATCTTGAAAATTTTGCTCTTGCTACTCCTCCTGCACCGATGGTCAGGTTGACATTGGGTTTTCAAAAACAAAAAAGACTTTTGTGACATGTAGATTGTCTCAAATGAAAATATCGACACTGGGTTTTCACAAAAATATTTCTTGCGATATGTAGTTGGTTACATATTAAACCTAGGTGACCATCTTGAAACATCTTGCTATTCTGAATAGATGAGGATAGGGTGGGGATCTCGATGTGCACCCTTAGGGCAGGCATGTGCAACTTCTTCCAGGGCGCGATCCAGATAGCGGATGGCCAGATAGCTATTTTTTTAAATGTTGTAATTATTAGCAGCCATTTCCTCTTTGACTTTGTTCGAGTAAATTTCAAGATTGTAAAATAAAAACACGAGAAATTAAAACAGACCTTGTTTCATTATCGTCGTTAATGTAATAAACTGTTGGTTTTTAATTTGATTGAAAAACTGATTATACTTTCAGGATATACACATTCTGTTTATAAGATAGAAGGAATTGTTCTACGAGTGAAGTGGAAACTTCACAATTGAAATATAAATTTTTTAATGTGCTAAAAAAAAACGTAGATTTTCTTTTTATTATATATTTTTGAAGGCATGGATTTTTTTTCGATTCTGTGCCAATGCGGTTAACGGCTGTATTACTGCATTGATAAAAAGAAGTTCAGAAGTTTTGCAATAAATTAGGACACTGATTTTGTTTACACATTTCTCTCCTACATATACTGCTTAGACTGTGTTTTTTGTAACATTAATCACTGTTTTCACATGAAAAATTAAATGATTTTTATTACGTTAACACATTTGCTACACGGACTGATACTGTGAACATTCGCGGGGGGTAGAATCATCACAGAGCTGTCGGTTCCACCAGCCTTCAGAGCGTAACAGCTTTAAACTAAAGATTTCAATAATTGTGAGTTTACCGCTTACGATTTTGCTTAATTTTTATGTTTGTGTTTTGTTTCTTGTTTATATCTGCAATCAGATGTAAATTATGTGGCCTTGGCAAGCTTGCAATCGAGTTCGATAACAAACTTTGCACCCAAATTTCGATAGTTACTTAATTTCGGTTTGCAATTAAAACTCATGTATCCCATATTTTTCATGGTTTTCAAACATGATTATGAGAGTCAATATTTAATCCAGAGTTTTGCCCTAAAAACATTTACCGTATGTAACAGGTATCAGTGACACTGAATACCAAATAGAAACAGGTCATGTAAGTTCATTCAATGACAATTTGTACAATTCATGTGGAAAACAAGTTTAAATACGTTACATTTTGAAACCTACATGTTATTTTTAGGCACTTTTTATGGCACCTCATTGTAGACCTAACCGAATCAGTGATGTAATATTGTAAAATATGTTCATTCTGATGGAGAGAGAGAGAGAGATGAATTAAGCCTAAATATGGAAATATAACATACATAAGGGCAGATATATATTTTAAATGCGAAACGAAAGTAGTTCTAGACGTGATATCACTACAGTGAGTTGCTCACATGATACATTTCAATATCTCATTATGACATATATACTAAATGGTCATATCGACAGTTGGTTTTCACTAAAACATTTCTTATGAAATGTAGTTCATCCTGAATGAAAACAATGCAGATATATTCTCCTAATTGACCTCTACAACGGTTATCATGAAAATAATGCAGATATAATCTCCTAATTGACCTCTACAACGGTTATCATGAAAATATTGTTATGGCAGCTTCTCCTGAACGGATGATTGTATCGACATTGGGTTTCCACTAAAATACTTCTTGCGATATGGTCCTATATTAAAATGATGCTGATCTAACCTCTAAAATGGTTGCCTTGGTAGCCATCTCGAGTATCTTCTTATGGTTCCTTCTCCTGAACAGATGGTTGTATCGATATGGGCTTTTCTCTAAAACACTATAACAATATGTACCACGTCCAGAATGAAAACGAGGCTGAGTAAAACTAGAATTGTGAGACAGAAGTGAAATTTGTTGGTGGTGCGAATTTCAGATGCCGATAAAGAATATGTGGAAATAATAGAGAAAAATTTTAATAGGTTTGTCATGGAGTAACTTCAGATCTCAGAGGAAAAAGTGAACATTTTTCTGTACCAGGCCGTTTGCAGGTTAAAGTCAGACAATATAAATAAATCTACCATCATTAGTTGAATAACTTAGGCTGGCCAACCGTGAGTTGGTGCTTCGGAAAGCTTAAAAGCTAACCAAATTGTTCCGGGTACAGTGCTTTCTCGGATCTATCTCAAAGTGTCCCGGAACGCAAGTAAAGATTGTTTGAGGAAAGATCCCTCATGTCAGAAGATGAGAAATTTTCACATTTGTATCATTATCGCCTATCTTTTTTTTTTTTTTTTTTTTTTCTTCGTCTTTATTTTTCAGGATTATCTTCTGACCCTTTTGCTTCTTTCTACTATTTATATTTTCTTCACTTCCTCTCTCTCTCTCTCTCTCTCTCTTGCGAAAGATAACTCCTTTATTTAAATACAATAAGGTTTCAAAGAGTGATTTCCCATCATAATCAATGGTATCTTGAATTTTGAGTATATAAATTCTTGATCAGATAATATATATATATATATATATATATATATATATATATATATATATATATATATATATATATATATATATATATATATAATCTAATATTGTAATCGTCTTAATGATTAACAGGTCATTATGGTTGGAATGAAGTAGAACGATTAGTTACTCAAAGTTTAATACATTAGGGGTAAGAAACACAGTTCAGTCTCATGAGTTGGCTATACCAAGCCCAAATTGGAGCCGGTAGAAATTGTACTAAAGAGATGGCGGTACATGTCCTATGCCACACGTACTCAAAAGGGTGGAATTCGTAAATGTCCACAAATAACGCTGTTCAGGCAAGACACCCCATGTAAGTAACAAACAACCCATAAGGATAAGACAAATTCATCTAGGTCATAATACGGGCTAAAGGGATATACTATCATCACATCTGAGGTATAAACCAGTCGGTTGTGCCTTTTGATCATATTATTAATAATTTTAAATAATTTTCTGGAACTTTTTCAGTAGTAAATGTCCATCTTTTCCGGCTGGTTCTGTCGTCTAATAGTGCTGGAAATGTCTCGCAAACTTTCCAAATGAACCTTATTCTTCTATTTCCAAATTTATTTTCTTTTCATCTTTTTTCAATCGTGGGGTCAGATGGAAACGTATTGATGTGGCTGGCAGTCTTGTGTGTGCTAGCATGTTTCCCACATGCATCAACTTTGGTGCAGTGAATGAAATATGAGGTCTCCTTCAAAATAGAGGGAACAGTACCCTTTACTTCAGACAACTGGGCTCATATATATGAAATGGGACTACCAGAATCATTCGTAATAGAATGTCTCACAGCATGATATGGCGACAGTGCTTCGTGCAGGGTATATTTTAAATTATTCATCATACGAGTGTAATTAAGGTACAGGTACTCACTATGTTAAATGAGACTATCAAACAAATCCAATCTCTTTTTCCGCATACCACATGCCACATTGAAGACCAATTAACGCAGAACATATGCTTTTCCACATGTAGGTTTTCTTGGTCAATATTTAGCATGGCTACCATGGGCGATGCTAACCGTTTAGCAAGTCGTATTAATCTAATAACCCAGAGTAACAACCAGATAACTAATGCACTCGCACAACATGTAGAACACATGCCATCTTTTTTATGGAAAAGGACGATGCAAGGCTTAAAAATGACAGGGAGTACAGGTGAATCGTAATCCCATACATTAAATTACAAAACAGTTATATTCTGCCTATGTCGATATGCCAAGAGATTACTTAACATTGGCCTGTATTGACAAAGCAAATTAACAAAATTAATGTTAAAAATCAGCGAATAGAGGAAATAAAATTGGGAATCCATGATTTAGTACAAGACAATACTGTCACCTTTCTTGATTCCTGCAAATATTTTGACCCAGTCTCTTCGATCTATTCAAGCTATACTTGGTGAAAAATATCCAGGTCTATCACTTGATAATAGACACGCTGTCTACTGTTATGCTAATGCTAAATTTGTAAGTCCCAGTTTTGATCAGAGCTTATTTGTATCATTAAAGTACCTAGTAACCTAACAAACTTCACTCCTTACTCAATGAAGACAGTGTCATTACCTATACATAATAGTGCGGCACATGCAACTCAGTTGCCTGACTAACCCTCAAATCGTATTGTAAGCCATTATAAACTATTATACAAGTTTACATGAAGAACAGTGTGTGATGCGCATAGGTAAAAAGAATATTCAGTGAAACACTTTTATGTACTCTCAGATATGTGGCATCAGAATCATGCCCATCCACTTTATTCTTCAATCAGAAGGATGATGTTCATACATTATCCAATTTCAGATTTGTACATGAAAGCTTGAACCTACAGTATTCGAAATTGCAACATCACATATTTTAAAATGCCGTATCTTAATGGTAAAATTTTGGATTGTCCAAAACGGAAAGTAGTGTATAAGGAATGCATGTACTTGAATCTCCCTCAGCGAAATGGGTTGTCTATGTTTCCTTGATTCTAGTATTCATTTGTCTACTGCAGCAGTAAATACGAAATATCTCAATGCAAAGTCGAACTAATTAACACTGTCTTTTTGAAGTTGAACATAACATATTCTGCGTTGTTATTTTGTTTTTCAGGGGGTTGTGGGGGGTTTGGGAGGCTTTTTTCTGCGAAACTACGAGGCTCGAGGCACATATGACGAATTTGCGTCATTGTCTAGTGTTTGTGAAACATGTTTGTACATGTATTTAATTATGCAATCTTATGCAGAATATTTCACGAAAGCTTGCTTTTATTATTAATTAATTTAATTAGTAATTACCCTTTCTTTAAGCTTATTCAAGTAATATAACAATAAATTCTTTACAATAAAGGTATCTTAAAGGGTGCAATTGTTGTTTTTAATCTTAAACTACATTGCTTTCTCAAGTTTAAGTTATTAGAAAAAAAGTATTTAGTTAATCTGGAATTAGCAGTGTCAGTCTTGGCCTAAAATAAATAGTTAGCTTTTATATTTAGAATCTCATTTTATAATTCTGTGAGAGAGAAGTATATGAACGTCAAATGAAACTTTTCCTTGTCAATGTAAAGGAATGGTGTTGAACATGTAACAGGTACATTTTCTATTTGCATGTCGTGGTGTGCTAAAAACGTTCACTATCTTTATTAAGTTTACTTTCCATCTACAATACGACGACGAGACTAAAGACCACTGAATCACTGCTTTGGGAGATAAAGGCAAAAGTATAATTTATGTGGTTTAAAATACTTACCTCCCCTAGTGCGCTCAACCTATCCACTAGACGCATACATTACTGCGTGCAAACTTTTTAAATCAAGCTCATGACCATATCCAGAAAACAATGAGGATCAATATTCATTAGCAAACAGTTCCTGGATTATGTACATATACCTTTGTTTCTGTTAGGGATGGCTGGTTTTTTCAATCTTTTATGATTTTGTGGTCTCAAAGTCTTATTGCCCATAACGCAGAGGAATGGTACGATTTGTTTGTGATTATAATTATTTGGCAATCTATGTTGCTGCGTAAGCTCATTTCCAAATCTAGATAGTGATAAAAAAACGTCCGATGTGCCAATTGTGTTTTTCTGAGGTATAATTGCATCTTTCGTTAAAGTAGAGGATAGCTACATCACATAATGCATTCATAATTTTCATGATATTGTTCTTTTCACGTGATAGTGTACTATAATTTTAGATGTATCGTTCTCCTATTGGAGCAGTGAGAGAGACAGACAAAGAGAGATAGAGACAGAGAGAGACAGATCCAGTGTTATGCATACAATGGTACATTACATACAGTACTCTTACTATAAGTACAGATCGAGCTGCAAACCTAAGACAATATGATGCGTTCATATTTGTCTCGGTATTATGATCTATGTATTTTATGGTAAACTAGACCATCTTTAAAAGCACGAGAGATAAATATGCCATGACAAACAAAATATTTGAGAGACTGATACCATTCGACCAAACAAATGATGGTTAGATTGAAAAACACATGGATGTGTATATTTCATAGATTTATGTTGCTTTGATACGTTCTATTATTCAAATGTGCTTTTCTAAGTTATTTGTGTAACCAAGTGATTGCAAGGTGGTAACAAGTAAGCTAAATGCATCAATAATATTTTTGAATGTGAGCATTTCACGCTCATGTCAAGAAACAACGAACTCCAATGAATTTACTAGAAGACACGTGAAATTTATCTTTAAATCTCGCCATGTTCGGATATTATATGTTTGCAGAGATAATCGGAAAAAGACAAGCAAAACGAATGCAGGATCTTCGCGTATACATTCTGGAAATGTTCCAATTGCAAACAAAGAATGATTATATTGGTAAAGTGCGGTGTGGATTTGTTTATGAAGAAGCTACGAGTTATAATTCCATTTACAGTAGATATATTTTGTCACGTATTATATATATATATATATATATATATATATATATATATATATATATATATATATATATATATATATATATATATATGTATCTATCATCGACTGCAAATATATTTGCTATGTACCTCCGGAATGTCCATATGTATGTATGTGCCTCTTTCTTTCTTTTTTCTTAAACGTTCTTACAACAGTTTCTAAAATACACATATTTTAACAAAACCGCAACTTTTCAATGCATTTTACACCACGGATTCAGCTTTATACTAATGTGTGCCGGTTCTTATTTGGAAGAACATTTTAATCTGACATTATCAGTGTCATCTCCTATCAATGCAGCATCAGGTCACAGATTGTCAGCTGTTCTCTACGTTATGTTAGAGTTCTTGTCATGCCAACCTCTGTGTCTGTGTTTTCACTGGGAGAGCATATTACTATCACATATGTTTCCTCTCATGTCAAAGCAGTTTCAGAGCACATGTCATCAGTCTTCCCTGTCTTCTTTGTCGGTACCAGCGCATCCTAACCTCTGTGTCTCAACTGTCTTTGCATCCGATTCTTAATTGTCAAGTTCAAGTAAGTCAATACAATCATCACATTTTTTAATTACTGAATAAACGTATTACAACTGTCTCTTTCTTTTCTTCAACAGCAATGTTTGTCTTTCAGTACCTTCCTCCTACACTTGATATATGCCCACTACATTACTGCCATCATTTTGTGATTATTCTTGTGAATATTTCTTCAATTCAAGGCATGAAAGTTATTGTATGTGCCTTCATAAGGCTATCAACAAAGCTCACGTGCAAGTTCCAGTAGTTACGTTAGTATATAAACCAATGATACTCAAAAATAACATTCAATATACTCATTTATATTTGTTCCGCATATGATGTATACATTATGAAATCATTTCCACAGCGTGTGTATTTCATTACAGAAAAGAAACTGAAACTACGAGAATCGAGCGACAGAAATACTGTGGGTACATAGTAAATTCGATTGCAGTTGATGATACAAAGACCAGTCAGCCAAAACATATAAATAAATAAATACATACATTTTTAAAAAATAAATAAAAATAAAACAAAATTAGAACGTACAGTGAATCCATCCGAAGACAAGAAAACACTTATTTAGCACCTCTCTGAGACGAGGAAAAAACTTATCTCTGATCAGAAGGATAATGGAAATATCCTGAACCGTAGGTATTAGTTAGTGTCTACTTGGTGAAATAGGAGCAACATTCCAAAGCCATTTGGGATCCCTTGTCCTTCCATGCATGGGATAACTAATATTATCGAAGGATCCTGTTCCTGATTAAATACGACGAACCCACAGAACACGTCTCTCCCAAGATGATTCCCGTTAGGATTCCGAACCATCAGGAACAAAAACATAGCACATCTTCTGACGGTGGCCTTACAAATATGATTCCAATCGACTAGAAAGAAAGCAAATCTCTCTGCAAATTTAAAAAAGGGGAGAAGCTCACTATCGGCAACCATATACACATATTGATATTATTAAGAAAGTTGTCCTCAATGTATAAGATTTATTGATTTATTAATTGTCTTTTATTTTTAAGTACACATTACCACATGAAGTGTTATACGGTGTTGAGGCACTCGGAGTAAAGTGTCTTGCAAACACACACGGTAGTCATCCTGGCCCAGTCTGAATGGGACACAAACCCTCATCCTTCTGGTAGCCACCATGGCTCCCTAACAAGATACAATACTATACCATACATCACACACCAACTAGAGCAACATTATATCCTCACTAGCTGCAAATATGGATTCACGTCCCTTTGTAGCTTTGAGGCGGAATTACTTATCATGGTCCTTGAGCTGTCTGCATCATCCAACAGAGGAAAGGAACGCGATATTTTAATTCGTGATATAGTAGTATTTTTAATCGTGCACCATACAAACGTCTTCTAGTCAAGAGAGATCAGTGCAGCGTAAACCATCAAATACTAGAGTGGATTTAGTCATTTATAAAAGGTAGAACAAAGTTAGTTATAGTTGATGGAGCCACACCAGACTCGGTACCAATGGCGAGTTGAATATCCGAAGCTAACGTACTCGGCAATCCTAGAGTTGCTGATCATCAAAGACTTGCGTCAGCGAAGAATTACTCCAGGCCGCATCCTATTTTAGCCTGGTACAACGTAGTCTTCTAATCAATACGTATCCCTCTTCCTCCCACCAAATCAGCAAGAATGACAGAGTACAACGCAGGGCAGCACGTTATCGTCATTCAGGGTAGAAAAAATATCAAGAGTGTTTCATTAATGCTGAAATAATTACAATAGAAATAACTAGTGTCCTGAAAATGTACTCCTGGAGAGTCCGAAAAAAGATAAGCTTGTTTTACATGATGATGAACAAAACTCTGGACATTGTAGCGCTGGATTACCTGACACATGCGTCCAGCTGCAGCAGGGCCATTTACTGTCATAAATCTGATCAATTCTCAACATTCACAGAAAAATACAGCTTCTTTCTTTGAGCTGCTCTGCTTAGGAATACTCTTCTAGCCAGTATTTATGAAGCGTTGACTCGGTTCTTTAACACATGAGCTATCTAAACTCACTTTCTAATCACAGGTATTTCAATGCTTCAAGTAGTCTCTTTGATGCTGAGAGCTGTATCAGGAGATGGATTGGCTCAGGTGGTGTAGGTAGCTTTCTCTAAATTGCCATCACTGTGTCGGAATTACCGAAACGCATGCCTTTGTGAACTTTTCAAACATTACACTAGGAACCCGTTGAAATTTTCAGCAATAGGAAAATTTTGATTTAAAAGTATTTATGATCTATTCCATCATATTTAAATCCAGTGTATATAAAGTATTCATAGATATTGCAGTGCGGCATTTTTGGACGCATAAAATATATTCTAATTCCCACACGAGAATTGTTATCTCGCGCACGACACTTATTTATATCCCGTGCAAAACTATGTTTTATTGCTTGCCTTAAGAAAATTTAAATCTGGAGGAATGTATGACGGTTCAATCCCCCTCCCGAGTGATACTTAGGGGTTGAGGAAACATGACTAACAAATAAATCATAATTTCAACTGTTACATTTCTTCCTTGCCAAGAGTGACTAGCGGAATACTTTAATCGATGAGAATATATTTGGGTGGCGGGTTTGAGTTTATGGTTATCTTTTGTTTTACAGTTACTAAATCATCATTTTGTTGTATGTTATGGATAGATTATCCCAGGATGATACAGTATATATATATATATATATATATATATATATATATATATATATATATATATATATATATATATATATATATATATATGTATACTGAGCATGAAAAGGAGTACATGATTCATCACCAGCGACTTAGCAGTTGAGACACAAAATTTGAGACATTTCGACAGACTCAGATATTAATGTTTCGAAAATACTGCTTAGTTTGAATATGTGCAGCGTCATTGGATGCTGGCGTTACTAAATTTATGGATTTGGTAACATTTTAAGATCAGAGTGAAACATGGTACATGTAGGTCAATAGTTTTGTGTGAAATCCCAAATATATGATAGTGTCTGATTCATCGAAAAAGAATGACCCCTGTGTGTATTGTCTAGCTGTTTCATGGGTGTTGACAGGTACATGAATCAGCCACAGTCCTAATTCCCTTGACATAACCAATTACCTATTGTATGACTGTTAATTTTTCTAACACGTTAGCCTGTATATTCATGAGACGAAATATGTCCAGAGATTCCCCTTGTGTGTATTGACTAGCTGTTTCATGGTTGTTGACAGGTACATGAATCAGTCACAGCCCTAATTCCCTTGACACAACCAATTACCTATTTTATAAGGGCTAAGTTTTCTAACACGTTAGCCTGTATATTCATGAGACGACAATATGTCCAGGGATTCCGAAGAATATAAATACACGCACAAATATGTCGCCTTTATCTATTTTTTATGATCCACTAACGTTAACATATACGTGTCTGTTGTGTTTTTTAGTGGACACTGATGCCTATACCGTCATGAACTTGATGTGTGTCACTTTAATGTTATTAAACAATGTTTATCTATTATCAGCCTTATCAAAATATACATGAATATGTCGTAGGGTTGTCAAAATGTGGAGGAGTGAGCAACAAGCAAACCTGATTTTTTCAAGGTTTTCTTTTTACTATATTCTGAGCATGGACGATCTTTATAATCATGCTGATGTGGTCGATGAAGAATTACAGAAACTGACAAATATTAAATCACTTTAAAGGAAATAACAACTTTTACAACAAATGATAGCAAAAGGGTGTTATTGTTAATAATTGATTTTGAATATGTTGGTAAGACCATTGAATTTACATTTTCAGAGTGGGTTGTTATCTTTGTATACATGGACCTTTAAGCAGAGTCATAACGAGGAAGTGGTGAACAAAATGAGCGAGACAAATCTATTAATAGATAATACGAATTTTTAAAAGCCACAAACTATCTCTTTGCCGCAAGTGATAGCAAGGGGATTTGTGGAGATTCATCCATTGCGAGGGATAATGTTTTGTAACGCCCGTTCGTATCCCAGTTTAATGTCATTAAGTGACATTTACATGTGTCTGTAACATTTACCAGGACTTTATTTCTCCGAGAAAAAAAATAAAGTTCAAAATTTACAGTCGACGCTCAATGCATAGTTACTGTTAAAAGGACTAAAACGCGATATTTAAAGTTTATGTGACATTTAATGATGATATTACATTTTAATGTAACTTGCCTGTTCTTCCTATTTTTCTTCTTCTTTTCTTAGAATAAGATTTGGCGTTTCAATTTTGTTTTTAAATCCTGTACTAATTTCTCTTTAAAAATTGATATGTAATTTATTGCAATTCTTTAGTAATTCAATCTTGTGTAGAATGATAAAATTATAAGACAACTTGACAATCATAATTAAGTTTTTGCAAGGGGGATATACGAATATATTTTACTAATGAATGAACATCCGTACGTCAAGTGGTTAATTAGTTAATGTATTTATGAATTATGTAATTCCTTTTTAATAAGTAATTCATTCATTCATCAATTCATTCATTTATGTATATACTTATAATACTGCTTCGTATAAGCTGTACATTATTCATTCTTTGGAACTGGTAGTGATGGAAGTAAGTATATATAGCTAATTGGCAAGTATTTGAAACTCGGTTTTTACAACTACTACATTTGATATTATCCATTAATGCTAATCTGGCCAGACAACTATACTTAGCAGAAATCGTTGTATTAGGGCCTAATTATTAGCTTCTCCGCTATGAATGAAATACAGTGATTTAGGGAATGTTCTAATGCACTTTATGAACGTGAGAAATACCGAAGACCGAACATCCCGCTGCATCTTGAGGAATGACCAATCGGAGTGGATCTTACATTTTATTTTCCTGAGTACTATTATGTCATTGGTTTCAACGCTTTTCGCATGGGAGCAATCTCCATGTCAGCCTGGTTATCTGTAAGGATAGTTAAAATCGGGCTACTCTACATTTAATGTGAATGTGTCCCTAATACATCAAATACATAGGAATGTATCCTTTCACAATATCACACACGGATCTCGATAAATTGTATCCACTTGCTGAACAGTTTATGATGTAGTTCACTGGCAAACAGCACGGCTTTTTATGAAAACACCGACAGCAATACATTTGGTCGAGCTGCTGAGAACATGTTAGTCAGGTTGGTTCACTAGCATATTGACCATATATGGCCATTAATCGCCCATTAACCTAAATTTTCATTATGACAGGATTTTTACACTGCTTACTGATCCCAAGACATTTGGAACATCTCACAATTATGCGTATATAATGACCGACAGTTCTGATTTACAATTTGAGGCCATACAGAGCATACATTTGGATTATAGCATTTGTTTAGTGTACAATGTGGAAACCGTTTTCATGTTTCCACGATTCAAAATGTGTATACAGCAAAGGTTTACACTTTATTTTGGTCTCCAGGACACACACACACACACACACACACACACACACACTGCCAATTAACCTAAAATTGATACCAGTTTCTCACTGAGGGAATCAAAGGATTCATAATTAAAGTATTATGAAAAATGTTAAAATATCGCTAGTAATAAAACGTATGGTGTTCTCATTCCCCAATCATCAACACCATCATCACCATCATCACCATCATTATCATCATTCTTCTTCTTCTAAATATTACTAAATATATTACTATCATTTTGCCGACGGATGAAGAAGTCCGACCACAATACATCCTCAAACGCACAGATATTATATATATATATATATATATATATATATATATATATATATATATATATATATATATATATATATTATAAACAATTAAAATAACTGGTATCCTGTTGAATTTACACATTTATTTCTATATAAGAACAGGCACATGGACCTATTCACTTTTTCATATATATATATATATATATATATATATATATATATATATATATATATATATATATATTCTGGGCGGTACGACTCTAACCTGAGGGATTGTACTAATGCAATAGTAATCGCCATCTTTAAATGTCACAGCAAATTTGAATGCTCCAATTTAACAATAACTATGCATTCAGAGTTGCCTGTCAATTTTGATTTATTTACCGGTAAATAAAACCCAGGGAAATGTTTCAGTCACCAGTAACTATCACTTTGTGATATTTATCAGCGACTGTGATACGAACGTTAAAGAACATTCTCCCATGGAATAGACAAATCTTCACGATCTCCCCCCCCCCCCCCACTGTCACTAGCAACTAAGATGTGTATTGAGATAGTTTGGTCTGCCCAAAGAATCGTATTGGTTATCAAGAGATTTGTATAGGCTATTATGTTCAATAACGTCCCTATTATAACTCTGCTTAAAATACCTATGTATACAAGTATAGAGACCCACTTTGAAATTTAAATTCATTTACTCTTTCCATTCATGTCTGCACTAACATTTGCAAAGTCAATTAGTGACGATAACACCCTTATGATAAAAGTTTAATCAATTTTACATTTCCTTTTAATTTCTTTAGGGTGATTTAATATTTGTCAGTTTCTGTACTTTTTATTTGACCACGTCATCATGATTATACAGATCATCTATCCACAGAATACTGTAAAACGAAAACCCTGAAACAATAAGGTTTGCTTGTTAATCAGTCCTCAACATTTTGACAACCCTACAATATATTCATGAATATTTTGATAATGATGATCACTAATAAGCATTCTTTAACCACATTAAAGTGACACGCATCAAGTTTATTACGGTAAGGCATCAGTGTCCACTAAAAATGACGGAAATGTATATGTTCATTTTGAACTCAGTCGATCATAATAAATAGGTAAGAGTGCCAGAGTTCTGTGTTATAAGAATATATTCCTATGGATCCCTGGACATGTCTAGTCCCATGAATATACAGGCTGTAGTGGCCGTAAGAATATATTCCTATGGATCCCGGGACATGTCTAGTCCCATGAATATACAGGCTGTAGTGACCCTAAGAATATATTCCTTTGGATCCCTGGACATGTTTAGCTTCCTGAATATACAGGCCGTAGTAGCTGTAATAACATATTCATCTGGATCCCTGGACATGCTTAGTCTCATGAATGTACAGCGTGAAATGTTAGGAAAAGCAGCAGTCATAAAATAGACAATATGTTATGTAAAGGGAATTAAGGTTGTGACTGATTCATGGACCTGTCAACACCCTAGAACCAGGTAGCCTATACACATGAACCTGTCAACAGCCAAGAAACAGCTAGCCTATACACATGAACCTGTCAACAGCCAAGAAACAGCTAGCCTATACACATGGATCTGTCAACACCCAAGAAACAGCTAGCCTATAAACATGGATCTGTCAACACCCAAGAAACAGCTAGACTATAAACATGAACCTGTCAACGGCCAAGAAACAGCTAGCCTATACACATGGATTTGTCAACACTTAAATAACAGCTACCCTATAAACATGGACCTGTCAACACCCAAGAAACAGTTAGCCTATACACATGGATCTGTCAACACCCAAGAAACAGCTAGCCTATACACATGGACCTGTCAACACCCAAGAAACAGCTACCCTATACACATGGACCTGTCAACACACAAGAAACAGTTAGTCTGTACACATAAACCTGTCAACACCCAATAAACAGCTAGCCTATATACATGAACCTGGCAACACCCAAGAAACAGCTAGCCTATATACATGGACCTATCAACATGGACCTATCAACACCCAAGAAACAGATAGCCTGTCCACACAAGGGTCTGTCAACAGCCAAGAAACAGCTAGCCTGTCCACACAAGGGTCATTCTGATTTGATTAATCAGATATCATTGTATATTTGGGATTTCACACAAAACTAATGACCTACATAAATCAAAGTCCGATGGGTGAGGTCAAGGGGGTGGGAAATTGGGGAATAGGTGAGCAGCTGCTTGAAAAAGAACCCTCGGCCCATGTCATCAGTATATTTGAATTCTTCTTTTCATGCCAAATAAAGTGTATACTTGGCTATATAATGGTGATCTTAATAGATTATAAATTATGACCAAGGGACGCGAGTAATTAATTCCCGCTCTCGAGTTATTAATTCGAGCGCTTCATTTTTTATTTCCTGAGCTCGATTTATTAAATTGCGCGCTCCATTTATTAGGTCTCGTGCGTAACATATTACTTCCCGCACGCGACTTATTACTTCCCCCGCGTGTCTTACCCAGTTCCTGTGTGCAAGCGTGTAGTTTATACGATTTTGCGTTATAATTTGAAAGTGATCTATGTGACAGAACACAAGGTGTACTGACCAATTTATACAAGTCTCACCTTAAAAGTAGACTATCGGGCGCTTCCCATTTCGATACTTTCGGCAGTCGGATGACGTCACCGCTACCAGCCCCCTCCTAACCCTCCCCCTCTCCTATTGTCCATACCTCCTTTGAACTAATAATGAGAGAGATCATCTCGCCAAGGTCGTGTAGGGGCATGGGCCCCGTACGCGTTTCAGAAAGGGAAGAGGAATACGGGCAGAAGAACAGGTGACGATGATTCTTTGCGAAGCGAGATCTGGGTGTTTTCTACATTTGCCCCTTGATCTCATCATATTATCTCAAGTATCCGGTGATGTAACAGAAACCCTTGACATCGTGAAGATGACTGACAACCCAGAAGGAGCAAAAATGCAAAAAATAAATAGGTATATATTTGGGTGATTTTTAGATTAATAACTCAAGAATACACACGTGTATATTTGCGTTCATATGATGAAATGTGCACACCGTGCACAGCTACAATGTGCAGATTTGCTTTTGCTCTACCTCTGAGATGGTCCTGATTTACAATTCATGCAAACTTACGTTTAAAAATCTGTTCACATGAGGAAATGTATGCACATATGTATATTTATTATTATTGGTTAAAGTATACCGCTATTCACTCTAGACACAGATACAATTAAGCAATTTAAATTATGATTAATTAGTTAATCATCTTTCCTTAACCCAAAGCATCATGCGGGCGGGTGAGGATGAGAGAGTGTTTAAACATCATATCGCTGTATCTTTGACCGTCTAACTTATCATTATCAACGACATAAACTACTTGCTTCCTTTGAATACACTCCTACATATTTAAATTCTCTTATGATTAGCAATGAAAGTATAACGTTTAGTCAAAGCCGTTTAACTCAACTGACCAGAACCAACCAGCATATCTTTATTATAATTTTCTCTCTCTCTCTCTCTCTCTCTCTCTCTCTCTCTCTCTCTCTCTCTCTCTCTCTCTGAGATATTGAATTTGCCGCCATTATTTTGCAGTGTCTCAAATATGTGCAATGGATGTCGATACCAAGTTGGCAGAACTTGTGGCCTAAACGTACTTTATTTTTTCACTTAAATATCTTTAAACGGAAAGACGATATATTATTTCTCTTGTCCTCACGCCATATTTGTCTCATTCGTCCAGTGAGATTATATGATTGTCTAATACAGACAGACTTGAACATTCGTAATTCCAGCGGGGCAATTCATAAAGTCGTGCATGCAGTTTAATAACTCGTGCGTACATACCAATGACTCGTGCGCAGTAAATAATAAATGGTGTACGCAAATTAATACCTTGCGCCCTAGAATAAATAAATGGAGTGTACAAAGTCATAACTCGCACGCAGAAATTAATAAGTCGTCTCCAGGAATTTCCACACGTTATATATTTGCGTGCGAGAAGTATTTGCGTGCGCGAAATAATTTATTCCCGTGCGCGAGATAATAATTTCCATGTGGGAATTACAATATATTTTAAGCGACCTCAATGAGCCAGAGAAAAATACATATGATTACTTCATATACATTGAAATATTTTCATTTGATGGAATTGATCATAAATATTTGGAATTAAATATTTAGCTATAGCTTAAATATATAGAGGATATTTTCGTTTCCTACGTAAATACCGGATATGTTTCATCGTGTGGTACAAAAAACGTGATATTTTAACGAGTGTCGAAGCCACGAGTTAAAATATATCGTTTGTTTGTACCACAAGATGAAATATATCCGGTATTTACGTAGGAAAAGAAAGTTTTCTTTTTATTATATACCAGACTTCCTCCAGAATTGAGGCTTAGAAGATTAAACATACTATTCAACACAACACCCCACCCCCCTTTTCGTAAATTCACTTCACTTTCATTGGCTGATCATATAAATATCAATGACTTAATAGATATGTATTATTGGGTTGGCCGAATCTGTTTCATTAAATTACCTTTTCGACATTGAGTAAATTATTTGACCCTATCTGAAAACAAAGCATGTCCGATTCAGCAATGCATCACAGCGGGCTTGTCGTTGTTGTCAAGGTAGTAAGGCGACATAACTTTAGAAAAACGCGAACGGTGTGGAGTCAAATTTCTTCAACAAAAATATATTTCCATGTCTGAAATGGAATGCAGTTTCCATTTATTATTCTAGCTGCAGGTATAACTTCCGTAGGCACACTTAATCAAGCGTCGCACGGCATGATGGGAAATCTTATATTTTCAGATGTGAAAATATAAGGATATATTTTTCACATGTGAAAATATAGGAATAAAAAAATATGAAAATTATTTCGGCAATAAATTTCTATATTTCACACTTAAGTATATAATAAATAATGTTTCCTTGTGTAATTTTTGGAAATTTCAAAAAGGCACGTTGTAATCCGGGTATTTCGACACAGAACAGGTGGGTGGGTTGGGTGGGTGGGTTGGGGGCTGGGGCAGATTGAAATTTTACGATCAAATAAGGAAGAGAACAAAAAGGGGAATGTAACGGAGAATGGTAATCACGATGAGAGCAATAACATGTAAAGATAATAAATAGATACTAAATAATGCATTATCTATCCATTTTCATATTATGACACTAGAATAACTTTCTTCAAATATGGATGAAAATGAGACGATACGAGGGTTTTGTGGATGTATATCTTAATCTTACATGCAAGGTTTCAATTATCTAAATTCAGGCACTTGCAACTTCATCAAGGGCGCGGATCAGATAAGCGATTTTTAAAGCCACGCCCTATGATGTAAATAAGCGGATACAGCCAGATCACGGGCTGTTGGTTGCACATGCCTGATCTAAGTTATAGTGAATATCAATGCGGCTAAAATAACCGCTCCATGACGTCTTCGCATGACTTAAATCGTGTTATTTGTCTTGATTTTCATTTGTCTCATCGAGTGTTATGGCTGTATCATACATGACTTATTCTGTTACATTAATGCAAAATCACCAACAACAAGGTCAGACGCAGGGAAAGGATCCAAATGTTAAAGCCACTTTGCACATCTACAGACTACCCCGATCATATTCCAAGTTTTAAAGTCTCTGTATTGGGCATTGAAGAAGAGTTGAAGACATTACATACGTGCTTAAGCATACATGGGCTCTTTTATGGGAAGTATCACATAATATACACCATTTCTTCGATGACCGTGAGGTTAATGGTGACATATATTCATGTACAGATGTATGTTGATATACGACACAAACCTGCGTGGAATTTTGTTCCTTCAAAGAGTACCTTATTTCATATATCAGAATATTTGTCCTCTCAGTGGTTGTACAAAGCAACTTTTGATTTGAGTAGATCCTGTCTACATGGAACTGTTTTCGTAGTTATTGAAAACAATGTTTATGGAAACAGTGTCCTGATGCTATATGACTGTAAACAGCATACGGATACTATATGTATGTAAAAAGTATACGGATACTATATGTATGTAAACAGTATACGGATGATATATTCCAATTCTAAAAAAGATCAGATGACATGTTATTGAGAAGAAAAAAATCAACATTAAGGTAAGTAAAATATTTGGATGGAGATGCTTACATTCGGACGGATAATCAAACGGAAGCCAAAGTAATTAATATGACTTGCATCAGCCTGATTGGTAATAGAAAAAAGAAGAAAAAAAACGGACAGAGGAAGATAACCGCTACAGCCAATTAAATAGTAATTTGCATCTAAACCTTTGCTAATTGTAGATTTGCAAATGTCTTTAATTGGAAGAGTTGTCTCAGTGACCCAAACTGGTCTTATTATTTTAGCATGTTACTAATTAAATAGCAGATGCACCTTTATGGCATTTGGATGTAATGATTGTGAGAAGCTTATCAGTCCAGTTATAATGTATTGTTAGAGTTTTGTATCAACAGGAGTTACCCTACATAATACTACCTCCTCATAACGAATTAAGATGGACTCTGCAATCTGAAGCATCTATTGCATATAAACTGAATTCAAACACAAGTGATCATCATCAACAAAATTTAACTACATTATGCATCACGTATCACACTACAATTCATTTATCAAGACTTTTTCCCACTGATAAACATGGGACTATTACATATGATTTGGATTTAAGTACAAGCGATCGATGCAAGCCTTGCCGCCAGATACAGCATTCCTATGCAACAAACAGGGACTTCATTACACATTTACGTCCACACAGTTGAAAGTTCTATTGAGAAAAAGTCATCACTGGTAAGAATTCAACACGGTTATGATGTAGCCTGAGAGATGGTATTTTTTCAGATAATAGCTTCAATTGTTTAACTTCAGATATACAACGTAGTGTTGTCACCACAGATTTGCTTCCATACGGACACCTTCATTGTAAAGAAGGAAAGATATTAGACATCCAAAAAAAGACAATAAAAAGTAAGTATTCACCTAGTCATGACTACTTTACCTCTCGCTGTCTCTGTCTGTCTCTGTCTCTCTCTCTCTCTCTCTCTCTCTCACACACATATATACACACACAGTGTCTATTAGTAGTATAAGAAAGATAACTTCTTGTTCACTTAACCAGTTCTATCCAGTTTTAACCCGTTAACCAGTTTTCATTCACTTTAAACCGATGTGCAGCTAAGACGTGAACATCAGCAATCTTTTATCTTTGCAACAATATACAAAATAAAAAGAAACAACATCGACTACATCAGGCTTACATTACATGTACTATTTGCTTTTAACTGGTTTTGTCCGCCGCCTAAACGTTGCGTAAAACCATGGCTCACGAAAGTTTTATGAAAACTCTGGCTCAGTGGTCGTCAACATTTTATCGCCGTAACTCCAGGCCGAGTGCGTCAAATTTATTATGAGAGAAAACTCTCTCAGTGGTCGTCAAATTTTTAGGAGCTTAACTCGGCTCAGTGGTTCTCAAACTTGTTGTATGAGATATACCTGGTTCAGTGGTCGTCAAAATATTCTTGAGAGGAATAAGGCTCAGTAGTCGTCAAAATAGTCACTATAACAACAGAGCCACCAGCCAGGCCCATCAACACAAAACAAAAGACTGATTAAAAGTCAGCGCGTATTCCCTAATTGTATTACCTACATAATTAACTGCTTAAATCTTTTACAACATTCACATTTTATTTTGTAAAGATGAAAAGAAGCCATTTAATTAAAACATTCAACCTTATTTTTAGCTAATGTTTCAGATAAGTTTTACGACCGGGTCTATTCTGTCAAGAACTATAGGTTTTTTATATACACCTTGACATTTAATTGCTCTTGCCCTGAGGATACATTATCAATAAGAAAAACCCACCAACAGCTAGAGCAGGCCATGAAAAAACCTATTCTTCTTCTTCTCTTGCATTTAATTAAAAAACAACAGACAAACAAACACACAAAAACATCATTCTATACACACAAAAATTGGATAAAAAGCCAGCGCTTACCACCCAATTTTTTTTAAAATTTCAAATTCAATGTGAAAAATGTTTTCAAAACGACCCACCCAAGCACCGAAAGCCTCTCCCTGTTGATAATACATATGAAAGAAACAAGTTACCACCCACAGAGAGACACCACATCTATTGTGCAGATCTTATTTTCTATTCCCGAGTATTAAATCTCTGTGCTTCTTTTTTTGCATACGCGAGATTTTCTCATGCTTTATAATACAATAGCTGTATCTTTTTATTTTTGTATTTTATTTGCACACACGAGATTTTGCCAAGCTTCATCCTACTTTCTAGGTATGGCTTTTATTTATTTGCACTTTTTTATTTGTGAGTAGGTATTTTTATTTGCTCTTCTTATGCGGCTAGCTTGTCGGTATCGAGGTCTGCCTCCAATTATATATTAAAATATTTTAGGCGGAAACCTGGGTTACAACCATCAACATTTGATTTTTAAGTCTGACGCTTAGAGCAAGTGTCCCATGTCTCACTGAATTATTAATAATACAATTTCTAGCCTTTTTGAGAACTGAATATACTTCCCGGCTCCGAGATAGCTGATATAAATAACTTTTTTTACTAATAATATCAACAGTGATGCAGTCCGTCCAGTACTATCATAAAATATCCAGGGCTATAACAAAAACAAAATTCTTATACTAATACACGGTTTACTTTGTCACCCAGGCCAGACCATCAAGACATTAACTACTATACTATATTCTAATAAATCAAGGTGAGCTTATACAATATTCCCGTTCTGATGACATGTATTCAGTATACTTTGATAAGTTAAGTTCACATAGCATCTCGTCAACAAGTCAAGGTGATTATTGCGACAGGTGTACATTCTCGTTAACAAGTCAAGGTCAAATCAAGAGGTGCTTTTAGCAGAGACAGCTCGATTGATAAAGTGTTACGACTCTGGGTCTTAAAATAATGTAACAGATAGAAAGTGAAACAAACAAAGTATGTAAAATCAGCAAACAATTTATTTCTAGACAATTAAAATGAAAATTCAAAAGACACTTACAGTAACGTGAATTAAAATCCATATAATCCAATAATCCTAAGTGTATTAATCACAAGTCCTAAATATAGAATGTTCCGAATGAATTCCTGTAGCCTTGAGTGTCTTCATGTATCAGTAGTCTTAAATGTTTTGATATGCATGAATGATATAATCCAGAATATCTTTGAATAAATTCATATAAATCAAAGTCAAGTATTAATCCAATATGAGAATGAGCGCTTTTAGTAATTCGAATCAATATTTCAAATAAATAATTCCTCTCTCTGAATTTGTTCTGATTTTTACAACTGTAATATCTGATTCGTAATACAAATTCCTTAATAGACTGGTCTTAATAATATGAAGTTTAGTATAGGAATGAAATCTTGTTTACCAAACCTGTATAACTATAAGGATAAGTCACCTGACAGAATATTCTAGAATATGAATGACTCTAATGTAAATTTCCTCTGCGTACATGACTTTTCTCACATCAAGAAATGGAAATTTCCAATCTAACTGTTAATGCTATGCAACCAAGACTGACCTTGAACTCAGATGCAGTCAATATGTTGTTTACAACATGACTGAAGTACAACTTACATCAAGGACACATATTATAAATTCAATATACATAATAAAAGTCATATGCTTACCTATGCAGATTTTAAGCTAAGACAAGGCCATTCAAGAGATTAAATATCTTCATAAATTTATACTATTTAAATTCTAATAAATTAAGGTGGGTGAAATTCTTCCAGCGGAGTGGTCTGTACGTCCCCCATCCTGTATATATGTATTTAGTATACTTTGAAAATCAAGTTCGTCACGTGTACTTCGCTCTCGTAAACAAGTAAAGGGGAAATAGACCGATCGATATGCCACTTGCTTAATATAACTCAATAATTAAAATACATTTTTAGAGTAATATTAATTAGGTAATAAAACATACATAGCTTAATTACATACACTAGCAAACGAAAAATATTTAAGGGATTTATACCGCTAACCTAAAAGTTCGGTTGCTTATACAAATAATAATTAATTGTGGAGGCAAATTAAAATTGATAGCAACGCAAGGGCAATGTCATACTACTACCCTAAAATTTCGGTTGCTTTCACGGATATTAATTAATTGTGGATACAAATTAAAATTGATAGCGACACAAGGGCAATGTCCGATAAGAAGCAATCTTAAGTCTGATAAAATATTCTGAACTTAAAGACTGGTTGATTAACCAGTCTAATTACACATTGCACAAGTAAGCCAAAAACAATTACACGTAGAAGGATTGATATCAGTAAGGCAGATTATCAGTTACAGGTATGATGCGTGATTGATTTACAAGCATATCAAATAATATAATGGTTATATATTTATCCAAAACAACAAAATAATGGTTTTATATATATATATATATATATATATATATATATATATATATATATATATATATATATATATATATATAGAGAGAGAGAGAGAGAGAGAGAGAGAGAGAGAGATTGAGTGAGTGAGTGAGTGAGACAGACAGACAGACAGAGAGACCGACACATACAGAGAGTGATAGTGATATATGTCGTTTTCAAAATACGCCTAGGCCATACAAGTAAAACAAAAAAAGGGAGAGGACATCTATCATGCATTGAGGGAAGTATTTGAAGACAGAAGACAGGGAAGAAAAGCAAATCTAAAGTATGAATTAACTTATTCGGCTATCTAACAACATATGCGCATGGAACGCCCAAATATAAATTAGGTGAGAAAGCCAGGATCTCTAATTATTTGTCTATTTTTACTAAACGCTATCTTCTTAATTTTACAGAAGAGATTTTTATGATCACAGAAGTAATTTTATGAGACCCTGTAATAACTAAATTAAAAGAATTAAAATGAGAGAATATTGAGGGGATATTTAGCAAGGGGGATTGATCTCTATATGACAAGCAAGATGATGTGTTCAAGACTGAGAAGGTTTTAGAAAGTAAAAATAAACAAAAGAATGACAAAAATATGTGCTGGTAAAATGGAAAGGATATGACGAATCGTTTAACAGTTGGGAGCCGGAAAAATATGTTGTTTCAGTAAAGTAGACCCTGATTAATAACTATATAAATCATCGTTGTATTCATTTGTAAACACTTTACATTATATAACTGGAATAAATTGCATGTTATGTACGTTATCAAATTAAGTCTATGGTTTCAAGGAACTTTGAAATGCTAAGAACAGACGATGTAAAGATTGTGCCAATATAATGAAATTTCAATGGTATTATAGCGAAGGTAATGGTGAAGTCGGAGAATGCAACCAGCAAAACAAAACAAAAACAGCAAAACAAATTAAAATAAAATATTGAATAAGTATTGACTTGAAGCTGGAAAAGAAACTATTCAGGATTTTTAAAAAAAAAGAAGTTGAACCATACTTTTGGAAAATAACAGGTAGAAAAATTAGACATTAGGTTCAGTAAAAGTCAAGCCAAATTTATCGATTCAACTCGTAAGAGAGAAAATAGATGAAGATGAAGTACATCATCATCATCATAATATAGATTGGTATCATAGAACACCAGCTAAGGACATAATGAACAAAATTAAAATAAAAAGTAAAGTTGAAGAAATGTGTGATGCAATAGGTACAAAATTTGATCAGGAAATAAGAGTAGATGCACATTTGTTTTTTAATAAGATAAATTATTTTATTTACAGATTGATAAATTTAGGCCAATAGGAGGGAAGTCACAGACAGATTGACCAGATTGAATAATATATAACAAAGCCTGTCTTAGTGTATAAAATAGTGACACTAGCTGTGGTTATTTTTGAACACTATAAAATCAAATATAAACCCATCCAGAAATAATCCGTATATACCACAAAAATTTAACATTGACAAATATAAACACTGGTGTCATAAATAAACAATAAATATACAAAATATCAAAACATTTTAAATCTACTATATCCGTCAGTATATATGAACCAGTAGAGAAATGTATAAGACCAGTTAGTTAGAACAATAGAAAGAGCAAGGGACAGACATGTATATATTTTAATAATATTGTAAAAAGACAATGATAATTGTCTCCATTATCATTATTGTGGAATAAAAGATTTGTCAAGATTAGTATCATCTGAAGATAAAATAAACAAAAGCAGAAAACACCTTTGTTAGAAGTACTTGAATTTTCTAACTTCTTAATTCTGAATTACATAGAATAAAAAGATTATGTAACCAAACAGAAAACACAAAATACGTAATGCCAAAAGAGGGTTAAATTGTTAAAATCAACTAAAGGCTCATTTGTTTTTATTGTGATTTTAAAAGGACCATAAAGGCAATATATACTATTACTGGGGACTCAGTTCGTTATAAATACGCCACGGACAATAAAAACAGCAAAACACATACCAGCAGTATTTTGCCTGTATCTTAAATAAACTTAAAAGTAGTATGGACCAATAGTTTACAGAAGATTGTATAGTTAAATGTTATGAATATTTGGGATCAATTGCAAAAGCTGTTTATGAAATACAAAGACCAGGTAAGGCTGTTAAAATGAAATTCAGTAATAAAGATCAAAAGCGTTATAATTCCACCAATATCTGTGAAAAGGAGATAAGGTCCGACGAAGCCAACTGCAAAGAAAGAGATCATGATCATTTAACTGTAAAATATAGAGATCCAGTGCATCTAATATATAATTTAAATTATAAATATCCAAAATATATTCCATTCTGTATTCACAATTCGTATGGATACGAGTTTCATCTGATTATCAAAGCCCTAGTAAAAACGGTCCAGATCAAGAAGTAGTAAGTATTTTACAGTTTATAGATTTGAAGAAAAAACAGCCAAAAGCGATGATTATGTAAAAAGAACAATAAGATTTTTTTAGGTAGTTATTGGTTTATAGGCCAATTGCTAGAATAACTTTTTAAAAATCGTAAGGATGATATATTCACAGAAAGAATAAAAAATGTTGAGGAAATGGAGACAATCTTCTGAAAAAATATATTTATCCGTACGAATATGTGGATTCACATGAATAATTAATGAAACTGGACTACCACCAATTGAGAAATTTTATTAAACACTCACAGGATCAGCAATTAACGCAGAGAACCACATGTTATGAAATATTTGAAATTAAATTCTCTTTCCGATCTACGCGACTACTACGTGAAGAAATAAATTTTAATGTCATGTGATAATATTGAAGAATTTTGATCTGTGTATATGAGTAAAATCCGACGTCCTCAATAATGCAGAATACGATACATATTATCTTTCCCTTTTTGGATTACTCTAATTTTATAGAAATTATAATTTATATTCAGCAATTTATCTAGTATCATGTCATTTAATTCTGCATCAGCTTTAATAGGATCAAGTAACTTAAAGAGAAAACTACTTTCAGTAAATGCTGAAGCATTATGATATGCTCCTCCGATGTTTGCTGCTGCTCCTGCCATTTAATTATAGTAAATTTGTATACTATCTCTAACATCATAATCGAAGTTAAAAGACTGAGATATATCATCAAGTGCTAATCGAAGTTATTTACTTGAAAAAATAAAATATTGTTTTCTTCTTTTATTCCATTATGTTCTATTCATGTATGTCCGCCAGGTAAATCTTTCCTACAGTTTCTTTATTAATTGTTTTGGTAAAAATGAAAACTTGTTTTATTTGTCACTAATAGAGTATTAAATATTAGTTCACTTCAAGAATCGATGTTTAAGTTTATACAATTGAATATAAAGTTCATTTATTTATTTTGATATCAAATTACTCATTCGATGTTGTTTTAAATGGGGTAACGTTTGTATTAACTTCTTGATCTGTATAACTTTACTATCTGCTAAAACGCTTCCACTTATTATCGTCTCTTCAGTATCTTTTGTATTTGACTGTCATGTAGTTCTTTTACGTAATCATATTTTCCGCAGTAATTAAAATTTAAATCACTCGCACCTATTGAATTCAAAGCACATTCCAAATGATTTTACCTATAATGAGTTAGGTAGAGTGACAACTCAAGTAGTAAGATTCAGTAAAATTCTTAGGTACTGGTTCAAATTATTAAACATGACTGATGATAGATTTCCAAAAGATAGTTATAACTTACAATTTTGACATGGGGCGAACACTGTGATTGTTGGATAAATACAGTTAACAATCTACTGTTTTCATACGGAAACGGAGAAGTTTGCGTCAATCAAGTGGTGGGTGATTAGAACTTCTTTTCATTATTTCTAACTAAAGTTGTAAATATATTTGTATACAAGTACTATATAGAGAGTTAAAGTCAATGGACTGTTTAGGATTATATAATAAGATTATAAACAATCTGGGCTCGCAATACTATATAGATTGTTTAGTTTCTTCGCACAATGTTAGCCTGCAATATATGTTCAGAAATGGAACTTTTCCTATCATGGTAAATACAGATAGATTTAGAAATAACCCCCATGTTGAAAGACTATGCCCGTTTTGTGCTGATATAGAAGATGAGTTTCACTTTGTTGTTAAATGTCCCATGTAAGACAATTTGAGAAAAGCCTATTTACCTTTGTGCTGTCATTGCAATGCAAATCACAAAGTTTTATAACGTTATTCAGGAAATCAGCAATATTATTAATATGAGACATAATTTTTGATCTTTATGTAGCAAAATCATCAGAGTTAGAGAATCAGCTTGTTAATTCTAAAATTGTTATGTTTCGTGGTTGTACCATATATTTCATACATGTATGTAATCTGCGCCGGTGGCCTATATTACGAGAAGAATAAAGATTATATATGTAAAACTTTATCCTACCCTTCCATTATCATCTGTGATAACAGTACAGTCATCAATATTAAAATCTAAGTTTACAGAAGAACGAATGTCGGCTCTATCGATTATAACGAAAAAACTGTCGTTTTCTTCTAAATAATATGTTTTGATTATCTATTCTATAATATTGTATACGTTGAGGTCCTCCAGCTAATTTTTTACTTCAACTTCCTCATTCATATTTACTGCATAAGAATTATTTGCATTATTGATCATTAATACAATCTGAAATTTAAATCATTTAAGTTTATAAAAATTATAACATAACTTATTTATTAAAAAACATAATACTGTCCGGTGATCTCTATATTATTTGTATTCAGCAAAACATAATGAAGCATTGTCAAGTCAATAGGTGGTGGCTACTGTTTGTGAAACCAGAAAAAATACCCCCCTCCCCCCATAAAAAAAGCCTACAATGTATGTTCAGTGTTCAAAATTTTATATTTTACATTCTTTACATCTTCAATAAGCATATGGTTCCTTTCTTGTTTTAACCAGAAAGAAACAACTCTTGGTTTTTAACTAAAATCAAAAAGTAATATACTTCCTGGTACTTCATCATCAACTTTATCTAACCTTGTGTGCTAATTATTCAATGTTGTGATATGATCGTTTAACTTTGTGTTAAAATCGTTAACTGAAACGTTTTAGACCCCATATGTATCTTTAATTTTGTGAAATTTGTCTCTATTTCTGATTCAACTGTGCCAATTATTTTACTTAATGCAAACCTCGTTTTTAATTTCGTCTGTTTCTATTGTTATTGTTTCTTCTAGATCATCAAAAGCTGTTCATAACTGTTTTATCTTTATATCTAGTTCGTCATTACTTCGTTGTTTAAGAAGTTCTTTATCTGCATATACTTTTCTATCTGTTAAAACGGTTTCTATTGTAGAAGATTGTTCATTGTTGAGAGCTCGTACGCCTTCTACTATTAAATGCTCTATTTTGTCTCTTAAATCAGATTAAGATAAATCAGAGGTCGTTTTCATAGATCTAATAATTGTTTCACTCACATTAACCTTATTCGTTAAATTCTGTATCTTTCTTTTCACTACTTCCAAGTAATTAACTCTCTAATTGGTAAGACTATTATTAACAGCTGTCAGTCTATCTTCCAACTTTTCCGCAGCAGCTTGAACCTTTCCACACCAGCTTGAACCTTTCCACAACACCTTGAACCTTTCCACACCATCTTGAACCTTTCCACACAACCTTGTAATTCGCTGACTAACTTTTTATTATCTTTATCATTATGTTTCTTCTCATCATTTAAATCTTTTTACAACTGTTGAAGTTGTGATTGAAAAGTATAATAATTTTTAGTGACTTCTTTATTTCCTCAACATCACTCTCAAGGACTTATATTTCAGCATTTTTTCTTTGTTCATTTGGTTTTAATAATTATTGTATGTTTTCTACATGCCCTTTGTTTGATTCTGCTCCAACAGTCCGTAAAGATTGTGAAGCAGTTGATATAATTCCTAATATCTTGGTATATAAATCTTGAATAGCTGCAATATTTATTTTGTAATCATTCATTTTTGTTTTTGCAGTTCTGGAAGCTAAATAGATTTTTATGTGATACTATGATCAACAGCTGTTATTAACTTCTCTCCGTGTTTTTATATCAATTATTATCCTTTTTAATATTACATCATTCTGTGTCAACAAATTATTGTATAATACCTTTATTTGGTGAATCAGATTTTTCTATAAGATCCGCTAAATATTTAATATGGTTGCTGTTCACGTTTAAGTCATTGTTCAGTTTTTGACTTAGTGCATCATCCTTTCATCTTTTTCTGAATTTTAGGCTAAAATTACTAGAAGCTCTTAATGATTTTTATGGCATCATTTATCTAAACGAATAAATGATAAATCGGGCAAATAAAGTTATTTGAGACATTGTAAAGATATTAGCATTGACACGCCATTCCAATTAATATAGTATTTCTTGGCAATTGTTTTTATGAACTACAATCGTGTTACAAGACGAAATCACCGTGAAATATATTTGTAATAAGCAGCGATTCTAAAAGAGTAAAGTAGGATCCGTTAAATATGTTTGTGTATTGTTTAGTTGATCAAAAAAAATATATAAGTTTTTAGGCGTTATAATTCCATAAACTGTATCTTATTGGGTAGATGTATTTTTAGATCCGACACTATCAAATCCTAGTAATTTAGAGTTGTAGTTTCTTATTTACACTGTGTAATTAATGCTCGGAGATATTAAAATTATAGAGCTCTGTATCTGACATTCAGTATATATGCTATCTTCGTTGTCGCCATTAGGAGTCATTCTCTTTTTGACTTTTTCCATGAGTATTGCAAGATTATACAAACCATCAGATATTGATATGTTCCTGGTTTCATTTTTATCAGTTATTTAGTAAAATAGTTTGGGTTTTTATCATGTGAAAAATCTATTCTCTGTAACGAAATGTATAATTTATTATATCCGTTATCAATTAAATTTTGAAAATATATTGTATTCTATGACGTTCCTTCCACTAGACATTTTCGTAAGGTAACTTGGCTTCGCCATTTACATAACGATAACCAATGTGAAGCAGTCCAACCTACCTGACGTCACTGTTACATTTTTCCAACCATTTGTTGTATCAAGTAACTATCATATTAAAATCAATGTGGATTATTTCATTATTGGTTATTGCTTTACCGAACATTTCGTCAGTAGCATTGAACTTAGTTATAGCAGAGGTTACAATTGTGTTTTGTTTTTAAATTTTCTTGTATACTAGCTTGTCTTTCAAAACATTTGCAACAAACTCCATTAAAGTTGCACCAAATCCTGTAAAAGCTAAAGGAATATGAAGTCCAAGGCTACAGACAACTTCTAAACTAGACGTCGCAACACCCATTCAACGGAAATATTGCCATGTCAACCACTATAATGTTTAAACCCGTATATGCTTTATTATATTTGTTCTTACACCTATATAAAGTTCAATCTGTTTAATGTAATCATTCTTAAATTAATTATTGTCATCAACCTAATATTAATTCCATGGTCGTTAGCCAATTTATATACCGTTTAATTATGTGATGATCTTGATGTTTGTATCCCTTGTGCTATTAGATAGTCAATCTTGGAATAACCAATTTTAGCATTTCCTCCATATCCCTGTTAGTTGGAAAATCTATTTTAAAAGTAACTATCTTCTTCAAAAACATAATGTAACTTGCTGTAAGTGTTGAGGCTATTGGTTTTCGGTAAATAGTGCTGTTCATTTAGCTTGATATTTATTAATATTAATTTTATTAAATGTAGCCATGACTCCACCATGAACTAATCTAGCGACTAATATATTAACTAGCTAGATAATCTGTTAATCTACAACATTTCTGGATATAGAGTTACTTTATTTGACTCTTTGCAGGATGTGGCAGCAGGCTCCACCGTCGTCTGATCTTTTCTAGCAGTTTCTTTTCAAATATATATCACATGGTCGTATAGTAACAACTACACCACCTATCAGATAATACATGTTGTAGCAAATATTAACACGATTTACTTCAGTTCTTTCAGTAGCCATACTATTTAATAATATTACTACTTTGGTATATTAAAATCTTGTGAATTTTTTCCAAGTTGTTTTCCAAATTCAACTTTGCGAGGATCTTATATCTTTTATGAAGTTATCTTCTCTGATGATTTAGGAGCCTTTAAATTTGCTTCTGCGTTAATTTCATTGCTTCTGTATATTTTGCAATAAAAGAAAGTTTTTCTGAACAATTATTCAAGCTACCTTCAAGTTTTTTTACATTACCTTCAAGTGTTTTCAAGTTACCTATCTTCAAGTTATTTTCGACTTACCTTCAAGTTATTTCTCAAGTAATTGTCAAGTTAGATTGAAGTTTTTTTTCTTCGAGTTATTTTCAAGTTACAAATATTTTCAACAGTATTAATAGCTACTGACTTTCTAACGGTAATAGATTTTGGGATTCTAAAACTTGTACGAAGCAGTACTGACGTCCAGTATCTTTGCTCGCTTTTCGTTTTAAAATGAATGTGCTTAAAAGTTATCAAGCTAGCACTTAATAATGAAATTGGTAATCCAAACCTGAAAGATAAAAACTTACTCAAGTATTTAATTTTGTTTCGGTGTGTGTGTGTGTGTGTGTGTGTGTGTGTGTGTGTGGTATTCTTTCAATTCGTTCCGTGGTTTGTTTAAGTTCACAATTGGAAGAAATTTACTCGTCAGAGATGTTATTCCAAGTATTATTGCATCCGAGAATGACTTTTATTTTTTAGGTGATCTTGCATAGACAAATATTTCATATGCTTTTTAGATTTGTTTTGAATCCATTTTGTCCAACTCCTTACAGATTAAGTTTGTATCAGTTATTTCCTTATACGTTCCAATTACCATACTAATTTGTCAATTTATGTTTGTAAAGTTTTTATACCGTCTTTATATATATTAATGATGTCAACATCTTGTTTAGATTCTAAATTGTCTATTTTTTCAAGTTGATTTTAAGTCGTTTAAATAGTTTAAAATGGTGGAAAGTGGTCATGGTCACTAGCTAGAAGAACATACTTCTGGAACTCGTCCTGACCGCCATTTAATACATGCACATCATCCTTAACCACTAGGTGAAAATTCTAAATGCCTTACACCAACAGTTTAATCATTATTTATTAATCAATACAAAGAAGATATCAAGCATAATTTTAAGTCAAGTGAAGAAGAATATATGTTAAAAAAGTCTCACTGTAAACTTATAAAATATTGTTATTACGAGAAATGGGTAATCCTGATATTCAACTTTCTAAGATTGATAATAATCTCCTCCAGGCTCCCCTCCCAGTACACACACATACACACACACACACAGACACACACACACACACACACACACACACTCACACACACATACACACAAGCACACTCACACACACCAAATGTTTTCAATTGACTCAATATATAATGAAACAAGCGGAAGTAAGTTTTTGGAATCAATAGGTTGGAAAAGAGAAGGAAAAATATGGATCAAGACAAAAATCATTCCACCAAAAGACATTACTGTATTTAAAGATAGTGTTGCTGACACAGATTTGTCATAATCTCTATATACTATAGCAGAAATACATGAAAAAGTTAAACAGGGAAGTATTGTTTTTGCGCATAACATTAAAAAACTAAACAATGACCTAGAAAGTTATATGCCTAGAACAAGAAATGTTCATATGATGTTTACTGATCAAAAGGAAAAGCGAATTAAGAAGATATGTAATACTGATGTTAAAAATTCAAATTTATTAGCAATCAAGACTGACCTTGATGTAAATGATGACAATATAAAGAAAACAAAAGATACTATTGGTAAAGAAGACGATCCAGCTAAGAAGCTAAAATTAAACGAGACATTGCAAGGTTATGACGCTAAAAGAGCACAAATAATTGGCCATTTAAAAGATATATTAAAAAAAGCATTAGATAAAATAATCATAACATTCGAACCCCATTAGAATACGGAAAAATATTAACATTAATTACTGGAGTTCTCTATTGTATTATGCTACCACGATATGATACTATCGGTTCCTATGCAAAATGATATACATTGAAATCAACATGGCAAAAATAACTTCAAATATTAGTTAAAAAGACTTTCTGCAATTCTTATATCTCTCTCACTTTAGATTTTTCGGTGATTATTTGGAACCAATGCTAACAAGAATTATGTACAAGAATTATGTTGTGACGCAACTCAGGTGCAAAAGCAGGATAATACTGAATAAGTCATTATAAAACCTAGCAAAAACCTCTTCAAAGAACGTGACATCTTACAATTTGAATATAGAGGTAGATATAATACTGGTGTCGTAAACTTAAAACGTTTTTCGTTCGTTCTCTTAAACGCTAGGTGAGTAGAGAGAAAGGTATACAGGCATGCTAGAGAAAACACTATTGTAATACCAGAAGATATGAGAATACTGAGGAACATTTTCAAACTCTTTGATAATCTAAGATGTCCATCGACCAATTTACGTCAAAACTGTTATGGAAGCACAGTGTGGATGAGGAACGTTGATCAACAATTATATGCAAATTGGTGAGGAACCTTTCGTACATTAGGATTTCCCAGCTGAGGGGCATTCCCTCAAAAATTCCAAGCACTCGGACGAGGAACGTTTCTCACAGTGCATTCCTGTACTTGATGCCAGCTGAGGAACATTCATCACCAATATCATAATCTTTGATAACGAATGATCATCATATTACATTTTATAAACTTAGATGACAGTTGAATAACATTCCTAAACGTTCCATGCACTTGAATAAGGGACATTCCTCACAATACATTTTCTCGATTGAGGAAACAGTTTAAAAAATCACTATGCTTGATTAGAAATTTCCATCACATTAGTTCATGTGCATATATGTCATTTGTGGAACATTCCAAAAAAGTCTCTTGAATGTTAGATATTTTGGATCGGAAATTGACAACGTTTTCAGACATCAGTCATTTGGACGTAATATCTCATTTCTTAGGCAAAATCGTTTGATTTGAAAGCAAAAGGTAGACAAATATATCCCCTTTTTAAGCGAAAAATCCTGTTGAGAGCTTAAGTTAATTACAGGTCTAAATGTTGTGTTGGATTTGGGATTAAGTTCAGGTGGGTCGGTGTTGCGAACGATTCTACTGCCCTTTTCTAACAGAGAGAGTTTATTTCTTGATGCGGAACGTCTTCGTTGTGTTGGTAATTTGAGAAACACCTGGCTAATGTAACCCTTGATAACGGCGGACGGCCGATGAACTTCTTTCAGAGGCTCTCTGAAATATCCACGGGTCCTCGGCACATAACCTTTTACCCTCCTTGCTTGTTTAAATGTTCAAATCTTTCCTGGATGGCGTCATTTTCTGAGGAAAAAAGGCTGGCGGCGAGACAGTCTGGTTCAATATCGGCTCTCGTCTTTTTTGTGCTCTTTATCTCCTGTTCTTGGAAAATTGGGCACTTGACGAAGAGTAAGGTTTGGAGGGGATTTCCCCGTTTGGGGCGTTATAATGAGGTCCTTCCTAGTTATATGGTTCTATTTGAGAAGCGACAGCAGAGCTCTGGGGCAAGGGGCCGGAGCGAGGCTTGCCTCCTTAGCGATCTGTTCATGAATCTCTCTATATGGCCATATAACAGGTAATAGAAAGAGACTGGGGTCTTGCGGCTGCCTTGTTGTAATCTTTGAGCATCGTAAACATAGGTAGGAAAGCGTCCATCTCCTCGAGTTAAAGGTTGACGGAAGCAACAATGGATTTGGAAATAAAACGCTTAGCTGCTCTGTTTAACACATGAATCATGCATGAAACTGACTCCCAAGCATGTCTGTCGGCGACGGTCTCAACAGGTCAAATCTAGGCTAAGCTCAGTTTGTTAGAAGTTTGTCATAAAGACCAGTTTGAGCGTGATTTGAGAAATTTTCCTCTCCATGCGTGTGGAAGACGGCTTGGACACGCTCGGTTCTGCAATTTGCTTGTCAACAGTTGGGATCGCACTATGAAAAAGCGGCGTGTGAGTCTAGTAACAAGGCCGGTATGAAGCTGAGTGGGAGTCAACGTTGTAAGAAGAAAGGACTATTGACACTGGGGACTTGTAGCTGACTCTCAAACCAATGCAAAATGTTAGAGATGCGACCAGACTGAAGTAATTGCATGAACCATGTCTGATCCTTTTTGATCAACATTTCTGTAGGAGGACATGTACAGAGGAGGAGGATGAAGATACAAAACTCTGAAGGAGGTAGGTGGAAGACTTCCTCCAATTAGGCACGGAATGCATGATCTTAACTGGATATTGTGGGATCTAGTATAGAAGATGGGTTTCCGATTACCGTCTTTGATGTTCGATATTTGTGACAAAAGAGAAGCCTCCTGCGCGGGTGTTGAGGGCTGATCGTGGGAAGCAGGATGTCGAGGACGACAAAGATATATGGGAGCCCGCCTGTGTTCTGAGATTGTAATTTACAAGCGTAGGTTTTAGCTGTTGTCCATGGAATGACCCGGTGCCTGTGAACGTTGACTGAAATGGTTCGGAATTGGATATCACCGTATCCAGTAACCGGTTGTGATGGACGTCAGTAACAAACCCGGGGCTGGAAGTGGCGTGGCCCATTATAACTTCCTCAGACCGGTACATGTTATGCTGGGAAGGAAGATCACAGCACGCAGGGTCGGTTTTGCTATCGGGACAAGGCTTGAAAGGTGTTGACATGGAAGGGTCTGGTTAACTTCAGGTTCAGGGGTCGGTACCGGCTATCTAGAAAAAAAATCATCATAACTAGTACCAGTTTCAAGGTGTGGTATTGGGTTCCCCAGTACTAGTTTACATGTACTTCTGTACCATGGCGGTACTCACCTGGGGATCTGCCCAACGCTGGTATGACCAGAGGAGAGTTGCTATGACAATGTAGGCGAAGGTGACGTTGGAGTTTCTTGTGGGATCCTAGATGGCACAAATTGCTGGGACTTCCTCTTCATCGTCAATATTTCAGCCCCTACTGATTGACACATTGTTGTGGCTGAGACTAAATTACAAGTTGTATATTGACCCTGGTTGTAGCAAACGTTTCTAGAAAAATATTGAGTTCTTGCAATATTTCATTAGGGTCCTTGAGAAATTATCTTCAAGTTGCTGACTCAGAGCATGTGCTTTTCTTTCAGAATGTTTTATGCTTGATTTCAGAGATTTTTTTTCTCCATTTTTTTCTTTGCGATTGCTTACAAAGGCAGTCTCTTTAAAATTATTTTATTCCAAATTTAATTGTTTATATATTTGTCAGTGGATCAGTGTTTTTTCTTGTGGTAGTAATCTTTTTGCTTATGTGTGTCAAATATTTTAGGACTTAATCGCTGATGGGGCGTATTTGTCAAGTACTGCATGTAAGCATGTACGCCAAATAGAAACAGTGTCATTAATGTCGTCACAGTCTAACGTAAGTCAATACTAGGTTAGATTTAAGTCAAAAGATAAGATATTTTGCCACTTTTTTTATTATGCTGTCAAATGCTCATTTTTTTTAAAATTTTAGAATAGATGTGCCCAATACAATAAACGGGATGATAATCACTCATCGAGTACCAATGGACTCCAGGATTATTAATGCTTTCAGAATCAGCTACATAGACGTGACAAGGAATGGTGAAAGTGTGGTCAGTAATGCAAGTTGGTGTCCCAATTATTTGTGTTAAAGTAAATAGTGGAATTAGATTTGACAATATATATATATATATATATATATATATATATATATATATATATATATATATATATATATATATAATACCTTATACAAATACCACCTTTAGAATTCAACGAAATACCTATCTTCTTTATCGATCCATCAATTACAAAAATAACGTCTTTTTTCCGTGACCGGTGAAGTTCAAATCTTTTGAGTTGTATCCAGATATCCCACCAGTCTCGAACTTTCTCTGGAAAAATGCAAATATTTACATGTTAGAAACAATAAATATCGCTGTGTTTAGTAACAACTTATTAATTCTTAACAAATGCAGCCTTTACACCATTTTAGATCTAAATGGTTCTTTTTTGAAAGGTCAAGTTAGATGCATGTGCTTATTATAAATTGTCCTATTCCTTTTTCCTGACAAGTTTTAACTTGTTAGAATCCACTCAAACATCAACTATTGGAAAGGGAATAAAAGTGAGATATCGCATACGGGCAGTCTCTCAATGATAAATACACACATTCATATTTATGGAATAATCAGCAGAATGCAGACCCGTCAAGTTTGAGAGAGAGAGAGACGGGTGTGGGGAGGTCACCATGTTAACGATCTCATAAGCGTTACATTTTCCATGAATCTATGAGGTTACTGTACTTGCGCAAAACAAGAGTCGTGTTTTGTCCTAAGGCAGTCTAAGCAATGATTTTGACATGGCTTTGTAGACACGGTCATCGTATCCTGCGCTACATTAAACTAATTATGTCCCAAGACACTTTACAAACCACAAATGTGGTTTTGTATTTATTTATTACTCTTTCTCAGACAAAGTATGCATACCTAATTGTAAAGTTCAGATATAATTGCAAAGTATAACAAGGTAGTATTTAATGATGTTGAGGTTTTAAAAGCCAAATTGGCGCTTTGAAAAATTTATAGGCGCGCACGTTGAGAAAAACATCAACCACAGCTACGATTAGTTTATCAAATGCATACGGTGCTGAATTTAATCTTCAACTGAAAAGTTTACACAGTTTCGTTGAAAATAGTTGCTCATTGCTAAAAAAAAAAGATAAATTTTAAAGAGAAAATTCATCATAATTGAATCGAATCTATGCACGTGTTGAAAATAAAGGCGTGGTTCTGCAACGTCTTAAAATAGTTTCCTTTCTTATATACACATTTTAGCAGCATCAAACTACGCCCAATTGCATTATTTGTATATATCTACCAAGATATATATCAAGATAATAAAAAAGAGGAGCTATTATTCTCCTCTAGGTGAATATTTATTATTTGAAAAACAATTCTGGAATTTATCTAGCCTTCAAAAGTCCAGTGGCAGTACACATTTGTCATATGGTGAAAGACAATGTAGCTAATTTATACTAGACCTTCAGGAGTCCACCACCACAATAACTCACATAAATAAATAAATAAATAAATAAATGATAAAATTGAAGAAAAATGTATTAATTTTTTTTTACCTTCATATAAATCATCAATATTATTTTCATTATATTTTGTGACAGTGAAATAAAAGTGGCATTGAAAATATCACGACACCACAAAACTATTCAGGGCAATATAAATTTGTGTATAGTTCAAAACTAAGGAATGAAATGTGTATTTAACTCTTGTGTTTATTCGAAACATAAACTTATTTCTCTTTTATCTTTAAGATTTTATTAGTATATTGATGTATTCTTACGTTAGAAATGTAAGATTTCCGCTATTGATTTATACAAATACTAGTATGGAAACCACAAATTTTACACATGCTAATAAATGTCACAAGTGATATATAATGGCAACATCGCACGCAAAGTAGGCTCTGTAAATCGTCAAAATTGACGTTTACTGGCGACATTGCAACCGACTTATAATTTTCATCTTATTAAAATGTGAATGCCAGCATTCTTGCTTGTTTGACTGGAACCATATCTGCACCGAAGGCTCATATAAACAACCTAAATGTATGTGAACATAGTAGTAAAAAATCAGATATGAAACTTTTGGCGAATTGTGAGTAAAAACAATTAGTTTTCATATGCTTCTGCAACCTCATGGAAAAAACTAAATATGATCACGCTCCTTCAGTCAGTGCGGATAGAGTTAAGACTTCAAGGAGAACCGACGAACATACGAACTTACGAGAACGACCTGTCGCATAATATTTGTAAAGTGCTGCTAGAATAAAAACGCAAACTTCTGACACATCGAGTAAAAACAAAAATCTGAAACGATATGACATTTACCTTCGATACTGTCTGTACATAGTGGTTATATTTGTGATTTAAGACGTTGATTGGTGCAATGTCATTTGTTTGTGTCGCTATTTAGTCCATTTACGGGCTTTGTTGCTATTGGAGTCCTTAGATAAATGAATCGATATAATAAAAGCCAAGGAAAAAGTAATAAACATGAGAAACACTGAAAAATATTTACTTTATTACATTAAATAGAATTTGTGTGACCTACAAATACTACTTACTAGCTTTGAGTTGCAATGAAAACCATGTCTTTATTACTTATGAATCCGTAACGAAAATAGCTTGGTAGTCTTTAAAAGTTGAGATGTAATTCATTTATCTCGTATTATTTCCACATATCTAATCGATTTTAAAAACATAATTTTGACCTGAAAGGATTAGAACACATATAAGATTAAAACAACCATATTTTCTACAGCAATGTTATCCAAAGTCACGATATTCAATGAAGTGCTTACTTCTTTAATTTTAATGTTAATTTTAATTTTAATTCGATCCTTTTCTAAAAAATCAACTTGAATGATATAACTTACAAACGTTTTTACTGATATATTTAGTGATTTTCCTTAAGAATTTTTTAGTTTATTTTTACGCTTCAATTACAAACATATTGACAAATTAAAATAATGAAATAGAAAGAAAGTGAAACCAACAATGTAAGTAAAATCAACAAGCAATTTATTTCTAAACAATTAAAGTGAAAATTAAAAATGACACTTACAGTAACGTGAAGTTAAGTCCAAATAATCCAATAATTCTACGTGTCCTAGTCACAAGTCCTAAATATAGAATGTTCCGAATGAATTCCAGTAGCCTTGAATATCCTGATGTGCTAGTAGTTTTCAATGTTCTGATATGTCAGTAGGCTAAAATGTCCTGATATGCATGAATGACATAATCCAGAATATCTTTGAATAAATTCACACAAAAAAACAAAGTCAAGTATTAATCCAATATAAGAATGAGCACCTTTAGTCATTCCGATAAATATTTTTAATAAATACCTTAACAAACTGATCTTAATGACATGAAGTTTAGCATATGAATGAAATCTTGTTTATCAATCCTGTATAAATATAAGGATAAGTCACCTGACAGAATATTCTAGAATATGAATAACTCTAATGGAAATTTTCTCTGCGTACCTGACTTTTCTCACATCAAGAAATGGAAAATTCCAATCTAATTGTTAAATGCTGTGTAAACAAGACTGACCTTGAACTCAAATGCAGTAAATATGTTGTTTACAAAATGACCACTAAAGTGCAACTTACTTCATGGACACATGTTATAAATTCAATATACATAACAAAATGTTAAGCAAATCTGGAGGCCTCTGCCAGAGTTTACAGATTATTGATTCACACGTTTGTTAACTTCATGACATAATCAAGAAATTGTCCATTGCCAGTGAGATTCAGAAGTGGGTAGGGGTATCTAAGTAGGTTCTACGGTCTGTATTTAAATTCAATAAATTTGCACGACTGTTTTGAATACAGCACACAATAATTACAACAAAATATTTAGTGGTATCTTGTCATTAATATATTATTCCTTTTCATTTGTGAATTTAGCACGGATTGACTACTCTATTTACCTGAAAAAGCCTATACTATTAAAGAATAGGCACCCTGGACAAACAGCTAACAGGGTTCGGATGAAGCTGCTATGGAACAGCCATTTATCCTGTTTACGTCAAAGGTTCGGAAACTGAGATAACATCAGCGAGGAAACTGCCCAAGTCATGAGAGAGCTGAGGAACTGTCAACTAAATATACTTTATTGTCAGAGAATACAGATGGAATGAGAATGGCTACTTGAAACGTAACACATGAGAAACCCTTCTTTACTCCGGCAGAGAAGACAAACAGTACAAAGAGGTAGTAACTCTCACATTGAAGACGGGACTAGAGAAGTTTTCTTTTTTCTTTTTTTTAGGTGGAAACATGTGAAGGAGAGGTTAATGAGAGCCCGATTTAATTTTAAATGGGCAAATATATCATTATTCATGTATCTGTTACCAACCTGAAACGGACACTACGAAACAAGAGACCCAACACCAATATTCGCAAACCTTGTAATATGGAGAAGCTAAACAGACACGAGTGTAAAGAGAAGTTTGCATTTTAAATCAAGATTAAGTTCTACATATTAACCCCAAACTGAAGAATAGCATATTGTTACGGAATTATATATCATTTTTCTTTTAATAATGGTATAGTTTATTAGTTTCTGATCTCTGTTCTTAGTCTAACAGCTGTCGTCTTGTGAGGATTCATACGGTAATTGGATCAATATTTCACTGAGTACATTGGACTTGGAATTGTCGTTTGTAGCATTAATACATCATGTGTTAGCGCGTGAGGTTGAACTTTTGACCTAGATTCTATGCATCAATACGTTATTTACTGTTTATAAACGTTGGTACAATAGCACTTTGGAGATGTCATGCATAACCTAGTTTCTGATTGGTTCGGAGAGGGTTGCGATATTTCGAAATGTCCTGTTGTTTATCAAAGACGCAATGGGTTTTTATTTTGTTTCTGCGCAGTGGGAAACTAATTATAGGATTAATAGCAGTATTCTTTATTCTTCATAGTAACATTGGATTGAGAGGTCATAAACGAATTTTCTTCATTTTCTACTTTGGAGATCTATTTATTTTAATACAGTGCATTCTGGATTAGTACTGTTTCTTCAACATTATTAATTATACAGCTCCGTGGAATTATCGGAAACATTTCTAGAACTTGTGATATTCCATACTCGCAAGGATTACTTGGATATAACTTATTCTTATTAATTCATTAGTACAGTGATGGTTAGTTCATTTGGAACATACTACATTCGGAATATTTGGATTGACTTCCAGATCAGTGAACTTTAGAACAATTTAGCACTTTTAAGGATATTCTATACTGTAAGTTATTTTTCATTCTTTCACGTTGATTGTTTGTTGAAATATTTCAATATTTTAAGGAAATTAAATATTTGTATTTTAAATCTTGAAAGTTTGTTTGAGTCTTTTCTATTGTTACATTACCCCTAGTCGTAACAATATCATCCAAGTGATGTTTGATATTATTATCAAGTTGTTCATAAAGACGAGCAAGAAAGTTGTGATATCTAAAGCAAGAAAGAGCAAGCCCTGGAGTTTAAAAAAAACACATGGAAACTAACGGATCAGCAGAAGGAAATAAAATATACGGTCAACAACTCCAACTATAGAAGAATACTGAATGAGCTGACTAAAAGTATGCTGCACAAGAAAGAGAAGTGGAGAAAAATGTAAAGAATCGCAACAACAAAATAAAACAGCCTCTTAATGGACTGGCAGAGAAAAGATTAGAAGAAGCTAAGGAAAACCATAGAAAAGTAAACAAAATTACAAGACAGATCAGCAAAGAAGGACTAATGGTAATATGCCAATAACGGACACATATGGTTAGTTCCTTACCTACATCATAAACAAAATCAAAAGATGGATGGATCATTTCAAAGTCTATAAAAGAGATAAACCTAATAAAGAATCCAACATAGAACCCGTAGGAGAGCCCGATAAATCTCGACGAAATCAAGAGGGTTATACTAAAGCTAAGAAATGGGAAAACTGTTGAAATTGACTCCATATTTGCAGAAAAAGCTGACAGTAGACGTGAACACCTTGGCCAACGATCTGTTAAAGCTTTACAATACAAATGGGAACAAAAGTGAAAATCATCTTGACTAACCAAAGGACATTATCTTCAAGCAACGAAATATGGGTGACCTGCTATAGTTCAGCATTCCAAACCTAGTAAAATGTTCTACTAGATCAACCTAGAACGCTTGAATGCACACACTTACAAACTTTGGGGGAAAAAAACAAAATGATAACTCAGGAAAGAAAAAGGATGCACAGACCGCATTTGTATATTAATGAATATTATCGAATTCTATTTTGAATGGCAAAGCCCAATTATTGTCAATTTGTTTTTCGATTTTCAAAACTCTTTCGATAGCATTGATTATCCATTCTTCGAAATCACTTGAATGAAAAGATCTCCAGTTCACGAATAAATGCACGAAAAAGTTTGACTGAAAATAAATGCAAACAAAACCAAAGAAATAAGTTGAAAAACAATACCAAAACAGCAATCGGGATAAAGGATTCAGCAAAATATTAAGTTGACCACTTCATCTACCTTGGGACCGTCATTAGCAACAGCGGTGGAACAAACGAGGACATAACATCAAGAACAGCAAAGGCAAGAGAAGCTCTCGTCCACAAAAAGACAGCCTGAAGATTACAAGGAATCAGTTTCAGTACCAATGTTAGATTCTACAACAGCAATGGAAAATCAGTGTTGATGTATGGAGCAGAATGTTGACGAGTAATCTCTACCAAGATAAGCAACGAAGACCTGCTTAAGAAAACCAAACAATATGATATTGTGGTAAAGCTCGAGCTGATAAGAAGGAGATGGGTAGGCCGTTTATTGGGAATGGGCAGTAATTAAATCACCACGGCTACTCACAGATGGATACCACCAAATGAGAAAACAATAAATAGACTCTGAAACATGGCGCCTCACAATAGGGACCTAAATTAAGGAATTACAACTATCATCTGGAGAGTTAGAGAATAGAGCTAATGATTGGAAGTAGTGTGAACATGTTTTCTCAGTCTTATGACCCAGAATAGAAAGGGCAAAGTAAGTAAGTGATGAATAAATCGGATCGATTATTTAGAAAATCATAGAAATGAATAGGAATATAAAAGCAATGATACAAGTACGCAATGATACAAGCACGCAATCATAGCTGTGAAAGAAAACCATTTAATGTCTCTGCTAGCGAAGTCATTTCAAGAATATGCAATTTCTATCCACTGCATTACGTTCTTGTCCCTACCCTTATATATATATATATATATATATATATATATATATATATATATATATATATATATATATATATGAAGATAATCGTCTGTGCAGTCTCTGCTTTCATCGACAACTGTATGTGTAATTCACATGAATATTCTGGAACTAACTGGTCCTTCAGAAACGAGTAATTACGTGAAGTTAGTGTTGGTGCTCATTTGTTTGTTCTGTTAGATATCCTTCACAAGTAGTGACTACGATAAATAAATAAATAAATATTTGAATAATTAGCTCAGTTAGATTACTTTCCACATTATCACAATTGCTGTAACATTATATGAGATGTGCGTTATAATTACTATATTGCTTGATGAATATTTAATCATCACATTATTACCGTCAAATAAGAGAGGTTACTCGAACAAATATTTCAGGAGGAATATCTATTGACATCCTTAAAGATGAAGTATGTCTCAAGGATCTTTAAAAATAGAAAGGTCTATGTAAGAATATTAACTTTGCACGTTTATTAGTATTGGATGACCAGCTGGTGTGTGTGTGTGTGTGTGTGTGTGTGTGTGTGTGTGTGTGTGTGTGTCAGCCAATCCTGTCCAAACATGTTTTGTCTTAATGGCATGATGTATAGTGAGTTTGATTCATACAAAAACCCATTTATTGCTGTTAATATACGTAACTGACCCGGAATCAATATTGCTATCTTTGTTTAGAGAACATTGCCCCTTTACAGGAAACAATATGGGTAATATATTGCATCTGAATGTACTTACTTACTAATATTTGCTAGTGATATGAGTCCGTGTTGATATGAGCTTGTTCACAAAATCATCTCAATAAGCCCAAAGGGTTACATCAATAAATTATCTCTCTTAAGGTTAACACTTAAAAACAATTAGTAGCTTTTATAAAAGGTAGAAAGCAATTTAGGAATAGAAAATAGCAAAATGATAATATTGAATTATAAGTTGTTGATAATTTTACATATTTAAGAATTACGTTTCATTTCAATGATGCATTCAATATATCAGAACTTTCCCTTGCGGGGGAAAGGACTGATACCTATGAATTTACTTTCAATATAAAATCTTATAATTTTACACCGAAAACAATTGCTTCATCTTACTGAGGTCAATGTTACTTCTGCTATGAACTATGCATCATATATATATTAATTCTTGTGTTGCATATCAAATACAAGTGAACATGAAGAAAAGTAATGTTGCTGTATATGGTTAACTTGGCAGATATCCATTATACTTGGTAGATACATTAAGAGTTCATAACACTGGTGTGATATTATTTTATCCTTCAAAAAAATCTCTTTTAAAAGCAACTTATAATCTTATAATAGATAAGCGTATTAGGAATGTAAAATCATGGGCATTAACTCCCAAATCATGGGCATTAAGTCTCAACTATCACATCATGGGCATTAAGTCTCAACTATCAAATCATGGACATTAAGTCTCAAATATCAATCATGAGCATTAAGTCTCAAATCATGGGCATTAAGTCTCAAACAAATGCTATAATAGCATAGTTTAGGGAATATTGAAACGAATCCTACCGTAGTGGATTTTAAATATTTTTAATAGTATTCAGAGATTGCTGGATTGTTTTAAACAGAAATAGAGAGCTGATTTATGTGGAAATCAAAGCATTTATTCTAAACGTAAATTAAATATGATCTAGAATACAATAGTTACGTTGACTGTATTAAACATAAAGCCGATTTGACTGATTTTGAGCAAAGGATAGATACGATGGAATAGACAGAGGTGATAGGCTATTTGAAATATTCGGAATGAGATATACCGTTGAGATAGAATGTGAATTTCATTTTATTATTGTCACAGTCTGTCTTTTGTATATTCAGTTGCATAAGAAAACCCAAGTATGTATAAGTTAGTAAATTCATGTATGTCTTACAAAACTAATGAAATCATTAATTGCGGAAATATGTTCATTATGCGTTGAATGTCAGGAGTAATGCTTTGCATGATTAAACATAATGTAATTAATTTAACAACAATGAAATGAATATTCTCCCAGGCTTTTAGAATATATTTGTTTTCTTTTTAATGAATCCTATTAATAGCAAGAATGTTTTTATTCCCCATCCTGCGAAACAATAATTGCATGTTCCTTTAGATTATGAGAATTTGTATTATTGCGTACATTGAGAAAGATAGTATTTAATTTTGTTTCCGATCACTGCCACTTGTAACATCAACGATAGACCATGCAATATATGTCGTTAATAAATATTTGTGATCGAATGATTGGTTGAGTATATTGCATGACTCGTTCTTAAATAGGGTAATGTGTCCTTAGTGCAGCTCAGTTCCAGGTACAGAACAGTGAATGGTGCTATGTGTAAACACCTGGCTATGTCAGGAAGTTGATGTGTTCTGCGTTTTAGGCGGAGCACCTTCAGACAATTTAGATATAGGTGACAGAGAATAAAATGCAATTAGTCAATGTATGAAACAAATAAGTAAACATTTATTTTGTAGTTACGTACACCTATTAGACCAATGATTGTGGCATTAAAACTTTGATACACTTGGAAAATTTTGAAGAAGATAAAAGTGGACGAAATGAGTTACGATAGGAATACAACAATCTAGACTAAGTCTCAATTTAAAGAACTATTTGTGATAGATGATATATCCCTTGTATATTTGTCTATTAAATCAGATGTGTGCTGTTGTAAAGATTGCTGTTAGAATAGTCTGTGAAAACAGTTCTCCAACCTAGGGTTTTAAATGTTAGTTTTAACTTTGGCCAAACATCAAGTGTACCTGTGTTTATTTCTATATTCAAACAATGTATACATAAAGGATACAATTATATTCTGTATATTATCATGCCTGGGTCATCCAGCTCTCTTAGGCTTTTTATCGTTATTCAATGTAAAGCCTCACCAAACTCACAAAAAATCATCTGGCATATTCTTTTTTTCAAACTTTTTTCACAATCACTTACTGAGAGATTCCTTCTGACAGGGTATTATTCTTTTAAGGCCAAAGTAAAATAATGTTAATATCAACTCCAGTCAAATATAATACACCAAAAACGTTTAGATCACTTTTTAAAACTATTATTTTACAACGCATTTTACAGTTTTAAAATAATAACGAAATTAAACCTCGCTGGCTAAAAGTGATGACATTTGTATTTAATGCAGAACAAATAGCTTGGGGATGAGGGTTTGAGTAGGGACGAACATTTGCAAATTACTGTTTATATTAGTAGTACCTGTACATAGCTTGTAGCATCTCTATTTCGTATCAACAGGGGATTAAATTTAAGGCATACATTAATTTCTTTGATCAAAACAATACATGAATGCAAAATATTCAGTAGAACAAGAGAGCATTGGAAAATATTTTGAAAAAGATGGGTGTTAATATAGTACGAGCTAGTCAATACAATGTGAGTGCACGAATAAAGGAAATTAACTAAGTATTTTTATAATTTAGAAATAGACATTTGCTTTCTAACATTATATCTGTACTTGTGAAATGTGATCGTTCATTACCAGAAAGTGAAGGAGAAATACTGGAACAAGCAAACCTATTTGATATGAATTTATAATAATAACAAAAAACGGATATTAAACCAATTAATCCCAAACCTACTATTTAATTTTTCAAGTATTCGAAAACTAAAGAAAAAATCATATAGATATATTGAACGGTTCTGTACCTTTCTCTGAAACTATAAATATCTTTTCAAACAAATTTTAATCAAGACGAGCATGGTGTCTTATGATTTCACTGTTGAGGTATTTTATAATGTTGTCGAAAAGATATTGTTGTTTTCTTGACAGGACCTTGTATTTATGGATACCAAGAAAAGGAGAGTTATTTCCCTTTACAACAATAAGGATGTGTACCAAAGGTTATAAGTACAAGAAATTCGTTACAAAGTGGGGACAGAATTAAACTTTTCTTCCTGTATGACAAATACTGTAAACTACGTTCTTTCTGAAAGTATTTACATTGGATTAGGATTTATAAAAGGCAGAATTTTTCTGAAAATATAGGATATTTGTTTCATGTTACATACAATAAAATATTTATTTCAGCTTTAATCTTCTTCTTAATTTTTGAAAAGGCATTTGATTTGTTTCGATTGATACTTATAAACTTTATGCTGAGCGAAATTGAGTATGAAAGGTCAAACTATAGATCATTAATGATGTACTTAGACTCCCCAAATTTATATGACTGGGCCATGAGCCAGTGGATACTGGTAATAACTGGGCAAATGATAAACATATTAGATGATTATAAGAAAATCTGTTCGAAATACCTAAAGAATGTTATACTAGTTGTATATTAGAAGAGAATCTGGAGACTCCATTGCATCTACACGACCATTTTAAAGACTATCTGCTAACATCAAAGAAAACGTGTACCAGACGAAAATGATTTGTCTCTTTTGCAAAAGAAACTGTGATGTACATTGAAAAATTAAAGAGGAATATGACATTTACTACATACATTTAAAGTTTTATGTACAAATTGGTCCAAACCTGAAATGGATACATATAATTCCCCTGTTTAATTAGCAACGGTGGATTAAATCAGACATTGAATTGAATACGGATTTGAGACAGAAGAAGGAAATGAATTAGAGAAATTTTGTTTGTCTTCAAATTGATGTCCACCTCCGTAATTGGGAAACAGATGACAAATTTAAGAGAACAACAGTTAAATTATGTAATGATAAAAATACATTTTTTAAATGCCGAAAAGATATATCATTCTTCTGTAGTATTACAGTATTAAAGATCAAATTAACCAAACCGTTCAATGGAGATTTTGTTGTGTTAAAACTAAGTAAGTTGTTAATGTACGAATTTCATTACCTAATGTTAAAGAAGCAAATACGGTAATACAATGAGACTAATTCTCACTGATACAGATTCACTATATATTTACGGTGAAACAGAAAACGTTTACAGCCACGTGAAGGCTGACATCAAGTTTTACGATACTGGAGATTATCTCCAGGACAATGAATTTGACATACCACAGATGAATAAGAAAGTTGCTGGTCTATTGAAGGATAAACTAAACGTTGTATCAATCAAAGAGGTGTGTTGGTCAAGGCTAAAACATCATTCATCCAGGACTAATAAAGATGAAAAAGTATGCAAAGGAATATAACATGTGTGATTCAACAAAATTTAAAAGTAAACATGTAACGACATTTTCGTTCTGTTTTCAACATAATTTGTTTTATCAGCATATGAATTTCCTCAGGTCATACAATCACGAGATGTAGAGAATCAAAATGAACAAAGGTGCAATGAGCTCCTTCCATGATTAATGCTTTTTGGTTAACAAAATAAACACATTACCGTATGGACACGTGAGCACCTTACAATGAGATGGAAACACGAGTCGCATGAGCAGTTTGTTTCTTTGTTCTGTTTCGAAGTATAATCAATCTCGTTTTGACATCATTTGAGATGAGATCTTTTATCAATTAAGATAGTTTCCGTTGATTTTTTCCGACCTATTCAAGACTACCAAAACATGCATTTTCTCTTAAATCTTTGATGACAGAGTTATACTTTTGCAGGATCGCCTATACTGATAGTTGAAAATGTCTAACACTAAAAGTTTGTCTAGTCATTTTTTTTTATTTTTTTTTGTTTGTTACATCATCAACATTTTTCACAATCATTAGTTAGAAGCAACGTCCTTGTACCTTAATATAATCTGTTATCGTGTGTACTTCTCAAATCAAGCCAGATTCAATGAATGCCAGTGTACACATTGTTAACGCTTACATTGCTAATGTTTGTATGCTTTTGTTGCTAATTAAAGAAATACTCAGTGGCTTCTTCAAAGAGCTGTCGAAACCGGAAACCCTGAATATAAACCATGTTTGACATACCATGTACAGATAGTCACTAAGATTTTTTCTATTGCAGAGTTGTAGAACTTTCAGCATCACTTTGACTAGTAATGTAGTTGTAAAAGGAAGAAATTTCATTTGTGTAATTGTCATGATTGGATTTCTCAGTTAATTCAGTAATCGTATCGTACTGGCTTCAAATCCTGTCAAGTTCGTAATCATGATTGCCACCTTGTATTATTTCTGCTGCTTTTGTAAACGTAATATTAATTCTGAAATCCCGAGTAAGAGTTCAAGGATGCAACGGACTATGGTATTTTGGTATCTGAATGTGAAGTGGTATTCTAAACTTTTTTCTGTACACCACAAACTGTTCAGCTTCAGTAACAGTAGTCCGTGGGTTAACAACAGATGATCTTACGTTTTTCAGTTTTCACCGATAATATCTTGTTTAATCCTGTTTGTTCTAACATATACAGCCAGCCAGAAATCTTTGCAAGTCATCATGACAATGTTGCACTCATTTAATTTGTAAAGATCATCGCTTACGTATGATACAGTAATTTATTTAACAATCATTCAACCCAAAATGTTTACCATTATATCTTTAACATCTTCTCTCACATTCATATCAAACAATACAATGAAGCTACCAGGTCACAATTATGATACTTGGGCTTAGCGTTGGTATACAAGCTTGCAAAGCTTATTCGGGTTTAATGCTGCTGGGGTTATGTGTGATACAATGATGTGTTTGATTGAGGTATTTAATCTGCTTGATAGAAGTCATATATTTAGCGTACATATATCGTAGAGATTTTTTTTTCGCTATTAGTTGTGCTGAAAAAGAACCATTTTCTACAAAAACGTCATTTGCCTTCTCTGCAGTCTTGTCATTTCGCAACATCTTCAGAGTCTTTCGTTGCCCAAGACGAGGGTACTGGGTATTATGAAAAAAACTGTTAAGCAATATACACACTAACACTGCTAATTGTTGCTTTTAATTTAACTTATTCACGAATATTTCACCGAAAACCAAGTATGTGACTAAACCGATTACATACTTAGTGTTGAATATTAGAAATGCTAAACACTAAATGATATTCATCACTCAAAGTATTGTATTTTTAACCCACAATTTCTTGACTGTATCAGTTCCTGATTCTTTGCAAACTGAATGTTTCTCACCACAAAAAAATCCCTTTCCAAGATTTGTGTAGTGAAAAACTTACGCTGGCAACCAGCTTCTAAGTAAAAACATCCTAAGCTTGTGGTGTTATTTCTTTCACTCTGCAACAAGTGAGGGCAATTAAAATGTAAGTTTATATAGTAGGTTGAACCTAATAAATCAAGAATTAGTAAAGGCCTACAATTTTAGGAGCCTTACATCAATATTTGGAATAGGTAACTAAAGCGAAACGGCCTCCAAAATTTCATTTAAAGAAAATTGCTTTTTATCGTTGAATATTAGGAATTCACTATTAATTTATAAACAAAGGCTTGGATTTTCAATGTAGCAAGAAACATCATTAGTAGTAAAACTGAAAGCATCTAAAAAGTAAAGAACGATGGAAGGGTGCTCTTAATTTATTATGGTCGGAAAAATAGCGTTGACAAAGGTTTCTCTGTATTTATGCAAATACATTTCGTACCTCCATTATATCGACACAGTTTCTATTCGTCACATCATCAGTTCTGTTTATGTCCATTATATTTATATACACTCTTCCATAAGCAGGGACATTCTCTTCAGCACATTAAATAATCTGTAAGAAAATAAAGTATTTTTATATTTACAACCAATTAAAATAAGTATATTAAAGGATCAAACAATGACCCCATGTAAAGCTTTAGGCACTAAAATGAATAGTGACATGTTCAAAATGTCAAAAAGTAAATTTCTGCAATTTTAATGTATTCATATTCACATCATCTTTTGGCAAAATTATTACTCTCTGCCATTTTTAGTCAAATTTTCAATAGAGTTGATGCATACAGACAGATCTAATGTTTGTTTTTTAATGACACTTCTGACAATAATGTTCAGAATCAACTTGATGGATTTGTTTTAATATTAAACAGGTGTTTTTTTAGCGCTACGAAGTTTTTTATTATCATTGCAATGGCTGCAAGAAAGGTGGGGATAATGTGATCTTTCCAGTCGGTTCATGTATGTCAGTATGCATAATGTTATACAACACGTCCTACACCCTTTGAGATATACAATCTAGATCTATATAGACATCTAGACTTATTAAATATGGCATATGATTACGATGGTCTGTAGCTGTGGGCAACGGTTTTGGAAGCTTAATCTCTCCTTAACCTTATATGGGTACATTTAGGGGAATAAGGGCTAAATACTTTGCAAATACTTTCTAGTTTATTTTTACACATCTATCACTTATTCACAGGATGTTCAAAAAGTGGTTTGAAGCAAATACAAAACTCACAGCAATCGGTACTCCATAAATAAAAGCGAATTAGAGATATTTCTAAAATTCATTTTGTTTTACAAAAATACATAGTGTTTAAATACCTGCACTCCTGAAATTCCTGCTAATTTCTTGAGACATAAGTCGACATTGGCAAGAAGTTTTCCTGTACCAATCTTGTAGACTTTTCTGGATATAATTATATCATCTTGAAACATGACATTATTTAAATCAATTTTGAGCCAAACCCATCAAACTGGCAACAAGCTGGCCTGGATATGAATTCTTGAAGATAGGCAGTTTTTGACTTAGTCGATTTGCCTCTGTAAATCACATCATTTGGTACTACACGACAAGGTCCTCAAAGTGCAGTGTTGGGCCTAGCTCCATAGAGTTTGCAAATTTGGAACACACATTTTGGTACAATATGTTGACTTTATCCTGGTGCAATACTTTTTAAAACTAATCAATCCAGGTAGTAACTTTTACAGCGTTTCTTTAGAAAATCCCATTATGTTCACACCTGTGATAGTAAAAATGTGTATTTTCGATCTGTAAGATCCTTCATGGATGCATTAAACATTTTCCGGGCTGCCAACTGGTCAGCTATCTAATCTGATTCTTGGGTAGACTTTGGCGACATACCTGAGTTTTGAGATAACACTGACATTTGTTTGGTCTCTCAAGACAGATGCCGTGGTCGGTCATAGCAGTAGTCATTGAAACCAAGCTTTACTGTATTTACAATGGATTCCAAGTAACCAAGGCGTGCTTGGATGGTAAAGTGGGGAATAGAACATAATGGAACAGACATTTATTGACCAATGAAGGTACCCATACTTGAGCAGAATAATCACAATACAAAATCACAGTAATATATTCAGAGAACATATTACAATGCAATGTCGAGGGGGGTTGCATCTATGTATGTATGTATGTATGTATGTATGTATGTATGTATGTATGTATGTATGTATGTATGTATGTATGTATGTATGTATGTATGTAAGTAGTCTGATAGATTACTTCGTTAGCTTACACGAAAACACACTACTTCTGAGGTAGAGAGATCAACACGACGTTCCCAATTCTTACGTATACATTCTAAATGTGTGGGGACTATAAAAAAGTATGTCTGACATCATGAGCGAGAGTAGAAGCGAATAGAGAAAACAAAAACACTGTCCAGTTTGTTGATGTATTGAGTCACCGAACCTTAACCTTTCAAGCTTTCCTTCAAGTAGTCAAGAGTCTTTGGTCTGTTTTTATTGAAGTATGTAGTTTATCTCTCATACTCTTCAATGTTTCTTTCATGTCTAATGTTGTACAATCAAGTTACTTGAATATATATATATATATATATATATATATATATATATATATATATATATATATATATATATATGATGGGATTTCATTACCATTTTCAGCATAGAATTTTGCAGAAACGTATATAAGCCTGATTCTTTTCTTTGAATGACATATTGTATCGAAGTATATATTGTGTGTAACTTGTAATCAGCAAAATGTGATTGAGCATACTTAAATCTATCACCATAATCCAATGAATGCAAGAAACCATTTGTATCTTTATTTACAATTTAAATAAGACCAAGTAATGTTAATATTATTTTATGTCATTTCATTTCCCCTTTCCCATACTCCTGACTCGACACAATGAGAAAATCGTTATGCTTTATCCGTCCCGATGCAAAAGCACATTCTCTTAAATCTAAACATTTTATACCCTGGCATAATCTAGGATAGGCAGATTATATCTGAGGTATTTTTTGTGATAGGTCAGATTATCCCCCTGAGTATAGTTTGGGCTGGTTTATTATCCATAGCCCAGAATATACCCCTGTAATTCCAACTCAGTGTATAGTCTGGGCTAATCCATTTTATCCCCATGGGATTTATCTAGCCTCGCCTGTATTCAACACTCCCCCACCACCACCACCATCACTACCACCCCAGTGCCTCTCCCACACCAAGCCTAGATGAATGTTAATGCATGTAAAGCAAGTAAAAATGTAAATAGTAATGACAAATAGTCTTTTACATGTTTATTTTCAATATAGGCCATATATACATGATATGCAATCATCTCTGTTACACAGGTATAGTCTTACAATACGCTTCGCTGCGCGGTTACATTATATAAAATAAACAGTAGCGCAAGACAGAATGCAACGCAAAGCACATTCAAGAATATCTATAACTACTGAACACTGATAACTACTTTAAAGTGATTGTATTAATCCTGATGATACATAGCGAGGACAGCTGTTTGCAAAAGTACGAATGAAGCTGGGCATCTGAGCCAATGGATAGAATCTCCCACTTTGTAGTGTATAACAACAATGCCAGAGAGGTTGTGACCATGATTTCAGCATCAGTACCTCATAGAGTAAAATGGACCATGGAGCTTCTTTCCGTATAATCTTATGCAATCAGGTTTAGATAGTCTTCGAGCTTCCTACTAATGTCATAGTAACTAGAATGACTCACCGAATGAAGCTATTATTATGAATGAAGCCATAATTATACAAAATGAAACAGAAGGAGGACGTCATGTGTTTATTTATATAAAAATACAATGAAAAAGGTCGTATTCTAGGAAAGGAACAGCAAAATTATGGAAGAAGCCATATCCATCCTAATAAAAAGAGAGGAAGCAACAGGATTAATAATATAAAATAGAAGACATCATTTAAAAGCGATATGGAGGATGGTTAGTTATAATCAGGGCTGGTGGGGGGGAGGTGAGTCTAGACTAAGCTATAATATACTTATTGATATAATTTAACGTTCTGTCCTAGGCGAGAATATATATAGTTTACAATGGGTTAATCTGGGATATTACACCGATGCCGTTCTCTCTTAACTGTGTTATCATTTGCTCGCAGTCCGGAATTGGCTTTTAGTTTGTGCTAATATCGTGTTGAAATGTGACTCTGCAAGCTTCGGTGAAAAAGACACATTCGCAGATAAAATATGGTTTTATGTGCTCATTAGTCCATACGTGTTTAGTAAACAGATCCTGCTACTTTGTCGAGTTATAATTTGTGATGTTGGGTTTTTGTTTTACTCTAAAATGAAGAAATCAATCCACTTTGTACGTCATCTGCTTGCTCTGACGAGAGAGAGACAGATAGACAGACAGAGAAAATTACAAGTATACACCAAACAGAGCGGAAAGTGCTATCCCTGGATATTACAGGAGAATGCCTGATAAAATTAACACAATTTTTAATGTTATCAAGCATTCTACTGTAGGATCCAGGGATAGCACTTTCCGTTCTGCTTGATGTATATTTGTAATTCTCTATGATAACTTATATATACCTTGATTTATGTAGTATGAATCCAGATGTAATTAGATGACATTTAATTATTGGATCGACATGCGGGTATATCTGCTACGCACCAATGCCTGTAGCACCAACTTTGTAAGATCATTTTTGGTGATGTGTGTATGGTCGAGATGGTATAAGAGTTGGTGCATAGAGACAAGGCGATGGGTTGGGTTGCAGTAAACCGCGGATCCGTGTTCGAATCTCTGTAAAGTACAAATTAAAATTCTCTAACCCGAATGAAAATATTATTTAATTGTGTATATATATATATATATATATATATATATATATATATATATATATATATATAGATATATATATATATATATATATATATATATATATATATATATATATATATATATATATATATATATATATATATATATATATATATATTGCGTGCAGACTAATTCAGTTATATTAAATCCCTTTTTGAAGTTCGGATCAATTGTGTTTTTCTTATATGGTGCAAATTAATATGTACCGGGGCTTTTTGATATAAACTTGACGGAAAGGAGAACAACTCAAAACCTTATTCGCAAATACAGCTAATTAAGAGCTGAAATAACTCACTATTTGTATTTTAAAATAGCATCTTTCATAACAGTGAAATGTTTACAGCGAGTTATTTGTTTTCAAAGACTGGAAATTATTGTTCTTACAGTGGTGAATGATCACGTAAGTTTTGCTTAATGTGATAATATACGAATGCTTGAATTTGAACTCTGATGTTTAATCCAGTTAATTATTATGTTTTAATCGAACATTAAAATGCACTGAATTAATGATAGGGTTTATCAACGTTGATACGGCTATGGATAACACATGACATACACTGCAAGATTTCATTATTCTAGGAACATTCCAAACATATTAATGTTACCGTCCCTTACAAGACATACGTTTTGCTTTTTTATAAAATTCCTTTTTGTTTTATTGACTTCTGTTTTATGTTTAAATTAGTCTATTACAAAGCCCAAATGAATACTTTTTATGTCCGTTTCGGTGTTGAATTCAGGTTTGAATATTTCTATGTGTTCGTTTATTTTGGTTATAACTGCTGCACTGCTACCATTTTTTTTATATCTGCTTCAGTTTTGAATGGAATCTTTATCTCATGTAAATCTTCATTCCAAATCGGTGAAATCTTTTCTCATTATTTGTATTCTTTTTCTATTTAGTCAATACTACTCTGTGTCATACTGATCAGCATGCTCTCTTTTGTCTGTTTTAAATTGTTCAAATTCAGCGTGTAATTTGTTGTACAATTCAACTAATGTAACATCTTTTATCGTTTTATCACTCAAATGTGCAAGAGGTAGCGCGAAGATTATCTTCAAAGATCAGTTCGTGCTTTCATTCATATTCGTGTTGTTTTGACGTCCTCAATCGCTTTGGTTATCTCTGTTGACTTATTTTGTTCGGCACCCCGACCATATATTAGTACTAGCAATGATCTTGCTGTTTATTTCAGTAATTGTTTGCCTAGATTATTTATTTGTTTATTAAATTCTTGGTCGCTGTGTTGGATTTCATGTTTCAAATCTCCTTGTCGCTCTTCCAATTGAGATTGTAAAGTGCCGTAGGCTTCCAGAGATTTTTCAAAATTTTGTCCATGTCACTCTCTAAGGCAGTAATTACAATTATGAACCTCTGTAGAAAGAATTATTGTGTATTTAATTTTTTTTTTCTCCTGTTCTCATCAATCTTGAAGACTTTGCTAGCTACTTTCGCTCCTCTCTCTTCAAAAGATAATACTTCATTGTCAGCTTGTTCCCTTCACATCTTGATATCTTTTAAATTGTTATTAGATGTGTCTTTTTTCATTCTGTCATTAGAAATAATTCTTGTATTAGCTTCAAAAGTTACATTAGCAGTATGTTGTAAATTTGTTATACGATTATCGTCTAGATCTAAGTCACTGTTTTTTTTTTTAATATATTAAAATCAGTACTCACTGAGAGAGAGCTTGGAAAATATTTTCTACAATTATTCTGTATATATATATATATATATATATATATATATATATATATATATATATATATATATATATATATATATATATATATATATATATCATATTCCCTATTCGATCTGCGTTACATGGGACGTATACATTACAAGTACTCTGTGAAAATCTTTTACTTTTCCGTCTTCGTCTCTTTTGCTGCTACTCTGTCTTTTAATTGAATTTGCAGAAACATATATATCAGCTGAAATTGTTCTAATACCTGTCTCTAAAAACTGTTCATACAACACTGTATTTCTTTTCCATATTTTTATAGTGTTCCATATCCATGATTAAATCGTTTTTGATAGCTTAAAGTTTTTGCTGATATTGCTGTGTTTGAAATGATGTCTGTTCAGTCATTCATCTAACAGTAAATATCATAGCTTTTATTGAGGATCAATATTTTCAGGTAAAAGGCTATTTGCTATCAGGTAGTCGATTGTGAACTGGATTAAAGGTACTGGAATGATTAGCTTCAAAATGTCTTCAGTATTCCTTGTTGATGTGGAATCAATTGTAAACCTCAATAGCTTTTTCAAACGTATGTGTTGCAGTTAACATGAAAAGCAAATTGTTAAATTTTTTTGAGAAAGATTTTTATGTTCCTTGACATAAGTCTGATATTTATTACCCACAAAAGCTAGCCAACTGAAGTTGTACCTACGGGACAAGCCTTGTAGTAGAGTCACACGTCGCGCCGATTCAAAGTTCTGGACTGCCTTGACAGGAACCGTTCCATTTCTGTCCCACGAATACGCTAAATCAAGTTAATATTTGATGTTACATTTCTGACTACAGCATTAACAATTTTGTCAAGTAAAATTCCAAGAGCATACAGGTAGTCAATTATGAAACTAAATGAAAATGAAATAATAATCTTGACAATTAATTTAATATACGTGTTTGATGACGCACGTTTTGATATCTTAAAGACCTTCTTTAAACGTTTGTTGTATGTGAGCAAAGATTTAAGTGTGACATGGTAAACTGAGCTAATAACACTAATATTTTTATTTTTGTATTTTTTTCAGTCGGCATTTTCTTTTTATTACCTGAAATGTTAGCTAACGGGCACTCAGAATTCAAGTACTGGTCCGCCTTTGGCAGATCTGACTTTAAGATATGTAAGATCATTTCTAATTGAAGGTTGTAAGATGTCCCGACATGATTGTATCTTCTTGTTGTGCTTTAAGTGATTTCTCGTTTCATCTTTTTTTACCACTGGACCGGGCTCTCAATGTATGCCAAAGGTACAATGTTGTGGACTCTGTGAGGATACAATTCTACTTTTTGACAAAATGAGCAAGATACTTAAAACAACTCCTACATCACCTGCCATATAACAGATTGTGCTATCTGGCCTTGTTTTATTTCGTTTAGGTAATGCTATATCACGTAGTGAGGTTTCTGCATCTTATGCCTTCACAGACTCTTGTTCTTTCTTTATACGTGCGACCTTGACTTTATTAAATTCATGTGAACATTTTCAAACAACTTTCTAAGTTCAACTCCACGTGAATCTTTAGTTTTGGTGAAGTTATCTGTCCTACTTCTTTGCAACCTTGTTTTCAGCTTGCTATTTGTCTTGTTCATCTTCCGTTTATTTGACAAAGGAATTTTAAAAGGTAACTAAACACTCTTTCAAGACATTAGAAAGGTTAGTTGCAAAATGATATACGAAGTTACTTTAATTACTGAAATATAGGTTGAAATGTAATGTCCTAATATAAAAGAGATTGACTCTTCAAGACATATCCGATGTGTGGAAAAGCTAAAACAAATTGAATGAATTTTGCAGAAATAGTTCTTACTGCAACTCTTACCGGAATGAGTATATTAAAATAAGGACAAATAATATAGTGCAGCGAAAACAGAGAGTACAAATAAGGGTACATAAGAAAGTATGAAACAAAGGCATCATGATGAATATGTCATGAAGTAGAGACATTAAAGTTAAACATCAAATCAGATACGATATTGAAGAAACTTGGTGTACCATCTATTGACTTCTATAGCAGATGGTTGAGCTTTACAAAACCCAAAAGTATAAGTGAAGATGAACTAGGCATAGATTGTGTAATATTTTGTGCCTCTTCTGATTCTGTTTGATCCTGAACAACAAAGCAAATGTCTCCACAGGACAAAAACTGGATGCATAATAAGCGAAAACACGGCTGCAAGGATAAATTTCCTCGCAGGAAGGAGGCAGAAAATCACAAGCGAAAGTTAAATTGCTCAAGATATCTAGGTTTATAAATGAGTTAATCTTTGACAGTCTTGATTCATTTATTTTCTCGTAAAACTACATTGCATGTAAGCAGCTACTCCTGTAATGGCAACTAGTGTAACAGGCGTGGACAAAGTACAGATAGAGTTAGATAATGACATAATTGTATTCCTTTTTAGTAATACGGTGTTCTTTCTCTGATGCTTAAATTTTGTTCACTTAGTTTATATTAATTTTCATCTGTGTTTACACCATCCTTAATATGTTCTTTGTATCCACCAAATATATTTGTAGCTGTCCGCAAAGGTGTTAAAATATATCACCCAATACATTATCAATATGACAGTCATCGATTGTTGCATCTGCTGTTGTATCATTTTAATCATCTTTATTATAGACGTCATCAAAATCTTCATTGCGGTAATGTTTGCTATATTCCACTATTTACATGGATCAAAAACAACTTGAAAAAGAATTGGTTCTTGTCAAAGTTAAGAAAAAAACATTAACAGAAGCAAAGAAAACCAAAAGCAAATAGGAACATATAAGAAAGAAACTGCTGAACGTTTAACAGGCAGAAAACAAATGAACAAAAACATATTAACTTTGTTTAAAATGCAAAATCAGCTAAAAACATAAAAGTGATTGCAAGATGTAGTAATACTACAAATAGCATCTCTGCTGATTAAAATTCTTCCAATTGATCATTTGAACAAATTAAAGAAAAAGTTAAAAACGATTATATAATAACTAATGGAATTAGATACTTTACTGGCTTTTTATGATTTAGGTTTTGATTAGCCAATAAAACCTAACGTATAACAACATGGGTATATTCAGTAAAGCTTTCCTGACAATAAAAGTAATTATTAGAAAAGCTACTCTTTTCATTATTCTTACACAGACTACACATTTCCAAAGTTTTAACAAAAGTTGAAATTAATGTTTATTTTACATCTTTCCTTTCCTGGCAACTGCCTTCCTATACTTTTTACTTTTTTAGTTGTTTTATTTTTAGAATTCAAAACAGTGGATGTAAATTTCATGAACTAATTATTATAATTTGCAACATTGTTGAGGTAGGGGGTGATTCAAAATATACTGTTGTTGTAAATGATGAGTACAAGCCTATCCGATTTTGGCACCGCATATGTCTGGAGTAATAAAAAAAGGTTAATAACATTTAAACACATACATTTTAAAACCCAACAAAGAGGACAAAAAATAACAAAGTCGAAAAAAATGAAAGTGTACTGGATGTTTTGTAATCAATGCATTTTCTCCTTTAACTATTGTGAAACAACTGTCATTGTAACTACTACATTTGTTTACTAAATAGGTAAACATTTTTATAAAAGGATGTAGAAGAGGACAAAGCACTAATTAAAACTATGAAATCAAGCTTTTTACGGCTTCTATTTTTTATTGTGTTCTTCTATTTATTTTTGTGATAGCATTTTATCACTCTTACTGCTGTTAATTCTACCTTTCAAATATATCTTTTTTGTATGGTGAAAGCACTTTTGTTGTTGTTCCTGTGAATTAGGCAAATCAAAAGAGGTAGAAGGGCTAACATTATCTGTATATAAATATGTTATATCAGCAACATCAGGCTTGTAAAATTTAATCATTTTTTGGTAAAATTCAAATAATGGAACACAAAACATTTTTAACTTTGCATAGGATGGATTTTTTCGTCTTTTTCTCAGAGGGGTATTTTGAAATTTTCATAGTTTTGATTCATATTCTAATTTACATGTTTTCTATTCTCTTTTCTCCAAGTTATATAATAGTTGTTATTATTTTGTCTCAGGGAATTTAGATATGCCTTATGACAAGGTTTACAATAACTGTTTGCTTAAGTGTGTATTGACTTGTTTTTGTTGCATTATGGAAATGTTTTCATCTGCATTTATAATAAATTCACAAACAAAAAATGAATATTAAAGACAATATAAAGTTGCTTATGCCGATTTAATTGTCCCAGTGTACAACTGATTACCTTATAGCACAAGGTTAATACCAGACAAGATAGTTAGGTAATTATATGAGAGCTAGTGGACCTAAGAAGGATAAATATGTTTTGGTGCTAGAAAGTAAACCAAAAGAAGGGGAAGGTGAATAATGACAATAAACTTAAAGAAATAGAGCCTGAAAACACGATACAACTGCTATATTTGCAAGCTAGGACTAAAGCAGAGGAAAAATAAAGACTGTCTATTTTTTTATATGGGAGTGCGCCAACAATGTACTCAATATTACCTACTCCACCTAGAGGCAACATCATCAATGTTTGGTTGATTCCAATAAGCAAGATTAACTATGGTTCGGTTAAAGACTTCATCTCCTTAACCGAATCATTCTTAATCTTGTTTATATAATGTATTATTTCCTACATTACAGTGGTGTCAGAAAATGTACAAAACAGCATAGACGTTTTTAAATAAAATGGGTAGAGGTTAAAATAGTAACTGCATCATGGGATTGGTTATTCCAGCTGCTGCTTTAGGAATCGCAGAAACTAGCAGCAGAACTTATTATATCTCTAGCTTTTAGCAGGTTTCGTGCAACTTTACTCGGTTTGTTGCTGAAGGTTTCAAAGACAAGTTGATGTACAACAAAGTTTTAAAACACGATGAGATAGGAACCTCTGATATAAGGAAGTTTAACAATATTGATGATATAGTTAGAAAAGCAATAAGCGGTACTGAAATAAATCACGAGGAATTTAATACGATAGTTACAGAGTACAACATATACAGTGAGATGAAGAATGCAGTCAAGAAGAAATTTGGTAACACAGAAAGCCAAAATATTGAAAACTTAACAACAATAAAAGATAAATAGATTTTGGAGAAGTTTAAAATTAAGTGAGTCGTGAAGTTATAAATGGTGAAGTTAAAAAATGCAAATCTTTAACTATTGGTTGTTTCAATAGTTAGTGCTTTATTTTACACTACTTAAAATGGAAAGTTTCATCATCGTAGATGGTCAACCTGAGAAAGAAATATGTTTCTCTAATCCAATTGATAACAGAGGTGTAAATTATTAATGTAGTTAAGTAAAATAGATTGTATAGTCGGTTATTACAATATTTCAAATGATAAAATAACAATATATTCTCTATATCAACGATCAGAATAAAACTAATACTGTTTTAATTCCTGGTGGTTTCTATAACCTAAAATGCACATAAGCAAATTCAAACAGGGAATGACTGCTAATAACAACAATGAAGAAAGTATTGATACTGAGTGATTGAAATACAAATTCAATGTCTTAGTAACACCTTGCAATAGTTGCAGAGTGTGCATATCCATCTATAACTTGTTAGGATTTAATGCTCAGAGATCTATAATTCCGAGCAATAATTGCACGGTGTACATAAACAACTACAAATTTGAATTGATAAGATTTATTAGTCAGAGGTGTGTACACGTATCTAACGATTCGGATACAGTTTGTTGGTTATTGAAACTTAAACATGTATACATTTTCTTTAAGCAAATCAATAATACCAGCAATTACTTAAATGGAAATTACTCACATGTGCTACACACTCCACCTGTTAAAAATGTGTCTCATGATGACTATGTTTCATACAGTGTTAATGTAAATTACAAACAATTAAAAAGATGAACCATTAACAGGTTAAATATCAGCAGTAAAGCTGAACACGGAAGAGAAATAGAGTTTCACCATATGCTTGTAACATGTGTATTTACTGTAGCTCGCGCACAGTATGCGAGCTCAAGCTCAGTCAATAATAACTTTGTGTAGCACATTTCACATTAGTAAATAACGTAAGTAATTGCTAGCATGACTGGAGATATATATTTAACTGAACCTTTTGATTTTTGTTTTAAATACGTCGAAAAAGAAGGAGACAGCCCTTCAGCACATTAACCAATAAACAATAATTTAAACTTAAACAGCCGCCTCATTATCAATTTTCATGACTCTGTAGAATCAACTGATGCTGCTACAGTTTACAGAAAACATATTCATAAATAAATACGTATGGCGTTGGTGTATAACACTTTGCAAAATATGAAAACAAGAAGAGAACAAGCTGAGAATAAATTAACTGTTATGTTTCAGAGTATAACAGAAAGAGCTACTAACATTGAAAAGTTACAAAAGCAAATTAACAATAAAAAGAAATGGATTTTAGATGTGTGTATGTTGTTTAAAAATAGATTTAATACACTGTCTAATGTTATAAAAGCACTGCAAGCTGTAAGAGAGGAAACAAGCACAAAACCAGGAGAGGTAAGAACTGGAGCTGCACTAGTTAGCATTGAATAAAAGATAAACTCAGAGATATATTCGTTAGAAAGTGACACGGAGAGAATATAGAGAAAAGATGAGAAAACTAAGGTACTTTATAATCAGACTTAGAAAAGTTTAAAAGAAGACTTAAGTAATAAAACACAACAAAATGATCAACAGAATGAAATCTTAGTTAATGATCGTAAATGTGCTGTGGTAAAACTGGAAGCTAAGACAACGACTAATACTAATACATTGTTATAGTTAAAAAAAATTAACACAAAGACACATGTAACAAGATAACCGGGTTGGATTTCGGATTTATAACAGAACACTGTTGATGGTGATAAAAATGCTATATTTATTGATGAATGACTTGAATGGAAAGAAGGGTTGTGATTAATACGTGCGTGTATAGAGTCCAAATATTGGACAAATTAACATAATCCGCACGAACCTAATAATGTAACCCAAATATGAATACAAATAAATACATACACAGTGCAATGATAAAGGCTAATGATTCACCGTAATCTCAGACGACGAAAAGAATGATGCGTTTTACTCAGATAGCAAAAATGATGTATTTTACTCATATAGCAAAAATGTATACCCTCAAATAATGAAACATGAGGCACTTTATTCAAATAATAAAATGTGGTGCAAACAAATGGGATAGATATCATGCAAAATATCTTTACACTCCCAAACCATTGGGTGTCACAAAAACCCAAAATTAGCCCACGGCTAAAAGATTACATATATGGAGTGACTCAAAAACACTCCATCACTAGCATACTTGGCTGCCAGTCGCACTGGTAAATCAAGCGATCCACGCCCACCAATGGGTCAGCAACGCCAGATCACCTGGTATCCAAGCAACACACTGTTTATTCAGCTCTACGGCTGCTATGGTTAGCTTTACAGCTGCTATAGTCAACTTCTATTGTCCCCTCTATAACTGGGACCTCGTCGACTCTGATCAGCTGAAAATAAATCTAACACCGTGTAGTATGATTGACACGGGCATATACGATAACACGTAATGACGTTATATACGGTAAGTTATACAAATTTCATTATCGGCACAACATTACAAAGCAATAAACAAGTTCAGAAGTTAACCTACACGTGTCCGATAAGAATCTTATGGTACTAAACGTTTCCTGAAAATGCCACTTTATATTGCTAATACAAAGCTCTTATTAAGAACAAACAAGAATAGAAAATATTTGCATTGTACTACGCAAGTCGAAGCTACATAGAAAATATACACCATAAATTAATAAATAATTTACGTACCTCTACAGCTGAAGACGTGCAAATCCTTAAGTAGACTGCTCACTGACAAGACGTTCCGTAATGTAAAGATTTAGTCTTACGGTGAGGCATTTATACACAGACGATGCAGCTCTACATCGTCCGTACGCTTGATGCATTCGGTTTTTCCCATCGAAAGCACTTCGCACGTGCGGCATGGGGTGAACCGAACTCACTGTTTCGAAATATTGTAAAACATACATAACTCACTCTCGGGTATCGTTGTTACACTGAAAAACGAAACCCGAGTACATGTATTTAATAAAAGGGATTTATACAATTCCGTGACAACACACACACGCACAAATAAAAAACGAATTAAAAAATTGATAAAAGCAAAAAGAAAATAAGCATGTGTGAAAACATGATTGGACCAATTCCTGACTTCGGCGCTAAAATTAAAATTTTCAATGAAAAGATTTTACGAACTCTAAGAAAATGGACCTAAGATAGAATATAAAAATAAAAAACAGATAACAAACAATATACATAAGAACAAGAAGTCAATAATACTGATGTGCTACAAGGAAGTATTGACGAATTAGACAGAAGGGTGAAGAAAAGACTTAAACCGAAACAGATGCGTTCAGATCAGATCATGATAAAAAGCATCTTGCATTAGGCGAAAGAATCGATAACCTAAAAACTGAAACAAACGATACTCTTTTGGAAACTTGAAAAACTGAATTAAACTCAGAAATGTCTTTAAAAAAAGTATTGCAGCAAATAATAACATTCATGAATCGAAAGATGAAACAACTAAATACAAAATGGGATTCGATAAGAAAAAAATATTTGGATATGTATTGATTTATGACTCGCATTATGGAGGCTAATGCTAACTAAAGATGTCATTATTATAGGAAAGATTATTAAAAATAAAAATTTAAAAAAGTAGTTTGCATCAGAATATTGTTGAAAAATTCATTTTTGTGGTTACACCTCAGGAATTAGTCAAAAGTTACGGACTGAATAATGCCCGTACACGGTTTGCTGAAATAAAAATCACAAGTACAGCACTGATTGAAATAAACACTATTCAAGCAAAACAATTTAAATCTATATACAATATTCATCAACGTTAAACATTAAACGTTCAACAGACACTATAATAAACATCGACTTTTCCATCTTATTGGAGATCGATAATAAACGTGCTTCTTTCCCCTTAGATTTACAGAATACTGATGATTGAAATTAAACGGAGAGAAAAAGCTAAGGGATCAGTAAACGCAAAGATCAGAGTTGTAACAGCATGAAAACTTACTACCCTTAAATATCATCAACAGCAGTTATAATAAGTGGATCAATAGCTAATGGTTTTGGAGTAATTATCTGTTTCAATGACTTGATCCAAATGGTGAAACCGAACAAGGAATAAATAAGGCATGATATATATATATATATATATATATATATATATATATATATATATATATATATATATATATATATATATATATCCAGAAGAAAACTAAAGAGCTCAACGAAAGTAACTCGATTAACTGAAAGAAAGATTGAGAGGACTTAAAAAATTTGAATGATGATTTTTCCCTATATTCTTCTACTCATCATGATGCTATTGTATAGAAATCTAGGCAATCTAAGCTGAATGATTTGTACTAGCCTTCTCATGAACATATACATTATGAGTACGTATGTATTGCCATTGTAATTGGTGCATGTGTTTATGTGGGTTATAAACTTCTTTAGAACTTACTCGATTTTTCTACTAAAATGTAGCTAAATTACTACACAACAATGCCAACATACGAAAAATAGAGAACTCCTCACAAACAAGAAAAACCCCATAGGGGATCGAACACAACATTGTATTACATACAATCCAAATGTTATTAAACCTGAACAACATTTGCAGGTGGTAATACCTAGGTCAGGTACTAATATCATGATTGTACCTGGTAGGTTTTTTTCTATTTAATTCGATGTAAATGTTAAAGAAAAAGCTAATAATTCAGTTATAAACAATTTATTAAGAATGCTGATTAAAAACATAACCGTTTCTTAGTTTCTTATGGCTGTGATGCTATTTTTTAAGTTAAATGCTTGCAACAATTTCATGACGTTTAACAATTTGTGGTTACCAGTATCTGTGAGAACAAACAAATTAGAGCAATGTATAAGTAATTAAAAACTTAAAGGGTTTATATCAGGAGCTGCTAATGGACAGAAAACTTGTGCAAAAGATCTTCAGTTTATTGTTTATGGTGATAATATTAGAATACCATGTTATTTGCAGATACCAACAGATCATTGTCCGTAGTATCCTTTTGTTTTTTCTCATGTAATTTACAATTACGTTAGAAAGAGTATATGAAGTTATAGAAGGTGCAAACCAGGAGAATGAATTGGAGAATAGCGTGTACAGACCGGTCCCATTACTTCTGATTGAAACGTATAGGAGTGGAAATGTCTTTCTTTTATGAGTACATAGCAATAGAGAAAATTATTGATGTAGCAGCTAATACTACTTTAACAAATGGAATACTTGATGAACTAAAAATGAGTTAAAAAAAGCAACAAGAAACAAACAAACAGAGAAACTGATACAGATAAGAGGTTAAATTCAACAATATAACCAATAATGATTCCTGCATAAGGGTTACCAAACATGTTTCATTCACTGTTTACAGAAGCGACTAAATTTTGTTTTGACGAACAACAAAACACAGCTAAATTAGTAATATTAGCGTTAATAATTGTATACGGATCACAGTGTTTAAGGCTTGATTTATGAAGTACGCAGACTAATAAATTGCATTGCACATGCCATAAGTTATCTAATGCTCAACGAGGAATACACATGCAAATAAACTGAAAAGAAAATGTAGGTGCACAAGAAATGTGTATTTACTTTATCCGTTGCTAAGGTAAACAGAGCGACCAGCTATTATCTATAATGGTTTTAAAAAAAAAGAAACAAATTATCGTTTTCATAAAAGGAGCAATTACGAAATTTCAAGTGTGATGTTTGGAACGTGTACCAAATGTCATAATAATGGTACAGATGAGCAAGTATGTTGTGCCATGAGTGATTTTTAAATAGGAAGAAAATTACAAGCCAGCAACACATTAATTCACCTGAAGAAATTTAATGAGACGACTACAAAACAAGCAGTATGTTGATGAAATAATTAATTTTATTACTGATGTAATGAAAATGTATAATAGTGCAGAAAGAAAACTCAACTCTAACCAAATGTTTTAAATTTTACAAGATAACTATGGCACAAAGGACTACAAATTAGTGTACAAAATACTTCACAAGTTAGAGGGAAATAAAGTAAATATAAAGACTGTTAGTATCGTTATGGAAGTACTCAAGTTATTTGTGAATTCTGTGCAAATAAGATACGGTAAGCAAAATATAAACAATATCTTGCTTTTAGACAAATATTTTTGTATGTATGACTCACGTTCATCTATTAAACCATCCCACGCATAAAACGATTACAAAATCCAATTAATTTAGTTATTACATTGAAAGTAACAATACTTCCTGTACTCACATATAGTTGTTATATAATATTCAAAAACCGTGAGATATCAATTGTAAAGAATGTATTAAAAAGAACCTCATACTATGATTATATGTAGCGATGATACAAATTCTGGAAAGAGAAAGTCTGCACTCAATTTAATTGAAACGGAATATCAAAATCGTTTTGATTTAGTTTTCGTTATATGTCCAGCATTTTGGTTCAAGATAGCAGAAAGTGACATTTTCGAGACGATAATGTAATTGTAATCGATCTTGGAGCTAAATTTTAAAAATGGTTATAATTACTCAGGGAACGAATACTTTGTTAAATATAGACGATGATGCTAACATTGAAAATGTAAAATAGAAACCAATAATCCTAAACAAGTTAGTATTGAGTGGTAGACATTACGAAATATCTATGTGGATGATAGTACAAAAATACCGTCGTAAAGGATCTTCGTGAAAATGTTAGATTCGTAGTAGTCTTTATATCCAAAGATAAGAAGTCTATCGAAATTGTATTTGAAGAAAATAATGTATGCTCTATTTGCTTTTGAACTTGTTGTAGTAGAAGTTATACGTAAGCAATTTCCTTAATTCTAGTCATGTGAGGCTATCATAAATTGGTTTGATTAATTGTACTTTTGTATTCTTAAAATAACTAAACCTGTATACTTTAATATGATTGATCCACTTGCAACTGGAATATCCTTTTGGAGTTTACAATAGTCCTCTTCGTTCGGATATACTTTTACATTTATTCTTAAATTTTCCATATGTTTGCTAAACACAGCATTATTCATCAGTTTAAAGGAATCCTTTTCAAAGTTATTAGGTGTTTTTGATTTAAAGATATATTCAATTCAATATAAGAGTTTAGCCATTGCTCTTGATCGAAGAAAACTTATATATGTATCTTTTTTAATTTTACTCCTACCTAAACATCCATATTTAAATTACCATAGTAAATAATATATCTATCTTTGTGGTTTAACGTGCAAAATAATTTAGATCCTAAAGGTTTTGTACCTTTTTATCTTCTGTTATTTTTTTCTGTAATGGAGAAAAATCAGTCACTTTAGGAATTAACATTTTGGGTTCTAAAGTATAATTGTTGAAATAGTCATGCAGAACTATTTATACTTCTAAATCTACTTCTAATATTTCCCACAAGTTTATTATTATTTGTTTGCATTTAACGACAAGTAAATAAATTGTTGGCGTCTAGGAACATAATGAATGACATTGACCTTGATGTATCGTATTCTGCGTAATCTTTTATTTTTATTTTTATTTTTCTTGATTTATTATCATCAGATTCATCATCGTCAAATTCAGTTCATTAAAGATGAGCTCGTTTGCTTCGTTCGTCGTTCTCATTAAAAAAAAGCATAGTACTCGGGATTTACCTTGGCATATATTTTTAATATCATGTTGATTCTTCCTCTAATTTTAGATTCAACCATCAGAAGCATGTAATACTCTGTCAGCAATTCTTATACTACGTTACTTATTTTCAAACTAGCATCCCGAGCAATTCCAGGTGCACTGAAGTAATGTGCTGGGTGAACTTTGTAATTATTCATGAAAACATTTCTAAATTATTCAAAAATGTCACATAACATTAAATTATCTTTCTTTGCTTAGTAGTCATGAATATTACCAATAAATTCAATATGAAATTGTTCATAAAATATTAGCATACTTGTAACCTTTATTTCTTATCCCTGATCCTTTGAGGCTTGAATACAATTTTTATATTGGTGGTAAGTACGCTTCATCAAACGTATTAAAAGAATCCATTTATTAATAATACTTTTGTTCTATGTTTATACATTTTTAATTGTTTCCAGTATCATCGTTCAGCAAATTCTTCCAGTGGTAGGTTCAACAGCCGAAATCTATCTATATATCTAATTGCTCTTTTGATAAAACTGTAAAATTATTCCAAAATGAAATGTAGTTTTCATCATTATTTGGTATAATAGCTAGTGCTTGGTCCAGATATTTGTTTTTTCACTAAGGTCTAGATAATCAGATGGGGATCATATCCAGTAACATTATGAATGATTAGTGGTATCATTTTGGATATTTGTAATTTAAATTAGATGTGGAGGATGTCTGTATTTTACCGCTAAGTGATCATGATCTATTACTTTATAGTTGTTTTGATTATTTTCCTTCAGTTATTTCATTTTCACAAAGCTCACAGGTTTTTGGTTAATAATATTTATTTTATTTGCTAATAAATCTTGTTTAAGTAGCTTGTCTTGTTCTTGTTCTTTATAAACAATTTCTGCAATTTATTGCAAATACTTGTCATATTTATTTATGCAGTCTGCTCCTCTGTATATTATAGGCTACAGGCTAAAATAATTTGCTTCGCTCAAAGTCTTTATGAATTGATTTAAGGTAAAGACAAAATCTTGACGATATGCAGTTTGTTCGTTTGTTTCTTTGTTTGTTTTTCTTTCTTTGTTTATTTTTATATTTTCTTTTTTTTTTCTTTTTTTTTTTCTTTTGTTTTTGACGGTGTTGGGGGGTGTTGCCGTTTTTATTGTTAATGATATGTTTTGTTTTTATTTAGAACAGCTTATTGGTTTCATTACACTTTTAAAGTCACAATAAACAAAATGTTTAGTGGACCATGTCAGTTCGTTAATTTAACATCAAGAGTGCATTGTGTTATCTAATTTACTGCGTAATCGTTTGTGTTCTTGTAATGATAATTCAGAATACAAATATTGCAGGCAGTTCTTGCAAAAGTATTTTTTATCATGACGTTTGCTTACTTGAGATGATATTAAATTTTGACAAATCCTTTCTCCACAAAAATCATAATTGTTCCCCTCAAATACACTTATTATATGTATGTGACTTTCTCTTTCTTTTGCTGTCATTCTAACTAGCTTTGTCATTTTGTCGACGGCTTCGTAGGCATTTACATATATAATAGACTCAGTTTCAATATTTGTATATCGTGTAGGTTTATTGGACATTTATTTTAACCAATGTTTATATTTGTGAAGGTGTATATTTGTCAAGGTTTATATTTTTTTGGTCTAAACGGAATAATACGGATGATCTCTTTATGGGTTTGTAAAAGATTATATTGGATACGAAAAAAAAATATTGTCCCTATTTTGAATATTAGTACAGGTTTTATTTGTACATTCTGATAAATATATGTAAAACTCTCCTCTTATTGGTCGATATCTATCTATATGTAGGGTTAGATCATTTATTCGGACAAAACAAAAACAGTGTCTATCATACATTATTTCCTTACCTTATTTTGTATCTAGTATATGAAAAATACCTTGAACTAGTCTTTCAATATGATTTTGCTCATTATGATCACAGACAATAGTCTTTGATACCAATTTGAAAAACGTAATATGTTATTTTTTCACACTCCGACTCTAACTGATAATCTAATTGGATTTTACAGAATCCAAATCTTTATTTTTCTACTGATTATTATCCATGCGTATGCTTCAACTTCTTCAAAGAATAAAACAAATCCGGTTTAATTGTATCATCTCCTATTTCAAACCTCTACTTGTTGCAACGCCTTTTAAATGAATACTTGTGCTTGCTGCTAATAATTTAATTTTAGTTGGAGTAATACTTCTGTTGCAAGACAAATTAGAGGAGGCTGTAATAATCTTATTTTTGATTTTGATATTTTTGTATCAAGTAAATTTGTCACCATTTATTATAATACTTTTTTTCAAGTAGATATTCAGTGCTAAATTTACCTTTGGATAATTGAATAATTAGCCTTTTTCATTTTTTTTTTTTTTTTTTTTTTGTCCTCTCATTTCTCAACATTTGCAAGTAATTCCTTCCTGAATGTAATATCTGATTTTATCATTTTCACCACTATAATATCATTTTAATTTTCTCATACTTGCAAAATATTTACACGTTTGTAGTTTGTATTGCAAAGTTTCACTTGGTCAATAGGCGCTCTTTTTACCATAAGCGTAAGATGTAATGTTCTCTTTCATTTATACTACTTGATTTATTTACATATGAATCTAACGCTGTTATTGCTCTCTAAACTCATTATTTCATACCCACCATTTATAGTTTTTATATCATCAATTAATGTATTTTAGTTTGGAATTTTTACACTGATTAAAAAATATTTTGGTAAAATACAAAATCTATTTTCCACAAATAAATTGGTAATTTTCCCCACGTTTATTATTATTTGTTTGCGTTTAACGACAAGTCAGCACAGTAATGGCTATATGGTTACCTGCTTACAAATTTCTAAGCAAAACTAACCAATATTATCGGTGGCGATCATGGAAATTGTATTATGATTTGAAATTATTTTGATGCAGTATAAGCAAACATCTTGAGATTGTTTTAATGGAATAAGTTCATCATACAAGATGTCACAATAGTTTTCCTTCCAAATGATTTGTTTGAACTTATTCTGAGGCGGTTCTTTGAATTTTGGAGAATCCAATTATATATGTCCCATATATTTTAGCGACATAATATGTGCAATGGGTTTTCAACTAATAAATGAGTCATCACATCCTTTTCATTTTGATAACACATATATTTTACCGTTCGTTTATTTAGTTTCAAATTATGATCAACCCTGAGAGCTGCAGAACCGGAAATATATCGTGATCATGAACTGGACACCACGAGATACATATGTTTCATTTTTGAATCAAGATTAATCAATATCACTATGACTGAAATCAATAATTCAGCATCGCTATATGAGTAAAAATCAATAATACATACTTCCTACTTGTGCATGAAACATACATTATTCATATTTTTGTACCAATTCTATACTTCGATCACCCTTGGCGATAGAACCATGCATTGTTCATATTTGTGTAAAACAATTTATGCATTGATCATCTATGTTGATAGATTCATATATCAATTATAATTGTAAACAAGTTCCGTAAATTGATTCTTGTTTGATTACTCGTTGGAGTTACATGTTCTGATGAGTTCCATTTAGGAACGATACCATTTCCTTATATCAGTTGTTGAACTCTGTGCGCATCATCCCGTTCAGTCCAATTTTTGAATTTATGCGCAAGGGTATGGTGTCAGATTCATTCATTGTCCAATAAACATCTCATTCACGAAATTACTTTCAGTGTCTTCGCTAAATCCTATCCCAACCCGGTTTCATCCTGTTCCAATGACTCCTCGTCATACAATTTTCCATCAATAGTCTCTCTCTTTTAGTCTTGTAATATACATACATAGTAGGGTCGCATACAATTACTTGCATTATTTAAAATATTTCATACTATATTTCTTTAACCTTTCAGTTGTAAAATTATTTCCTTCATAGAATTGCATTTTGTTTTTCTTCTGGTTTTCGCTCATTAAACATTTCTCTGAAAGCGTTGTGTTTGTCGTCTACCTTTTTATCTTTACTTTCTTTGGCCAAGTGTATTTTGAGAAGACCTACATCACTATCAAAATATATTTGTATCTATGGTTGTATTATTGTTCCATTTTTATTGCCTATGATTTTCCATCGTGAAAAAAAGAACTTGTTGGTAAGAGAGTGATGGTGATTATTAAATTATTTTTGTCGTGCTGTTGTTGGAATTTTTTTTTTTTAAAAAAAAGGTAAAAATGAAAAACATTTGTTTTATGGTGGTTATTAGATTATATTTATCCTAGTCGAGGGTTGGGTTTGGGGGCTGTGAAGAACTGATTTGAAGCACTTGCTAAATAACTTGACAAAAGTTGAAATGCTTCTGTAATCTCGTTTTTTGATGAATGTATCTGGTTGAAGCCAGTAAGTATTTTAATGTGCAGAGCGCATATTTTGCACAAGTTGTGATTAAAGGTTTTGAAAAAGGTAAGTCCGCTTTCGGTGCTGCAGTTGGAGAAAATTAGGGCATATCATATTCCATTTCAAAGATGAAGCAACGGAAATATTGTAACCTTTGCTTCTTGTCGCAGTTTCTTATCAGTATTTTGGTTAGTGTTTATTACGATGTACAAGCCTTACGTAAAAAGAATTATGGTGGTTGGGTTGGGATTGAGAAAAGCATTGCACTCGGCATTAGATGATAGTGTTAACTTAAACAGCTTGACAATTAGAAAAACATCTCGATGTTATTCTATAATTTGCTAGAAAATATCATTATAATTTTCTGGCTGCTACAATGAAACTGCGAATGAGGTGCAAAATTTCTTGACAAAATACCACCAGAAAGAACTCGGATGTTAGCACTCGTGTAATGCACGGGTAGACAATAAAGCAGATATACTGAAGTCAATCCATTGTATACAAACCATCTTTGTCTCTACAGAGACAGTGTTCAACAGCTGTTGTTAGTCATTTCAAAACTCTCACAAAACTGTTTTCCTTGATCTCACCTGTAAGTTTTCTTCAAGCCACCTGATGGACTTATTGCGACCCCAGATTCTTAGGATACTTTTTAAAAATGAAGATGTCAACAGAGAACAGTTGGAAGTCTCTTTACGAGTTTTTTAGAGTTGTATGACACACTGTGCTTAGACTGTCCCATCATTTTGTGATACACTGTTCTACTGCCCCATCATTTTGTGATACACTATGCGTCTACTGCCCCATCATTTTGTAACACACTGTGCTTTTACTGCCCCATCATTTTGTGATACACTGTGCCGCTACTGCACCATTATTTTGAGATATACTGTGCGTCAACTGCCCCATCATTTTGTGACATATTGTGCTTCTACTGCTCCATCATTTTGTAATCCACTGTGCTTTTGCTGCCCCATCATTTTGTGACACAGTGCTTTTACTGCACTGTTCTTCTACTACCACATCATTTTGTGACACACTGTGCTTTTACTGCCCCATCATGTTGTGATCCACTGCGCTTCAACTGTATCATCATTTTGTGACAAACTGTGCTTCTACTGCCCCATCATTGTGTGACACACTGTGCTTTAACTGCCCCATCATGTTGTGATCCACTGTGCTTCAACTGCCCCATCATTTTGTGACACACTGTGCGTATACTGCCCCATCATTTTTTGATCCACTGTGCTTGTACTGTCCCATCATTTTGTGATACACTATGATTCTACTGCCCCAACATTTTGTGATACACTCTGTTTGTTTGTCCCATTATTTTGTGATACACTGGGCTTCTACTGTCGCATCATTTTGTGACACACTGTGTTTATACAGCACCATCATTTTGTAACACACTGTGCTTCTACTACCCTATCGTTTTGTTATACACTGTGCTTCTACTGTCCCAGCATTGTGTGATACACTGTGCTTCTACTGACCCATCATTTTGAGATACACTGTGCTTCTACTGCATCATCAGTTTGTGATACACCCTGCCTCTACTGCCCCAACATATTTTGGCACACTGTGCTTCTACTGCATCATCATTTTGTGACACACTGTGCTTGTACTGCCCCATCATTATGTAATACACTGTGCTTCAACTGCCCCGCCATTTTGTGACACACTGTGCGTATACTGCCCCATCATTTGATGGCACACTGTGCTTCGACTGCCCCACCATTTTGAGATGCACTGTGCTTCTACTGCTCCATCATTTTGTGACATTGTGTGCTTCTACTGCTCCATAATTTTGTGATACACTGTGCTTAGACTGACCCATCATTTTGTGACACACATTGTTCTACTCCCCATCATTTTGTGATCCATAGTGCTTTTACTAACCCATCATTTTGTGACAGATTGTGCTTCAACTGCGGCATCATTTTATGAAACATTGTGCTCCTACTTCCCCATCAGTTTGTGATACACTGTGCTTCTTCTGGCCATTCATTTTGTGACACACTTTGCTTCGACAGCTCCATTATTTTGTGACCCACTATGCTTTTACTGCACTGTGCCTTTACTGCCCATTCATTTTGTGACACACGTGCTTTTACTGCCCCATCATTGTGTGACACACTGTGCTTCTACCGCCCCATCATGTTGTGATCAACTGTGCTTCCACTCCCCATCATTTTGTGACACACTGTGCGTATACTTCCCCATCATTTTGTGATCCACTGTTCTTGTACTGTCCAAACATTTTGTGATCCACTGTGCTTGTACTGCCCCATCAATTTAGGACACGCTGTGCTTCTACGGCACCATCATTTTGCGATACACTGTTCTTCTACTGCCCGATCATTTTGCTTCTACTGCCCTGTCATTTTGTGATACACTGTGCTTCTGCCCAAACATTTTGTGACACACTGTGCTTCTACTGCCCCATTATTCTGTGATCCACTGTGCTTTTACTGCACCATCATTTTGTGACACTGTGCTTCTACAGCCACACCATTTCGTGATACACTGTGCTTCTATTGCCCATCGTAATTCGTGATACACACGCTTCTACTGCCCCATCATTACAATTCAGAATTTAATCATAACATAATTCAGTGGGAATGAATATATATATATATATATATATAGATATATGGTATCTGTGTGTGTTTGTGTGTGTATGTGTGTGTGTATGTGTGTGTGTGTGTGTGTGGTAAGTACGCTGTATCATTGATATACCGCGAGATGTATAAATATTTCATTGAAAGGAAACGCGGCTTGCCGAGCTTCCTTTCAATAAACAGTTTAAACAACGAATTGTATATCAAAGATATAGTGCACATACTATACATATATTTGATTTATATCACATACAAATAAAGATACTTGCCTTTCCAACGGAGTTAAGATTTAGTAAAGGAAAATTGTGTATTGACGAAGGGAATAAACCCCTCACATCCCGACCCAGTGTGACCGCTACAAAATTGTAGTTCTGCACCTATTGCAACCATTCACAATCCTCTTTGGAAATTGACAATTTGCTTCTTTCTTTTTATTGAGCGTCTAGTTTCATTCACATTGATTAAATAAATAGAACACAAACTTACTAATTAAACATAAAAGTTGGTTTAAATGAAGAAATTAGAGCACTACAAACACTTCACCGTTAATTTCTTGAACACTGAACGTACAGCCATTCAGTCACCGGCAAGTATAGTGAAACGAGTGAGGAATATAGACCTAGCAAAATGACGAACCAGCAAGAGGTAATTCAAAGATTTAAATGTATTTACAGTTTATCTAAGTTATTGTTATGCTTAAATTAAGATTGCTACCGACCATAAAATTATTTTTATCCTCCGTCTCTCTCTTGCCCCCTTTCCGTTGGTCGGTTTGTCTGTAAATTTTACCATCATTCATACGTCCAGAGACATCGTCGCATGCCACAGTCGAAAATCCACAGCGCTCGTGTTTTACACGGATTTTCGCCCGTGACTTGCGACGATGGTCCACACAGAGAGAACGAGAGAGAGAGAGGGGTGGTGGGGGTGGGGGTGGGATGGGGTTTGAGGAGACTTACCATAAGATATTTTTTAGTGTCCGTCCCTATGTTTCTTTGTTGGTCGATTAGTCTGCTAGCTGACCAACCAATACATTGAAAGAGAAATATGATCTGTTTTTGAACCTTATTATAGGCTTTTTAAAAAAAAAGCATTAAATACATTACAGTATGTGTGTGCCTCCTAACTAAGACATTTACCGTACAGTCTCGACAAGCTATTGTAACTTTATATTATTAGTAATGTAAACAATGTAGATAGATCCCATGGAAAGTGTACACATACAATTACGATGACTCAGGTTCTTGTAGGCTACTTGGTGTAAGTTCAAGATCAAGGGTTTCATCCAGCTCAAATTCTTTTTTTCTCTCACTCTACGGATTTCAACGTATTTTTGTCCCTTATGCACGAGAGAGAGAGAGAGAGAGAGAGAGAGAGAGAGAGAGAAAGAGAGAGAGAGATTAAAGGAAAAGCATAGAGGATTTCGATGAAATTGTTTACCATGTTTAATTAATTTATAAAACAGTTATCATTAGTATTTTTCTCATTATTTTCTTTTACCAATAATGATTATTTAGCAGAAATTCCTCACTGATCTAGAGAGTATACAAAACAACATCCTACTGTTGAAACCATATTTATATGCGTATTGATACACCATGTTCGGGTCACAATTCGATATACCAACAGTATTGGTATATCAAATTGCTCTATACCAATACTTTAAAAGCCATGTTATTTGTAATGCACGTAGTATATATATATATATATATATATATATATATATATATATATATATATATATATATATATATATATATATATATATAAAGTAAGAGAATCAAGATAATTAATTAAACGATCAGTGATCTTGCGGAAATTTTAGAAAATGAAACGAATAATACTTAATTTAGTCAATTTAATCATTGATGGCTTTACAAAGAACTGAATGATGGTAATTGTTGAGGTGATTTACGAGTATGTTGTGCATTCAAATCCATTAGCTCAATCTCAGCTTTCTAAGAAAGTATTTTCTACTCACTATATTAGTTACAAAGAAATAATGTGTGCATCAGATACACAGTTTTGATCAAGATTATAAACGTCAACCCTTATTCAGCATAATCTTCCGTCATGTTTTACTTCACATTTGCCGCTTTTATTTCTTTTTCCTTAGCAAACGTTAAAATGAAGAAATGTGCATTCAATTTTAATCCCCCCCCCCCTCCGTTTTATCTGAGGGAGCCGCGGTTGCCCAGTGGTTAGCGTGTCGGACTCAGTCAGCTACCGTTGTGTGTCCTTGGGCAAGGCACTTTTACTCCAAGTACTACGACACTAAATAACCTACTTTTGTGGCTGTGCCTTAATGCACCAAACCAAACCCCTCTCTCTCTCTCTCTCTCTCTCTCTCTCTCTCTCTCTCTCTCTCTCTCTCTCTCTCTCTCTCTCTCTCAACTCAAAGCTGCTAGATAAGTCTCTGGTCTATCCAAATATGCAAGTAGAGAAACACTATATTTTAAAACAGGCTGGTCTACCCTTGCTCTTTTTATAAAATCATCAACAAATAATGCATAAACTGTATAGCTGAATTGCCTCCACCATATACACAAGATATAGTAAGCAACCTTGGTCAGTTTCGATGTCGTACAGCTTACTTTAAAAATTCCTTCCTACCATCTATGATTAACATATGAAATAATCTTTCTCTACCAATACTAAACTGTCCATCTATCAGAATCCTGAAATATCAAATAATTAAATATTTTTATTTCAGTCCCCGGTTATTTAGCTTGCGAAGATCGGTGATCTTCTGTTTTATTAGCTCGATTAAGAAACACATGTATCATACACAAAAATAACTTATTTAAACTAAACCTTCAGGATGATCCTTCCTGCTTTTGTGGATTTCCTACTGAGAGTGATTATCCTTTCTTTTATTTTTTTTTATTTTTATTTCTTTATTTTTTTTAGTCCATATTGTATAATAAATTGAGAGATCAACTTTGTCGGACTCTTTCTCTCTTAAATATCAACATTTACATAAAAACCCTTATTTGGGATGGCATATACCACAGAATAAAATATGTATTCATCAATATGACATGCAATGACAAATGTTTAATAACAAAGAACAGATGTTCAGATTTATTAGGTCATAGAGCCACTCGTACACAAAGTAGGGTGTTATTCTCTGTCTGTCGGTCTGTCTTCCTCTCTCTCTCTCTCTCTCTCTCTCTCTCTCTCTCTCTCTCTCTCTCTCTCGCACACACGTAAATGGTCTAATTTGACTTTATTTCTCTTTTGCTTGCCTGCATGATATGATGCATAATTCTACAACGGAGAGGAGCTTGTAAGTTGTAATACTTGTTTCCTATCTTTTTCTTTGTTTATTACACTTTTTGGCAATAAAATATGTTTAAACTATCATTAGAGAATGAATCCAAAGCAACGGGCCTACAGCACAAATCATGACTTATTTCACATTTTACAAGCAGTTTTTAGTTAATAATAAAATAATACATAATAAAACCATAAATATTCTAGTTGGAGGAATAAAAATTCCTAATTTATATGGTAATTCGTTACAAATATCACTGAAAAAAAATTCGCAGACCAAAAATGTAGAATACACCAACAATTAAACATCTTTCCGCTTTACGGTTCGATATCCTAACCAATGCGTGACCCTCAAAAGCGGCATTCATGTGTATAGAAAAGGGCTACATTGGTCCCTACTTGGTGAACAGATTTTTTGTTCGTTTTTCTAATAACACCAACAAAGCTCCAGTAACTACCCTGCACTATTGAAAATTCATAGTAAAAGTGACCATTACTCCACGCGTCTCCGACCTATGTTAGAATTTACAAAGTTTTCGGCTCAGAGTTGATACTAAAATACAGTTTATGATATTGAATAACTAATCAGTCAATTAATTATGGAAAAAAACTTTATTTTAATAATTTTATTTCTTAATATTTTGGGCCTGGTATCTTGATTTATTAGTGCCATCATTCAATTCATATCTGCCATATTATGCAGTGTCAGTCAGCGGAAGCTATTATCAATCATCTCGGTAGTAATATTGCATTTTGAGCCTTTTTTTCTCATTATATATATATATATATATATATATATATATATATATATATATATATATATATATATATAACTGCTTGTCAAGTAGACTATATAAACGCGGTTCAAGTATTGAGTAAGACTTTCTTTGAGTACCTTTTATTGTATTATTCCTTGTCGCATGCAGAGATGGAGAAGAAGTCAGGTCTACTTGCTGCCTTATTTCTCTTCATGTAAGTTAATTATTGTAGAGCAATGTTTTAGGTTCAGTTTCTTAAAAACATTTTTAATTTCAGCATAATTCCAGCTTGTCGGGTGTATAGCGAAGTAAAATGTTTCATAAAAACAATGTGTACTTTTGTATAAGCATGGAACTAATGCAGATGGTAATCTATATGCAACTACTTTTACACTATGAAAAAATAAGACTTCAAATTTTGGAATTGATTAGGTTGAGGTTGGATTGCCTTTTGTAGATGCCAGAAAAACGCTCTTAAAATTTGAAATCCATCCTTAGTTTTGGGAAGAACCGGGTGGGACTGGACAGGTGGAACCGTGAGGGGAGGGGGGACGGCGAACGGGGTTGAGTGATGGTAAAATTCTAATAAAAATAAACTTTAAAAAAGATTAGCTTTGTTTATAGCCTTTCACAAAAACGCTATTTTTCTGCCTTTTCAGACTAATGACACGACAAGGGATTGCCTATGGACAGCTGAGGTAAATTTTCTGCAGTCACAATTGCCACTTCTATTCCTCCTCTTCCTTTATCTTCCTTTTGTGAAATAATTACAATCTTGTTTAAAATAATTTACATACAAAGAATACCGAAAAGCTACTTTTATTTGCAGTTGCTTAATCTCACTGTGTTCCGATGTCAAACTATTTCACCAGTATTAACTTTTGACTATCTATCATGTACATAACAGATCAAGTATATCAATGATAGAGTTAATTCATGGACATAACAGATCAAGTATATCAATAATACAGTTCATTCACGAACATAACATATTAAATATATCAGTAATACAGTTAATTCATGGACATAACATATCAAATATAGCAGTGATACAGTTAATTCATGGACATAACATATCAAATATATCAATAATACAGTTAATTCATGGACATAACATATCAAATATATCAGTAATACAGTTAATTCATGGACATAACATATCAAATATATCAGTAATACAGTTAATTCATGGACATAACATATCAAATATATCAGTAATACAGTTAATTCATAGACATAACATATTAAATATAGCAGTAATACAGTTAATTCATGGACATAACATATCATATATATCAGTAATACAGTTAATTCATGGACATAACATATCAAATATATCAGTAATACAGTTAATTCATATTTATAGCTTCTCAGTCAGATAAGATATTATCTCTCGGAAATTAACAGTTACATACAACCCTATTTAAATTACTGCAGTACAGTGTGGGGTAATTCCCATGATAAAAAAACCTAGCAAAGGAAGCATGTCTTCAAACAAGGGCATTCATGCTAATATCGTACCAATCAGAACACAGGGAAAACTTAGATTATAAATGAAAAATATTGCCTATTAAAGACACAATCCATTGGACAAAAGCTAAGTTATTGTACAAGATATAAAATAACTGTGCTTCTCACTATTTCCAGTCGCTGTTCTAGAACTGGCAGCCAGTTAACACTCCCGATCTGAGACTTATGTCTATGAAACAGAGTAAAATTCCCAAGTCAAGTAAAGAAATATTCAAACGACGTTTCCGATACAAAGGAACTATGAGCTGGAACAGAATACCCGTAGAGACCATAAATACCTCCTCTGTTTCTTTCTTTCACAATCATTATGTCCAGTGGCTTCAGAGATATATTTAAAATAAAAACAAGATATTAATTATATATATATATATATATATATATATATATATATATATATATATATATATATATATGGATATAGATATACACACAGAGAGAGAGAGACAGAGACAGACAAAGACAGACAGAGAGAGTATATTTTCTGTTCATACCTTAATACCGGATATATTTCATCGTGTGGTACCAAGAAACAAAAAACATTATATTTTCACAAGCGTTGAAGCCGCGAGTTAAATATATCGTTTTTTGTAACACAAGATGAAATAAATCCGGTATTTACGCAGGGAAGAAAATTTTCCTTTTATTACATACCAAACTTGCTCCTGAATCGAAGCTTAGAAGATTTAACTCCCTCTTCAGCACCCCAGCCCCACCTTCACATTTATAGACTGATCATATCAATATCAGCGACTTAAAAGAGATGTAGGATTGGGATGACCTAATATGTTGCGGTAAATTAAACTTTTTTACATTGTCTAACTTTTGGACCCTATCTAACCACAAAACAAGTCCGACTCAGCAATGCATCACAGCTCGTTGATCATTATTTTCAAGATAGAAAGGGAAAATAACGTCATAGAGACGTCAACGGTGTCGAGTTAAATTTCTTCAGCAAAAATTAATTTCCATGTCTAAAAGGTAATGAAGTTTCCATTTATTTGTTCTAGCTCATAAAGTGCTCTTTTTTCTTGCTACAGGTATAACTTCTGTAGGCGCACACAATCAGGCGTCACAGGGCATGATAAGAAATATTTTATTTTTACGTATGAAACTACAAGGATATATTTTTCACATGTGAAAATATAGGAATGAAGAAGAAAAAAAAATTTTGCCAATAATTTTCTATATTTTACACTTAAGCATATAATAAATTGATATATGTGTAGATGATTAGGGATTTATGCGCATTTGAGTGTGAAGGAAAGCGATTGAAATACAATATGTGTATCTGTATTCATGAATGTAAGATACTACTCATCTTTTTGGGGCGATATATATATATATATATATATATATATATATATATATATATATATATATATATATATATAGATAGATAGATAGATAGATAGATAGATAGATAGAGAGATAGATTTGCCCTCGCGAATACCGCGAAAATAAGTAGCACAGGAATATAAATAGGTTAACATTATTTAGAGTCTTAGCTTTTATCTAAATTTATGTACTTGTATTACTATTTATGTACTAGTATTACTATTTATGTACTGGTATTACTATTTCTTTGATACTGAAAATCTTCTAATTTGTATTCAGTTTCAAATGTTTCACGCACACACGAAGTTTGATTCGAGTATATGCACATTGCACTACCGTTCAAATAAATGTATATTGCCAAATATGTAATACCTTGGATTTGTGATACTGTCTCTGTACAACAAAGTCGGCTCTTGTTCTTTCTCTACATTTCACTATGTCTTCTGCCTGAACTGCGTCAGAAGACAAAATTTACAATTGTTACGAACGCGGTAGTAGACGAAAACAAATTAAAATGTCAGTTTGTTAGTACTCTTTATTGTATTTTTTGTATGGTCACAGAAGACTAATCAGATTTTCGTATTTTTTTTTATATTTTGTTTTATTTTTTTTATTTTTTGTTCTTGTTAAGGTATTTGTTTGTTCTGGTTAAACTGGTGCATTCGCGTTTACCAGTTTGTTATCATTATTCTTTTGCATTGGTTGTAAGAAAGAGATTAGTTACTGGGTCAAATTCGTCTGTACCAGGTGTAGATTGAATTGAAATTATTTAAGAAGCAGAATCTGAAGCAGAGTTTCCATTCAGTGGTACGTACCTACGCCAAAGTAATGTAGATGACCACTGTGTACGAAGTGATTCTATTGGTTTTGTATTTCATAGCTTTTCCTCGCAAGTAAACCTTCTGAAAGAGATGACCAATTTCGAAACCCAACAGTACATTGCACCACCTACTCATAAACAAGAGTGAAAGTTTCTTAGGTTAGTTAGAAACGAGGACGCATGCACACTTGTTTTCAGACAGTAGTTTTCTTCATTTTTTCGTGGTTGAATGAGATGGTTTATTTGCTTCAGTATTTATATACACGTAATGCATTGCAGAGGTCAGTCATCACGTATAATGCCCACACTAACCTGCAAATTGGGATTTCAGACGCAAAGAATTATAAGTTTTTGAACGTGCTGGCTCCAGCATATATGTTTAGCTGATAATGCTGCATATGACTGGTTGGTTGGTTGGTTGGTTGGCTGGTTAATTGGATTTTAAGGCACATCAGCACATACATGACTATTTAGTGCCGAGTTAATGGGAGTAAAGTACCTTGACCTTGATCATAAACTCACCATGGCAGCTGGCCCGGGCTTTCTTGAGCAGCAAACTCGCACCTGCAACCCTCTGATTTTGAATTTGGCAAAACACGCGGTCACATACATGTTGCGGATCGAACACGGGACATTAGAATATCTTTAACATGAACTGCATCAACCTGTCCGATCAACATACTCCTTAACCAATTCATCAATTCTCATGCCATCAAAACTCGAAGATGTCAAGAAATACATTTATTCTTACAGCAAGTTTGACAGTGATCTACACCAGAAATTAACAGGACTGTTTGCTTTGACGGATCGATCACCGAGGAATGGTTATATCAGCCTTGATGAATTCATCAGCATTGTCCTGGATAAAGATTTCAACGGTACATAGAAACATTGCTTCTTTCACTAGTAGATTTATTAAGTAGAAAACAATGTTATCAATTGACCATATAGTTATCAATCTGCACAGACAGACCTTGCCACAGAGATAATACTTGTACGAGGCAATCGCCTATCTTAAACATTGGTTTGACTATTGGGTTATAATTGACAGTATAGCTATCAATCTGCACAGACAAACCTTGCCACAGATATAACGCTTGTATGAGGCAATCGCCTATCTTAAACATTGGCTTGACTACTGGGACTAAATTATAATAGGTACAATCGTATTATGAACAGCAGCTTGTCTGAAACAACACAATTTCGCTGTGTGGGTGGGGTATGAATGCAGCCATCTTTGTTTCATATGTTTTGAAAGAGTCGTTGTTTCTCTTGGATGCAAACTTACTTTGATATGTATCTAAAGTTTCGGATATACATGTATTAAAGTACGGATTTTCTTTAAGTTAAAGCCTTACATATATAAAGAATTATGGAATATAACCACTTGTAGTACCAAGTATTGGCTTGTATTCCTCATCAGTTCTATTTTACATATCAGGTGATAACTCCATCTCAAGACAAGAGTGGATCTCCATCGATACTGGTACCCTACTATTTGACGTTGCGACGGCCAACAGGATATTTGAAGTTTTTGACGCCGACAAAAATGACGCTGTTACTTTACCCGATGTTATAACGACGTTCAATACTGCCGATTCCGCGGTCAGTAAGTAAATAGACAGCGTTACAAAATATTGACGTCCTTCTCACCTGTAATACATTTTCACAGGTAAACCATTTAAGCTGCATTCACTCGCAAAAATCGTAAATGACATGCGTTGGCTTCCAAATGAAGAATACTGACAAATATTTTGCAAATATATACACCAGTGTCAAAGAAAAGAAAAAGTGGCTATCCGAGTTTGGCCCTGTCACGTCGATGACCAGACTGCATTTAAATGAGCAAGGTATGGTGTACCAAAAGCGGTCAAAACAGTCGGCCTCATTGCAACGGTATCCAAATATAGTTACAACACTACCTAATTTTTATTTATCAAAGACCAACACCCTACGACCCAGAATACCAAATAAATTTACAACAGCAATGAACTCAGCTCTGATGTTATAACCCCTGCTACATAAATCATTAGCTATAGCGTCGTCACTTCTATATGCGAGCGAAGCGAACTGCGCAAAATCCCGTAGCTCATTAATTTAGATACTAATTAGGTTAAAATCTCTATTGCAAAGCGATAGATAAATATCTACCAGCCATTATTTGATAGTTATAAATTTATAAAATTTAAAACTTTAGATATATAAATAACGGAATTTAGATTTTAAACAAACAAAATGTACTGCACCATGATCTTTTCCAGCAACACAGTTTAACGCTCCAGTTAATAAAGAAATTGCAAACGTATATGAAAAGATACAAAAAATATGCTATACCAAAAATATGTTTTATGTACAAGTATTGGGCATTTTAGACAACACTTAAGGTTTGACAATGAATAGAGCACAGCAGTGTGATATAAAATTCTGGCACAATGCATTAAATTGGGCAGTATGGATGGCAAAATAAGGATGGATGTTGAATATTCTATTATCATATACTTGATACTAGTATACAAGAATTAGTAAACTCAATATTGTAGGTTCCACATCTACTTTCAGATACAAAAATTGCTGTGTGAATGCCGAAAAAGAAATAAAGCCATTAGCTGACGATCAATCTTTTAAATCAACAAACAATAATATAGATCAAAAACAATTTAGCCTAATCTGTAAGAACTTTAATATTTCCCATCATTATGATTGGAGATATATTATGCGAAAGAAAAAAAATCTCTTATTGACAATGGTTTTGAAGATCATGACACTGTACATCAGTGTTTTGGAGAACCTACATCAGATGAAGTAAACTATGCCCACAAGCGTACACATAATTAACAGTTGAAAAAGGGAGCAAAGTACCTGCTGAAGAAATGAATTCAATTTTTACAAGTGACAAAGAAAACAGAATAGCAAGGGACTAACTGAAGACGGATATCTAGATTAAATCAAAGTATCAAGTTGTATGTGATACGTATTTTAGGCGGTCTGGTACAAATTAGAACATATATTACGCGGTTTGTTTCACCTGTACAAAACACTGGAAAAGCTGATTAAACATTTTAATTCGGATTAACAAGGATACGGCATAAATGACAACATTTCAATAAGATTCCAGCAGTATATTTCAGATTTGAAAAACAGGCTAATCTAAGTTATTATTAGTAATGGTATATTTTTGTTACTAAGTGATATGCTGATGAAAATAGGTTGAATATTAGGTTAAAATTGCAGTTTACAAAAGTCATCTCATACATTTCGTAAAGAAATAAATACTGCTATAAATACCGACATGGTACGAAATGGAATTCCAGCAACTGATCAACAGTCTATAGCAATTCGTCAAAAGATAGATTACGAAGTAACTGATAGAACAAAAAAGAACGTAAGCAAGACTTATATAGACAAGAAGGATAAAAATGGTGAAAGTCCTGTAATCCATACAACTTGAAACTGTGCATGATTTAAATGAAATATTCCAGTAAACAAATAAACGAGCCTTTATAATTATAACAATGGTTTTAGAAGCCGGTGTATTTTACTTTTCAAAGTAGACATTTCTAGAAGCCCTTTTTCTTTTTATTCTTTTTGCTGCTGTCTTCGAACTTTTTTGAGTAGCTTTAGATTAGCTGATGGAATATTTTTTGATTCATTCTTTCCAGAGATTTGCATGGAATCCTCACCTACATCTTGATAGCACAATGTTTCTTTTTTAGTCTTCAATTGACGACTAATTAATTAATATTGTATTTTATCTATGTGTAAATCGTACATAATATATTATTTGTGTTGGTCAACAATACTTACTGTAGCTGATGTCTGTTCAGAAGTTTCAAATCACTCAATAGATCAATTTTCTGTAACAGGATTTCCAGCTCGTATATTATAATTGTAAAGGTCATAAAATTCATCTGGATTGTAAACAAGATTATCAAGTTCCACTTTGCCAAATTCTGCCACTTTACATTCTTGAAAAGGATAAAAACATAACTTAAATTTCTAGAAGATAGAAATAATCGTGATGGTTGCGCATCTATCAATAATAGTAGCAGTCCAATTCAAAGCTATGAAGAAGAAGAATACAAACATGAACTAAAAAAATTAGTATAGCAAATGGAACATACAAGGAAGTAACTGGAAAACTTTAACCAACAAAGAATTGGGAAACAATGGACAGAAAAGAAAGAAAACATAAGATTTTTGTTAAAATTGCAGATCAACTAAAGTATCAAGTTCATTGTCAAATGTATTCTTACTGCGCGTGACATATCTTATTAGTAAATATCTTCCAATTGATGATTTAAACAATTACATAATTTTTTAAAAATACCAAAAACAACCAAACAGAACACAAAAAAAAACAATAAAACACAAACAAAACAAGCAAAAGAAAACAACAGCAACAAATATGAAAGTGAGAGTAGAGTTGCGGAATAACTACAGCAAGTTCTAGGGAACAAGTATAAAGTTCGTGAAGACCAGACCACAGAAAATGATTCTTAATTAATTTGTACTTGATGTTTTACAATCAAAGCATTTGTTTCATGTTCCATTAAAATGTTGCTGTTATTACAGAAGTGTCTATATATTACGTACTTACATACTTTAGCAAGCAAAGCAAACAAGTTCTGTTAGAAAAAAAGATGTAACTCAGACTAACATACGTGATTTAAAATCACATCGTAGATAAAGTTAGTGGTTTTAAAAGTTTCTACTTTGTTATTGTGTGCTTCTATTATTTTTATAATGGCATTCTGTCATTTGTTACGACTCTGTCGTCTAAGAAATATGTAACAAAAAGAAAGTGAAACCAACAATGTCATTAAAATCAACAAACAATTTATTTCTTGATAATAAAAATGAAAATCAAAAGACACTTACAGTAACGTGAATTTAAATCCAATTAATCCAATAATCCTAAGTGTCCTAATCCCAAGTTCTAAATATAGAATGTTCTGAATAAATTAATGTTCCGAGTGAATGAATCTTCCTAAACAATGAATGTTTCGAGTGAATGAATGTTCCAAATGAATGGGTAGTCTTGAGTGTCCTGATTTACGCCAATAATCTAATCCAGATCATCTTTGAGAATGTCCACAGGTATCCAAAAGTCATATACTTAAATCCAATGGTTGATGAAACCACTTTAGGAAACTCCAATGAATGTTCCAATAAATAATTCCTTTCGAATTATGTATACAGCAATACAGCATTACGGCATTACAGGACTATACGGTTGCAGCACAACTATTATTCCAAACAATCTGATAGCTACAAAAGACTGATCATAAAAGACAAGAATGTTTTCAACACAAGATTTAAAATTGGAATGGAATCTTGTTTACCAAATGCCGTATAAATATAAGACAAGTCACATGACAGAATGTTCTAGAATAGTAAATGGTGTATGTGATTTTTGACATATAACTCTAATGGAAATTCTGGTTGTATCTGTAAACAAAATCAACCTTGACCTCAAATTGAATCAACAACTTGTTTATCAAAACCATCCTTGAACTCAAATCTTAATATTATTCTTAATATTAAGGTTTAAGCAAATAATAAAGTCAAGAAATATTTATAATTTCCTAAAATATTTATAATATTATATAAACATCACTCATAACACATCTCATACCTGTATTCACTAGCATTCACATATCTTCTATTTGACCAGTGAAATTAGTTCTAACGTTGTTCTGGATTAGAAAAATCAGAAGACGAACAAGGAATAACATGATCCATATCTAGGTTTCTTTCATCCACACCTTCAAGCTTTGTAAATTTTAGCTATCTCTTGTTGAATTCAATTGGTGGAACACGGGGTTTTCTTAATATATTTTTTAAATTAATATTTTCTTTCACCGTTTTTAAAATTAAATTTTCGTCTCTGTGCCACCTTTGTTTTGTGTACGCATTCATATTATCATTCCAGTATATCCTTTCATTATTGGTCATAGTCTTTTATGTATCCTGTTTTTCTCCCTCCACGTTTTGCTGCACTATTCCTCGTAAGGTTTGCATTATCTATGACGTTTGTTAAACTAACTTTTTTTCTATTCGTCAAATCTGTAGCTTGTCTCTAATCCATTTTCTTTAGACTATTTATTTCAATGAATTACAACTGACATGGTACTACTTCACCTTTCAACGTGTTCTTAAAATGAGTTTTAGCTCATGCGAAGTATAGTTAAAGGCTGATATTGAATAACTTAAAATTAATTTTGAATTATACTGTATGTTAACTAAGATTTTGTTGACTTTAGTCACTACATTTTTGTTGCAAAATGAATGGAAGGTAGAACGAATACAATTATCTAGTTGTAAAACAACCAGAAAAGGTAACTTCAAAAGAAGAAGACAAAGCCATGCATAGATGAACGTTGAAAACAAATTTAAAAAATGATCACAAGAATTCTTAAAAGTCAAATCGGAGAAGTTACAACAAGAACAAAATAAAAATAAAATTTGTTAGTGAAAGAAGTCAATATAAAGCAAGTAACTGAAGTATCATGTGTTACTTGATAGATGGAGTAGCTATTGTTTTAGGTTTAGGATTGCATCTGATAAGCAACCTGAGAGTAATGAGCATGCCGAAAACAACCAGTTAAACCAGGCAAGACAAACGAACATGAAAACCATTTCCAGAAATACTCCTTATTTTCTCTGTAATAAATGTCAAATGCGAACAATATCATAATTAACACTATTTAACACGCAGCATTAAATTCAACTCTTCCAGTTGATTACAGAATGCTTGTAAAAGAGATCTTTAAAATGTTCATAAATTCACAATTAAATTTATATACTGAAGTCATAAAGTTAATTATTCCTAGTTCAGTATCTAAGTTCACAATTGATAATATCATAAGCGATACCACACAGACAAAATAATTCAGTAAGTAAATTGAGTAACAACAAAATGAGCCCTTGTGGACCTATAGTGTATAAATATATTTCGATTCTAAAATCTAACCAAAGAAAGCAAAAAAGTCAGATACATTTTGCCACAAGTCCTGTCACTTCTAACTCTGCCCCCGTTTTTAAAAACACTATCCCAAATCTATTTTTACAGCTAGATGGGGTAGAAAATATCAAGTGTACCTCGATTGTATCTAATATTACCACATGCAGTGAACGGAATTAATAATAGGCTGAAAAAGATTAACGAAATTAAAAATAATTTTGAGAAACGACAAGGAACATTACTGAAGTATCAGAAGAAAGTAAAAAAAAATGTATATAATGTGTTTTTCTTTGTTATTATGTTTTTGTTTGTTTGTTTGTTTGTTTGTTTGTTTGTTTGTTTGTTTGTTTTTTTTTTTGTTTTGTTTCTTTGTTGTTTTTTTTTTTTTTGTTATTGTTTTGTTTTAAAGCTATGTAGAGGTTAGCATGGAAACAGCTTCAGGTAGGATGGGTATAGCAGCAGTTAGTTCATTCCCGCTACTAACATGGAATGTCTTATCACCGTACAAGCACAACCTGATGGTTTAATATAACTTTCATAACCAATTGCTAACAGACATGTTAAATATGAATTTCATTACATAAAATATATTTTGTCTTCGCCTATTACCATCAGCGACAAGACTGAAACATTGTTTTTTTTTTTAATATCACATGTATTATATAACCTTGAACTGTATATGAACAAGTCAAAGAGGGAATGACTGTTGATAACGGCAGTGAAGAAAATATTTATATTGAGTGTTTCAAACTCAGTTTAAAAGATCTGGTCACTCCGACAAATAATTGCACAGTATGCATAACTAATTATATTTCTAAATTACTAGAATTGAATAACCATACATATATGCAGACATCTGCTGAATTGGTTAAATTCTGAATTTTTAAAACTTTAAAAAATGCATTCATTTTTCTAGACCAGATCCACGACGCAAAAAAGAAATTCAAAGGCAGCTACTCATATTTGCATGAGTGATTGCTTCTTTAAAATGTTTTTCACGGTGATTTCATTTCATATGCTGTAAATAGTTTATAAAAACAATTGTCAGCATCAAAAATAATGAAAGGAACATACACATTTTCCATGGTATGGCTGTAACGGATGTATTTTATGCAATGACTGATGCAAATATGGGAGAAATATCTTTCAGAAGACCTACTGAGTTGTGTTTTAAATCTTAGGAGAAAACGGATGAGGAAGATGATGCACTAGATTAATCAATAAACAATGATTTGAACCTAAATAACCCACGTGTTACACATTTAGGAGATCCGGTACAAAAATGTAATGCAACTATTAAAATTTAGATCTAACACTGCAACGCCACCATTAATTGGTGTTGTTATTTTTAATTTTTTATTTTTATATTTTTTTAAAACTAGTTAACAAAGTATCTTTTTTATCATTGTTGACCTATCAAATGAAATATCTTTTCGAAGTTTACAATATTTATCTCCGTTACTACATATTTTTACATTCGTTGTCTTCCTTAAGTGTTCAATATGTTTTCTAAAGACAGATATATTTATCAATTTCAAGAAACTCTTGTCAATGTCTTCGGTTGTTTTTTCTCTTAAAGATGTATTCAATTCAATGTAAGATTTTAACCGTTTACTTTTAATCAAATCAAATTACTCTACGAATCTGTATTAGTTTTATATTCCTTATTGCACATACGACTTCATATTACAGTAGTTGACAGCATAGCTCTCTTTGTTTTCTAACGTGTACAAGAATTTGGCGTTAAAAAGTTTTGCACCCTTTAACATTTCATCAAGACTTTCATCATCTCTCTAAGACAAAACTTGATTACTATAATGTTTGTTTGCCCATTTAAAACGTTGTTTGACATGCATTGGTTGGTACATAGCCCAGACATACAAAATGCTGATATAACGGTACAAAAAGCCTGTCTGATATATCATATTCATTGTTAGAATATTCATCATTTGTTCTGAATGTCTATTGGGTATCATGTTTATTCATCCTCTAATTCCATAATCAATCATCAGGAACATCTCATAATCTGTGAGCATTTATAATAATTAGTTATTTTCAAACTAGCATTATGAGCAAGTCCAGATGCGCAAAAAAATTGTGTTGAGTCTAGTTTGTAATTATTCATGTATGTATCTCTAACTTCTTTTAAAATGTCAAATAACATTAAGGTATCATTCTTTACATAGTAGTCATTTAAGTGATCAAGAAATATAAATTTGAAATGTTTTATGACATCATTAACACACTAATAATATGCCTTGCTAATTCCTGATCCACTGAGGCATGAACAAAACTTATATATTTGTCGTAATTTTGTTTCATTAAACCTTTCAAATGAATCCAAGTAATCGTACGGATATATATTTTTCTCAGTTATTATGGTTGCATACTTTTGAAACTTTTAGTTGCTTCTGTGAATTTATCATTGATTAGATATTTAAGAAGTTCTTATACTGGTCGCCCCATATTCGAGAACTATCTAAAATTCATATTGTCTATTTTACTAAAACTTCTTTGGTTTCTTTTTCAAATTTATCGGCTACAAATTGCTTACTAAACGAAATGTAATTTTTATATATATTTTTTTTTCTTTTTTTTTTTTTTTCATTGTCAGGTATTATTGATACTTCCCGACCTGTATCCTTTTAATATGTTCTTGATAAGCAGATAAAAATCGTATCCTGACAAATTATGAATAATTAATGGTATATATTTAGGATAATTGTAATTTAAATTACACTGTATATGTGCAGTACCTCTGAATTTACCTGCTAGGTGATCATGATCTTTTACTTTGTAGTTGGTGTCTTTAACTTCATTAATCTCCTTTTGAATCTGACATTGTTATTTGTCTCTAAAATCATGGTTTCCATGCACACCATTTAAAGTTTTTGATCATCAATTATTTAATTTCTGTTTGCTTGTTCAGACTCATTGAAGTAATAAACTTTAAAAATACTTAACCTACATTCCTCAAAACTATTTATAATCTTCTTTCCCATGTTTATCATAATCTTCTTCCAAATGTCTGAACAGAAATGTGGAATAATAAAATAGAGGAGAGAATGGCAGTTGTAGTATTGTCAAAATATTAAGCGATATTATTTCAATTTACAGGATGTCATAATAACTCATGATTATTTGCTTGATTTTATTCTGAGATGGCTTTTTGAATTTTTGGAGCAACCAATATTGTATCTTCTATTTATCTTAGCGCGATAAGATTGTCATTGGGCTTTCAACTATTAAATGAATCATCATAGCCTTTACATTTAACTAACACGTCTTGTTTGCTGTTAATTGTGTAACATTTTGTTTTTCCTTGAGCACGTCATCTTGTTTTGTCGTATAGAGATAACTCCTTCTCGTAAAATATTCCCTCAATATTCTCTCCCTTGAAGTCTTACAGTTGATACACATTAGAGTTACTTGTAATTACTTGCCTAATTATACATATTTATTCCTTGAAATTGGGAAGATTGTAACAATAGATTTATATTTTTAGATCCTTACTTTCTCGCCTATTTTATATTTAGGCGTTCCAATAGGTATCGGTTGTCAGAACCCCAAGAATGTTAATCCATACTTTAGCTATATATTGACGGTCAAAGGCATTAATTGGTAACATATCTATCAATCTGTGATATGAATTATTATATCCAGCAATAATGCAAAGCAATACATCTATCCATTCTCGAGTCTCATTCTGAGTGAAATGTTTCAACATTCTCGTCTAAAGAATTTATTAAATCTTTCTATAACAGAAATTTTGTTGTCTCAGCAAGGGGAAAAGTATTTTATATGTTCTTTCTCGCATAATTTCTGGACCTTTCACTTGTAACATTCTGTCCTTTCATCGAACTGTATTTTTGTGGGTGTATCGATAATTAAAATTGTCTCTGAGAGCGTCGTGTATGTCATCCCAAGATGTATTGGTATCCAGTATTGTATTTTCTAATGAGCAATAATGTGAGTCTTATTTCCAAAACATACACATAACTGTGTTAGTCCTGTAGTCCTCGACACTGAGGTTTTCAATAAAAAAAAAAAAATCTGAACTAGATGACCTGAATGGCTATTAGTGGTAAGACGATCTTTCTATAGTATACTAGATAATAGCTAATATTGACGTTTTTCCTCCATAATTTCGTTCATATTATAATGTTTAGTTAATGAACAAGGCACACATTACTGAAGTAGGTTATCATTTTGTATTCTCGGAGTAAATACATGTGGATAATAAGTTTCGTGCAATGACACTCGGTCGCCAGTTTGGCAGTGACATTCTTCAGAGACTGGTTCCATATATATTCGTGTAAATTTGAACAGTTTTGAATCCTATTACGAAACCAATGAGAATCAAGTAACCAGTCTGTGGGAACAGCAACAATGGCGACCGATTATTAACCTAAACCATGCACAGACTACTATCGAGGGATCTTTTAGTAGCACTAAAGTAAGTATCTACACGTTTTTACCTCTAAATGGTAGTATATTTGATTTTTGCATGTTTTGTTTATAAGTCGAACATTACATGTGAACGAAATTATTGATAAAAATGCAACATTAGCTAATCTTAGTGCTACAATACAAAGCTACGAGCTACAAAAAACATTCGTGTAATAGTAGTTAACATTTGGTTTTTAGGAGGGAATGCATCCTTAATCTCTACATTTAAACATCCTCTTAATTCACATTTGGATTGTCCTATTTTTGTTTATAAAATAGTAAAATTATCCTCTGAAATTAGACCAGTTTCATATCCAGGAAACCTTTCTCATTGTTCCTGTCTAACTAACTAACTAACTAACTAACTGTATATACACTAGAACGTCAATGACTCGAAGGGATGCGGAATTAAAATGTTGGTTAAAGATTTCCGTTATTTTTAGTTTGCAAAACTCTCAGACGATATTATGTTCTCCATTTTACCGGCTGAGCAAGTGATTCGAGTGATGCCTGATATTTCGATGATCGTTGTTTGAGTTATGGAAGTTTTACTATATTTATCTCTCTCTCTCTCTCTCTCTCTCTCTCTCTCTCTATATATATATATATATATATATATATATATATATATATATATATATATATATATATATATATATATATATATATATTCCGTAAAGTCCTTTGACTTTGGTCATGGATAAACTCCTTCTAGTCTCCCGTTTACAAGATTTGTTAGAAATGATATTGTAACTTTAAGAAGTGTGACGGATAAGACCGGAATAAACCAAATATTTTCACCTAGCGGAAACAGGATAGAAATTCCAAGATATTGTTCCAGCTTGGTTGAGCTGACATACATCCACCGACATTGAACAATAACCTGTCTTTATCTTATCCTTTTCTCATTTTAGGAAGAGACGGAAGAATCTCTGCGTTCGAATTCCTCATCTCCTTCGTTCAAATTACAACATCAGTACCGAACAAGAAGATTATTAAATAACTTGCCAAATTTTGCTGGTTTTGTGCAACAAAGGACACAAAAAGTCACAGTTTGCGGCAAGATTCAGATTTAGATCTTTGTTTTAATAAACTGATTAACCAGTGACCAATTTTATTACTTCTGTTTTACATAAGATAACAAATTCCTAATGGCATGGGCTTATACTAATTCATGATAAATGTGGACCTATCTCATTTTTAAGTGGATGGTTTTCAAGCGAGTGTGTCTAGAGAGATAGAAAGATTAAGTTGAACGATGTGTTAAGACAGCCTATCTTAAAAGACCACCAAATTCAATTCTTTATTATATACTTAAGTGTGAAATACAGAAAGTTATTGGCGATATAATTTTCATATTGTTTCATTCCTATATTTTCTATCGTGAAAAATATATCCGTATATTTTCAATTCTGAAAATATAAGATTTCCCGTCATGCCACGCGACGCTTGATTGTGTTTGCCTACAGAACTTATACCTGCAGCAACAAAAAGGAGCACTTTGTGAGCTAGAACAAATAAATAGAAAATGCATTACATTTCAGACATGAAAATTAATTTTTGCTGAAGAAATCTGACTCGACGCCGCCTGCGTCTCTATGAAGATATTTCCCCTGACTTCTTTCGCAACAATGATAAACCCGCTGAGATGCATTACTGAATCGGACGTGCTTTGCGGTCAGATATGATTAAATAGTTAACAAAATGTCAAAAGTGTAATTTACTCCGACAGATAAGGTCAACCCAATACTGCCTCTCTCTTAAGTCGCTGATATTTATATGATCAGTCTAGAAAGTAAGGTGAATTTACGAAAAGGGGGGTGGGGTGTTGTGCTGAAGAGTGAGTTTAATCTTCTAAGCTCCGATTCTGGAGCAAATTTGGTATATAATGAAAAGAAAATTTCCTGCGTATATACCAGATATATTTCATCTTGTGGTACAAAAAACTATATATTTTAACTCGTGGCTTCGCCACTCGTTAAAATATCACTTTTTTGTACCACACGATGACATAGCCTCGAGCAACCACTTTTCGTGCACTTAACGTGAATTTTAACGCGTTCGTTATAATATTGTGAGAATCTATTCAACAAAACATAGAAAGTGTTCAGCTATATCTACTTCATTTAATCATCGTTAAAAATGTTTGGCATTCATGTACATTAGTTTAGAATTACCGTTTTTTAATTTGCTTTTTCCGGAAGTGACATCCATGGTTCGTGACACTGACTAAAATGTCACGTGGCATATGACCGGAATGTGCCGGTTAGGTCAAGGTATGGATATTATTAGTTTATAGCGTCTCCATGTGTTTGAAATAAAAAAAAAAAAAATTTATATGAAAAAAAATTCCTTTAATTCTATATGCAGTTTGTGCACTTACATTACTGCTTGCTTGTTCTTTACCATATAAATACATGACTCAATAGACTGAGAGACAGACAGACAGACAGACAGACAGAGGGAGAAAGAAGTTTAAAAATAGACACTGGTGAATGGATACACGTTTCATTGTAATAGATTCAATGTCTTTTGATGTAGAATATATGTTCATTATGAAATAATACTGAAACGAAAAAGTCCGTAGTGAATATACATTTCGAGTGTAAATTTTTCTTACATTGTATACGAACCCCACATGATTAAAACCAAATATTTACATTGGCTATCACGTGGTATAAATTCCCAAATTTGGTTTTCCTGTTCAAGATATGTAAACAAAGCCACCATGTGATCGGCGGCGCTATCTTTCGCATATAATAGAAAATTCAAAGCCAACAAGTCGGACACAAATAAAGCATTATTGAAAATATATATTTTCATTATGATTTTTTTAAATTGCATGAAATTACCTTTTTGAATCTCATTTGGTCTGATTTTACTATATAATTAAATGCTCTCAATCTTGAAGAACGCTGGTGACACAGCTGAAGACGTTTTTATCTCGAAACAAGCGCGTTAGATCGCGAGAAACATGGCGCACGATGGAAGGACATCAGGTGGTTGGACGATATATCCGGTATTAACGCAGGAAAAGAAAATATCCTCTGTATATTTGACACTATAGATGATCACAATATATGTATCTAAGGATGGCTTACGACGTGTTCCACTGTACATCTCTCTCTCTCTCTCTCTCTCTCTCTCTCTCTCTCTCTCTCTCTCTCTCTCTCTCTCAGTAATTAATCATTGTTGTGCCTTCATTCAAATTCCTTAAACAAATGTGCATTGAATGCACAGCACACAGTATAGTTGTCCCAGATAAAATGAAACCAAACCATTCATACTATGTTATGTTCAGAACCTATCCAACTGAACTTGTGTGTCCATATATACTAAACTTTTGTCTTTAAACTCTAAGTTTAACTTTTCTTTCTAATCCCTTTTAACCGTAAAGGATATATATGCTAAACTTTTGTCTTTAAACTCCAAGTTTAACTTTTGTTTCTAATCCCTTCTAACCGTAAAGGATATAATGGACCAAACCGCTATGAATATGAAACAGTTTTGCTTTTAAAAAGAAAGGTTTACGATAGCCTTTAATGCAAATATATTGTAAATAATACCAATACACTCCAGTAGAATTCCTTCAGTGTTTGAGAAAGAAACAATTTTTTGTATGATTTTAAGATGTTGACACCTACCTTTGGGTCCAAGGCAATTACTGTAATTACAGTAGTCAGGTGTGTCTTGTAAATAATACTCGAGACCAATACACTCCAGTAGAATTCCTTCAGTGTTTGAGAAAGAAACAATTTTTTGTATGATTTTAAGATGTTGACACCTACCTTTGGGTCCAAGGCAATTACTGTAATTACAGTAGTCAGGTGTGTCTTGTAAATAATACTCGAGACCAACACACTCCAGTAGAATTCCTTCAGTGTTTGAGAAAGAAACAATTTTTTGTATGATTTTAAGATGTTGACACCTACCTTTGGGTCCAAGGCAATTACTGTAATTACAGTAGTCAGGTGTGTCTTGTAAATAATACTCGAGACCAATACACTCCAGTAGAATTCCTTCAGTGTTTGAGAAAGAAACAATTTTTTGTATGATTTTAAGATGTTGACACCTACCTTTGGGTCTAAGGCAATTACTGTAATTACAGTAGTCAGGTGTGTCTTGTAAATAATACTCGAGACCAATACACTCCAGTAGAATTCCTTCAGTGTTTGAGAAAGAAACAATTTTTTGTATGATTTTAAGATGTTGACACCTACCTTTGGGTCCAAGGCAATTACTGTAATTACAGTAGTCAGGTGTGTCTTGTAACCAATAAACAATATCGGTTCGACCTCAAAGATTACTGTGGATAGCTCACAGTGGCGTATATAGACCCAAGCTGACTTTGGGGGTTAGGGTTGGAGTGGCCGATCGATGATCCATATTTTCCACCTCTTCTACACATGTCAAAATAATAGCCTGTATAAATAGGTGCATATAAATATAAAAACCAAATGTTAGTTATCATCCCTCGTGAAACAAACGACTGCATCTGGCTTTGTCCGCTAGTGGACGCATGTATCCGATATATGAACTTGGCAATAAACAAAACTTGCGGGGCTTATGAAAGTAGAATAGATTACATGTCATATTATTTGCGACATCAAGTGCTGGATTTAATTGTGACGTTAATGATCGTTCGTGTGAGTTTTTTTTTTTTTTTTTTTTTTTTTTTTTTTTTTTTTTTTTGCGGTTAGACTAATACACACCGTAATTCTTCTTGAATATGAATACAATGAAACTTTCTGGTCTTTAACTTTGTCTTTTAAAAACCAAAAAGATAGAAGTTTGTTATTCATGCGTTCATGTAATTGAAATTCAAAATAACCACATGAAATACAACGCTATTGAAGATATCATACGATTGTGTAATTTACTCTGTTTCTCAATTTGTATTTATTTATTTATTTATTTATTTATTTATTTATTTATTTTGTATAGCCCTAACATTATAATAGCTCGAAATTTTTATTTTTAGAATATGTACAACCACAACAATATCAACCACAACAGCAATAATAATAAAAATAGTAATGCTTTTTTCGCCGTCGTCATCATTGTAACCGTCACCGTCATCATCATCATCATCATCTCAGTTTCACACATTGTGTTGCTCTTCTTTCTTTTTATTATTTTTCTTTTTTTGGGGGGGGGGGGCTAGGATAATAATTACTACACATTATACCGAAAATTATCAGGCTAAGTTATAAATCGTACTAATTAATCCTCTTTTTTCTTGCGTTCATTGGCTATATTATGGTGATGTACAATTAAAAATGTTGTCTGTAAGGTAAATTAATAAAACTATTTCGCTTAAAACACATTTGTTTTTGTTTATTTTGTTTTCTCAGTATTATGTAGTTTTAATAAAGAAACAAAACAAGACGTTCTGGAGGGTCTGGAAAAGCAACTTTTAAATGAACAAGGTAAAGTAAAGCTAAGGTTTTGATTACTCATATCATTCAAATTAATGGTAAACGGCGAAAAGACCAATTATCAAGTAGTTTTTAGTCGACTGTATTTTTCAAAGATAATTATCGATTGTGAAATCTTCTTTACTACGGCTGTACTTTATGCCCAATAGTTTGAAAATAATTTCATGACATCATATTATAGCCGTATCAGTCCTTTTCTCTTCGCCACAGACCCTTTCCACACCAATAACAGATTCAGGTTTTTTATTGTTTCAAAATTGACGTTTAATTCAAAGCACGAGCAAACAAATCAATTATTTTAAGGAATTAGTGTTAAGGGAATATTCATCTTTATTCAAAATTAGTATTTAGTCATCTGCGTATTGAATAATTAGTTATTTAGAATTATTAATTATAATTCCGTTAGTGAATGGGTGTTTCTTTTGAGCTGTGCATGATTGCTGAAACAAAATATAAATAGGTACGAAGAGAGAAGGTCTTCATGTCTTACACCTCGCTCAGTAAGAAACAAAGATGATAGATTACTATTATTAACGACACAACTGGATATTGCATTACAATAACAACTAATATAGTATTACAATAACAACTAATATAGTATTACAATAACAACTAATATAGTAATACAATCACAACTAATATAGTAATATAGTATTACAATAACAACTAAACCATGATTAATAGATGGAGCAAATGCCAGAAATGTAAGAGTTTTTAAATAAAATTCCAATCAACGCGTATTCAAATTAAAAACCAGTATCAATCCGTGTGTCTTTTTTATTGTTGTCAATAATACCAAAACATTGTCGAGTACACTTTCCACAGAAACGGGCTTTCACACAACTGAATTGGGTTCCTTTCATTAATTTTAACAAAAATGCTCGCATTCTGTTTGCTGTTGCATTTAATGCTATTTCACGTCCTCCTCCAAAAATGAAAAAGAACTCCAAAAAATTTCTAACGTAAAACTATGATTTGGCTTTTTCGCAAGACATTACACCTTGTCTCTGTGATATAGATAATAGAACCATTTATATAATCATAATTCAACGAGTTCAATACTTAAAACGTATAAAATTCGGCTGTAAAACCATCAATACCGGCTAATTTCTTATTCTCCATTTTCTTCAATACTGAGATACATTCATGCATTTTAAGTGGTACTTCAGTCTACACAGAATCTTCGAATGAAAGTCATGTTATATATGGGTTCACGTTGTCAACAAAAATAAATTTCTTGTAGAATATAAATTCTGATACTAACAATATTGCTCCTGAAGAATTTTGTCAGGATCGACTAAAATTCAGCTAAATAAAAAAGATAACATTGACAACATACGGATAAAAGATTTAAAAAATCATCATAAACAGAAACAAATACACCACAGAGTGCTAACAATCTTAATCTAACACATCATGGTATTACATACTTTGACAACATATGGAAAACAGATAAATTCCTTATAAAGGGGGAAATACACCACCGAGTGTAATCTAACACATCATGGTATTACATACTTTGACAACATATGGAAAACAGATAAATTCCTTATAAAGGGGAAAAACACCACCGAGTGTAATCTAACACATCATTGTATTACATAATTTGACAACATATGGAAAACATAAATTCCTTATAAAGGGGAAAAAAACACCACCGAGTGTAATCTAACACATCATGGTATTACATACAAGTGATAGAACGTACAAACCAGGAGTACGAATTGCCGAATATACGTCTTCAGTAGGATACAACTGCTTCTGATATAACGTATAATTCTGTGAATGAAAAGTATAGGAACTAAATGTATTTCTTGAAAGAGTACATTACAAGAGAGAGCAAGAGTAGAAAATATATATAGTGTAAACATTTTATACATATTCATATATACGTAGAAATACACATGCACACATACATACATACATACATACATACATACATACATACATACATACATACATACATACATGCATGCATGCATGCATGCATGCATGCATGCATGCATGCATACATACATACATACATACATACATACATACATACATACATACATACATACATACATACATACATACATACATACATACATACATACATACATACATACATATAGAGAGGGTAACTGCCGCATCAAACAAATAACGGACACAACCCATCAAGTGGGTAAAAGCTCAGTATCTTCACATGTGACGAAGTCACAAGTGAAAACACTAAAGCTTCTCGCCCAAGAGACAAAACGAATTCGTCACTCACCCGAAACAAGCAAATTTTCTTTTCATTCCAGGCTCAAATGTATTGTGTATCTAAAACGTGTACGACCGATTTAGGTAGCGCATTTCTTACGGTAATGTCATCTTTGTACCGTTTATATTCTGCAAGGTTTTGTGTGCATTCGCACAGAAAATATGAGCAATATCATAATTCCCTTTCCCAGTTCAAAATAAGAAAGGAGAAAACAGGGAAAAATTAGTTTAGAGTGGGATTCGAATGTGGGTCTCATGCGTAAAAGGTAAGCATGCTGCCACTCGATTAAGCAATTGACAGCACGCCAGATGAAATTCATTGGTCAAGACGTTATCAATGTCTATTATAAAGTTCGTATATGAGAAAAAAAGATTGATAACACTCCAGTGATTCATCAAAATCATATCTCTTGCAGAATCCACAAATTTATGGACGGGAATAAAAAAAATATATACAAAGGCGTACATATACTTACATATGCACATGCACATATATGTATGTTACCATTAGATTAAACAGTCACTTGTTATTAAAAAACGTTTTGTAGGGACTTTTACAACTTTGTCCAAAAATGTATTTTGTTGTTAAAATTCCATGCTTTTTTTTAGTTTGAAGCCATCTCAGTCTGGGACGCTTAGTTAATTTAAAAGGCAAGAAAAGGTATGCAGCCGAATCATTCTCATCTATGAATAATATTCTTGACTCCATTATATTGCTGATATTGGCCTAGAAGTATTAGGATTTAATTTTTGATATATTTATTTACAGCCTTTTATTTTAATGAGTAACATACAGATTTATGTAAACATTTATGGCCATATATATTCGAATTGATGTTTATATATTAGGTTTGTTAGAAAAATATTTGATGGTTCCGATCATGCCTTGAATCTGTAGAAAGTTTACATGCATTCCAAATGTATTATAAAAATCATCTATTATAATCCATGAACCGTTTTCATTACCTAAATCGTTTACTTAAAAATTCCTTTTTTCACCCAGTGCATGTGCATAACACTAAAATTTGCAACTTTAATATTAAGATTCATCATATTGATGTTTTAAGAAAATCTTCTTTGTCATCTAAAGTAAATTTATTATGTTACGACTCCTGGTCTTAAAATAATGTAACAGAAAAAAGTGAAACCCACAATGCAAGTAAAATCAACAAGCAATTTATTTATAGAAAATTAAAGTGAAAATTGAAAAGACACAGTAACGTGAATTAAAATCAAAATAATCCAATAATCCTAAGTGTCCTAATCACAAGTCCTAAATATAGAATTCCATTAGACTTGAATGTCCTGATGTGTCAGTCACTAGTCTTGAATGTTCTGAATGATGTAATCCAGAATATCTTTGAATAAGTTCACATAAATCCCAAAGTCAAGTATTAACCCAATATCAGAATGAGCACTTTTAGTCATTCCAATGAATATTTCAAAAAAATAATTCCTCTCTCTGAATTTGCTCTGATTTTGACAACTCTAACATCTGATTACTTAAAATAAATTCCTTAATAGACTGATCACATCAAGATATGCAAAATTCCAATCTAATTGTTAAATATTATGTAAACAAGACTGACCATGAACTCAAATGCAGTAAATATGTTGTTTACAAAATTACTAAAGTACAACTTACCTCATGGACACATATTATAAATTCAATATATGCTGCAAAGCATCTGTCTTAAAATGCATTCAAACTATTTCTCCCTTTTGCCAAAAATTAAAAACTGTTCAATAATTGGTGTGGAAGTTGTTAAAAGCTCCCTCCATTTGGGCTCAAAGGTAATAAGTCGTCTCACCCAAGTTATTTTCAATAATGCACAAACATGTTTATGTGTATCAATTTCAAACCGCCTTCTAAATACTCTGTACACAATTATTGTAAAAATTTTATCTTTTCCAGCACTCCATACAAACTTCTGGAACAATGCATCTAACTCTTGACGCTTGGCTTTAGGTGGGTTTGGTCAACTTAGAAAAAGGTGGGTAATCATAGATAGAACAAAACTTTTCACAAGTGCAATTTTTCCAAATGGGATAAGTGATATCTTTGACCACTGTAAAGTGTTACGGAATTATGTATATGGAATCTATAATGTGCTTAAACTTTTGGCCTATGACTCTACATTAAAGTTGTTGCAAATAGTGAGTCATATTTAAGTTGGGTTTAGTTGTACAATTAATTAAATAATAACATGTTTATTGACCTTTTGCTCAAGGTCAGAGTTGTTTACTGTACCTGGAGTACTTTTTCATGAAAATAGACGCATTTAGTATTGCATTCTGGGTCGTAATATGACACGTTTCCTGTTGTGAAATGTGCCATTTGCAAATTGTATAAAAGTCCTGAATATACGATTTATATTCATTTCATATTAGATCTTGAGTTGAAAAGAACTGTTTTTTTATGATCAGCTTTGGAATCATCAGATCGTTTGAAATAATAGCCGAGCTGGAATCCTGTAATGCTGATGTAATGCCATGCTGTATAGATAATTCGAATGGAATTATTTATTGGACCATTCATCAGAGCTACTTGGAGATATTTAGGACTTTCTCGGATGCCTCTGAACATTCTTAAAGATGATCTGACATTATCGTTGGTACATCGGAACATTACAGACTCATTCATTCGGAACCATCATCTATTCGGACCATTCGTTCATTACGAAGACTCATTCATTTAGAACATTCGTTCATTACGAAGATTCATTTGGGAACATTCATTAACTTGGAACATTTATTCATTTAGAACATTTTATAGTTTCTATATATACAGGACTTGTGATTAGGACACTAATAATTGTTGGATTATTTGGATTATAATACACGATACTGTAAGTCTATTTAGATTGTTACATTAATTATTTAGAAATAAATTGTTAGTTGATTTTTACAAACATTGTTGGTTTCACTTTCTTTTTGTTACGTTTGTTCGAGCCATAGAGTCGTAACAAAAGGTAAAGATTTAACTTCTCTACTGTTGCTTTTATAATTCAGCTTGACCATATCATATAACTCTAAGTAAAATGTAATACCTAAATAATTCAAATAAGATCCAATCCAAACTGTATTCTTGACAGTATCGTATATTACTTCCAGGTGTACTTCCTATCCGTACTGATTTAGTTTTCAATACGTATACTAGTACGACTCTAAGTCTTAAAATTATGTAACAGAAAGAAAGTGAAACCAACAATGTAAGTAATATCAACAAGCTTTTTTGTTCCTACAATACAAACTGAAATTCATGATATACTTGCAATATCGTGAATCAAGTTTCAAATAATCCTAAATGTCCTAATCACAAGTCCAAAAATATAGAATGTTCTGAATGAGTTCCAATAGTCTTGAATGTCCTGATATAACACAATGATACAATCCAGAATGTCTTTGAATGAGTTCACAAAGTCCAAAGTAATGGAATAATTCAAAAGTCAATGAGCACTTTAGTAATTCCAATGAATATATAAAATAAATAATTCTTCTCGAAATATATCTGATTTCAAAGGCACAAAATTTAAAATCTGATATCAAATGGATTTCCAGAGACTAATCTAAAACAGGAATGAATTATTTGTTTACCAGATCCATATATATATATATATATATATATATATATATATATATATATATATATATATATATATATATATACATTTTCACTTGACCTATATCCTAACAAGACGTTAAGCAATCCAATAAAAAACCAATCTATCTGTAAATAAGACTGGCATTGAACTCGAATGCTTGTAAACATTCTGTTTACAAGCGACCAGAATCTAAAGTACAACTTACCTTCGTGGACAAGATTTAAACACACATCATAGATAAAATATACACAACAATACTGAGACATGAAATTTTAGAATATTAGTGGATAAGATCAGGAGCTGACCTAAGGGACTTCTCTAAGAGATATAAGGTGAGAGCATTGTCATCTGCATACTGTGTAATAAGATATTCTGTATCTTTGATTTCAGTTCCTTTAATATTTGGATTTTTCACAATCAAATGAGCCAATATCTCTATACATACAAGAAAAATGTATGAGGATAGGGAATCATCTTGTCTACATAATCTCGTCATTTCAAACCATGATGAACAGTGTCAATTTATTATGACACAAGATTGAATATTTTCTGCAAAAGAGCTGGATGCAGCCTAGAAAGTCTTTGCTACAATTTTGAAAAGGCCATGCAATAGAATTGAATGATTTCTCAAAATCAATTAAAAGAAGAAGTCCAGGTAACTTGCACTTTTTTAGTCAAACAAATCCTCAAAGAGTTTTGAGATTTTCTCCTATGTATCTGCCTTTAATTACGCCTATTTGATCACCACTTATAAATGACAGCAGTATAGTGTATAAGTCTATTTGCAATATGTGATGATGCACATTAAGTAAAAGAATGGATATCTTTAATACTTGTTTTGGTTTATCCTTTTTAGGGAAACATGTTATGACACCTTCCTTTTTCAGTTGATGATAAATCACCATTATTATAGGCACAATTGAGTGCTTTACAATATACTGATCAACATTTCTTTAACAGACTTTAGCAAACTCAACTGCAAATCCATCTCATGCTGGACTCGTGCTATTAGGCATATTTTTATAATTGATGTTGCTTCTGTTCGTGTAATTGGGCCATTCGTTGACTCGCTTTGTATGTTATCTAAGTTAGGGATGTCTCTAAAATTCAGTGAAGCCTCAGGATCATCTGGGTCTACATGCTGATGAGAATATAATATTTCAACGCATAACTTTATTTGTCCTAAAATCTTAAGCTAATTTTTTTGTAAATGTTCCTTCTTGTTTAGCTAAATTTGGCAACATCTTACTTGTATAGTATATATTTTCAAAATATCATAAATAATTTGAAACCCTTTTCCCATTCTCAATCCTTTTTGCCATAGATCTCACTCTTACCGCTTCCATTTTTTATTTTTACTTTATTTTCGTTTATTGTTTTTCTTTCTTTCTTTTTTTTTTTTGTTTGCACGAATTGCAACTAACTAGCTCTATTTCTGATGCATATAGTTTATTGATATCGTTGTTCTCTTCTTAAATAGTAATCTCATTTCTAATCTGATCTTAAAGTTGATCTTAAAGTTGATCTTGTTGTCTTTTTGTGTGAAGCATCGCAAATAGTTTTATCTCTTTTCTCTTATAAAATCGTTAAATAAAATAATAGATCAATTATAGAGGACCTAATCTCAGATACTTGAGTTTGTTCCCAAGTTAGAATTCTTTTTGGAAGACATGTATTTGTTTTTGCATACTAGAATTTCATCCCTAACAAGTTTTATGTACTCTAAATCTTTCAAAAGAGAATTGTTAAACTTTCCAAAATATTCTGTGTTTTTCTGTTTTTCGAAAAATAGGAGTTTATTGGACTAAAGATTGGTCACTTCTATAACTTGCTTCTGTTCAGGCATCGTCTACTGTTGTGAACAAAGTTAATGAAATTAGGAGGAAATCTAACCGTGACTGTTTTATCGGGTTGTTTTTTCTCCAAGTGGAGAGAGAATTATTGATATGGCATGTAATACTACTTTAACATATATGATACTAGATTCATCAGCAATGAGTTTAAAAGAAGTCTTGATAATGTGCAAAAAACAAAAACAAACAAACAAAAACGACAGAAAAACTGATCCGTAAAAGAATTTTAATTCAGCTGTAAAACAAAAAATGATATTGTGGAAGGATTGCCAAATATGTTTTATTCACAGGGACATACAATAAAGCAACTGTTTACAGAAGCAAGAAAATATTTTTCGGGGAACAACATAAATACACAGAAGTTAATAATATTAGTGGCAATTATTTGTATACGTTTCATCATTGTTTATGTCCAGATTTAAGAAGTACACGTCATAATAGATTGCACGGAACAGGCAATGAATTATCTAATGTTAAACAAGGAAAAACAGAAGAGGAAACTTAGAAAACACAGTGTTCATAAAATGTATTTTATAACCGATGCTATGGTAAACATTCAGAACAACCAACGTAATGTTTTTTTTTAAAAAATATTTTTCAAAAAGCAAAATACTGTTTTAATAAATGGGTAAATTTGGAAATTTAGGTATGATGTTTGGAAAGTGTACAAGATGTAATAAGAATGGTGCAGATGAGCAAGAAAGTTGTTATATGTGACTTTGAAATAAAACAAAATTAACAGGCAAAATATCACAAGTCAGAACCAAATTAATTCACCTGAAAAAGATAATAGGACGACTGCAAACGAAATAATGTTCTGGTGAAATAATTCATTTTATTTCAGATGTAATGAAAATGGAAAATATCACAGACACATAACTGAACTTGAAGTGCATTTCTAAACTGTTCAAGGTAACTATGAGACAAAGGATCGGTGTGCGAAACACTTGACAAGTAAAAGGTGCATAAAATAAATAGAAAGACCGTTTGTATGGCTATGGCAGTAAATAAACTATCTGCTAATATTTTGCAAATAAGATACAGTGAACAAAATATAAACAGGCCCTTATTTTTTGGCAAAAAAAATATTTTCTATGCGTGACTTAGGTACATTTATAAAACCACAAATAATTATTACGGGAGGAAAGTATTGATTGCGTTGAGAATAACAACAGGCCTGGTAGTTCCTCTACAACAGAGAAAGAAGCCAACACAGTGTGTGGTATAGCATTTAAATAATTTAAATACAGTGAGATATAAGTAGTAAACAGTGTATTTAGAAAATGTCATACAACGTTTATATATGGTGGTGTTACAAATTGCGGAGAGAGAACATTTGGAACAGGTATGATTGAAACGGAATACCAAACATTTTTGATTTTGTTGTCTTTATATGTCCAACATTTAATTACAATAAGACATACAACGGAAAATGTCATTTTAAAGACTATAATATAATAGTAATAGATCCTGGTGATAAATTAGAAAAATGGTTAGGATTATTCAAGGATTTATACTATATTTCCTATTAACGATCGTGCCAACAATGAAGATGTAAAATAGAAAGCACACATTATAACCAAGTTAGCATTCAATAGTAAACATTACAAAATATATATGTGGGTGATAGTATATAAACACAGTTCTGTCATAAAAGATCTTCGTGAAAATGCTAGATTTCTTACTCCAAAGACAGGAAGTCCATGGACAATGTGCTTGAGGAAAATAAGGCACCACCTCTGGTTATCAGAGAAGATATAGTTGAAAAATACAAAAAAAAGCGAAAAATGAAACTTTGAATGAGATCGGAATACCCGTTTAATTAAGGTAGTAGAATAGTAACCATATGGAAGAATAGTTTTTGTTATCTACTTAACATCTCCTGTCATCATAACAACTTACTAAACTTATTTAACGTAATATTGTATATCCCATGATGTCAGGATCAAATTAGATTCATATCCCGCGGTGATTTAAAGTTTGGATAAATAAACAGCCTTTGTACATCTGTAATTTTAGATTATTTTTTAATACTGACCTTTTAATATCCTAGCGTGCGTTCTTTCCATTAATGTCAGTCCTACAATAACATATTTTGTCTAAGTCCAATAAACTCCTAAACTGGTATAACATTCAAGTTATGTCCTGGAACCTTCTTATTCATTTGTGGAACAACAAAACTATGTTCTTTTTAGCCGCCTGTGTCGTAAAACGATTATAAAAGTTATCTGTCACTACAGAAAAACATAACCAATCTGTATCTGTCGATAAAGGTCTCATTTTATCATTATATTTGGTGTGCTTGTTGTAGTAGAATAGATAATCAACTTACTTAATTCTAGCACTTTAAGGCCATCATAAATTGATTTGGTATTTTTATTTCACTTTTCTTAACATAACTAAAACCATATCTTTTTCTATGATTGTTCTCCTAGCAAATGAAATATCCTTTAAGATCTTTTTAAAGCTTGCAATATTTCTCTAAGTTTGTACATATGTTTGCATTCGTTCTTTTTTTTAAAGTTTCCACATGTTTTCCGAACACAGCATTTTTTGTCAGTTTAAAGAAATCATTTTCAAGTCATTGGTTGATTTTTGTCTCAAAGATATATTTAATTCAATTTAAGATTTTAACCATGGATTTTTATCAAATAAAACCACTCTATGCATCTTTCTATTAAATTGTAACCATAATTTAATACGCAGCTTCAAAGTACAATAGCTAATAACATATCTCTCTTTGTGTTTTAAAGAATAAAATAATTTAAGTATTGAAGATTTTGCACCTATTTTATCTTCTATTTCTTCTGTAATGGACATAAATCAAACCCTCTAGGAATTAGAAATTCGGGGGCTAGAGGATACTCATTGAAACAGGCGTGCAAATGTGCTTCTACTTCTAAATAAACTTCTAACAAATGTGTATCATCATTTGAAATGTTTAATAAAATTATTAACATACTTGTAACTTTCATTTCTTATCCCTGATCGTTTGGGACATTAATACAATATTTCTACTGGTGATAATTTGGTTTCATTAAACCATTTGAAAGAATCTATGTATTCGTACAGATAGAACTTTTTCTCAAATATTTTATTTTCATGTTTATACAATCTTTGATTGTTTCAGTTTACATTTTAGCAAGTTCTTCTAGAAAATGGTTCATGAACCGAAAATTATCTCTAAATGTGATTTCTCTTCTAACGAAGACGTCTTTACTGTCCTTTACAAATCAATTAGCAATAAAATCCTTAGTAAACGAAATTTATTTTTCATCATTATCTTGTATTACTGTTACTTCTTGATCTGGATCTTTGTTTACTAAGGTTTTGATATTAAGATGGGGATCACATCGAGTCAAACTATGGATAAGTTGTAATATATATTTAAGATATTTGTAATTTCAATTATATTCTAGATGAGCAGTACCACTGTATTTTCCAGTTAAGTGATTATGATCTCTTTGTAGTTCCCCTTTTTGTGAGGGGGCAGTCAGTAATATCATTTTCAGAAGTTTGGCATATGTTGGTGAAATTATAATACATGTACTTCTTTTCTTCACTGGCAAATATAATTTTAGTAGCGTTTCGTGGTCTAAGTTCTTCATAAACAGTTTATGACCTTTTGCAAATACTTGTGAAATGTATGCATTTTGTTTGCTCCTCTGTATACTATAGGCTGAAATTATTTGTTTTGCTCAAAGTCTGTATAAACTGATTTAAGGTAAAGACTAAATCCTGAGGGTATGTATTTTGCTGTTTTTATTATCCAAGATGTATTTAGTTTTTGTCTACAACTGTTTATTGGTTCTATGATACTTTCGAAAAAAGTAAATTTGAATTTAGTGGTTATCTGGAATAAGTTCTTTGATTTATTTCTTTAAATCTGTTATGATTAATCTATGTATTAGTCTCCTCGTTTTGGTCGATACCTATATCTATGTAGACTTAAATAATTTATTCGGACAATAAGAAAAACAAAATGTTTATCATGACTTATTCCCTTATTTATTTTGTATCTGGTATGTCAAACAAACCTTGAACTTTACTTCAAATATCATGTTTGTTCATTATGCTTAAAAGCAATGTTTTGTAACACCAATCTAAGAAACGCAATATGTCATTTTCTCAGATTTCGACTCTAATTGGTAATCTAAGTGGACTTTTACAGAATCCAAATCCTTATTTTTTTTCTTCTGCTTATTTTCTATAAGTATGCTTCAACTTCTTCAACTTCTTCAAAATCCAGGTTAATTTTATCATCTCTCATTTCAAATCTAAACTTATTTATGTGCCTGTTTAATGAATCTTGGTGCTTTCTGGTGATAATTGTATTTGAGTTGAAATAATAATTCTGGTATTTGTTGTATCAAGTATCTTTGTCACCATTCAGGACAATTTTTCAAATAAATTTTCAATGTGAAATTTATCTTTCGTTGATTAAATAAGTGACCTTGTTTACAGGGTTCTTTATCTTCACATTTGCAAGTAATCTTTTCACAGTTGTATTATCAGCTTTGTCATTTCATCCAATATAATACCATTCTGTTTTACTCATATCTGCACAAGTTGTAGACCTTTTACTGTGTTTGCTTTGACGTTAAGTTTGGTCAATATTATTAGTCTTTCACAATTGTAACATGTTATTCTCTTCTATTTATACTAATTTTTTCATATAAATCTGACGCTGTTATTGTCTTGAACAATAACAGACTGGACAAAAACAGGAATTGTCCCCTCTCAGGAGAATTGCATTTGAATTTGAATGAGCATTGCAACGAAATGTAAGGCAGGTATTCATTTTATATTCGATAGAAAAACATGTTTACATGCTTTTTAAACTGTCTTTCTTTTACAGCTTCAAGACATTTAAAATTGTGCCAGATTTGTCTATAATGACTCAAGAAAAATCAGAAATTGAATTTTCGTAAAACACAGTTCGAATTTTCAATGGAAAATTGATTTTTTAAACTACTTTAATAAATTCAATTATAGAGAAAGCAATATTTTCAACATGCATGAGGCATTTTATTTGGCTACGAGGAATAAAAAAGCGATGTAAGATGTTGCAGATGTTGGCCTGTTATTATTACCGCAAGATTAAACTGTCAGATATTAAACATTTATTTTATGTATGAATCCCACTTGATTAATTCTTTCTTTTCACTGATGACCTTTAACATCTTTACCTTTATCCCCAAAGTAACACACTGTAAAGACGACATCATTTTTTAAATATCTGACATTTTCACCTTTAAACATTTAGTGTCACCTTTTGCCCCCTTTATTTTGTCACGGTTTATACCATAATCCCATGCATTACTGATTTTAAGCTTACTCTACCAATCCTTGTGTGGGTCTCGAGCATGCAATATTATCCTATTGAATTTGGAAATATGAAGCGTTACACTAGACTATGGGATCTTAGTCAATAAGACCATACAAGGTTTAGTTAAATATATACATTCTGGTAAAGAAACTAACATTTTATAATAAATAAATAAGTACCAACTAGTTTACCACATCATCAGTCAAGTTGAAGCCAACTAGGTAAAATATCAACCATTTTTAAGATTTAATTCCATTAAAAATAGCCATGTAAACTTTTGTGATTTAAACGCTATTTGTTTTTGTTCTTATTGTTTGTATTATCTCTGTTTTAAAAGTTTGCCTATGACAAAAACTCAGTGAGAGTATAAAGCTCTTAGGATAGTTAAAAACTGTTGTTGATATATATATATATATATATATATATATATATATATATATATATATATATATATATATACATATCTATATATACATATATATATATATATAGATTCCATATACATAATTCCGTAACAACATTCTCTTTAAAGAAAAAAGAAAGTTTTATGCAATAAAGCTTTATTTTACATATTCAAATATGCATATAATAATGCAATAATCAAAATCAGTCATATGTCCTATGAATGACAAAATATACAAAAAAATAAAACAATATAGTACTTCTATGTACTTGAAAGTGCTCCAGTTGTTTTTACTATCAGGCACATACAATAAATAACATACCGACTTGGTCTTAGGTAACGGGCAGACACATACTAAAAGGTACGTCAAATGTAAGAATAGGTGACAGATGAGCTTGATCTTCTCTGATTGGGGTTTCCCACCGTATGACAATTTGATAGCTGATTGAAACAAACAGGATATTTCGATATCTTGCTCCTGTTAGACAACGAATTGTTGTCTTCTGATACCCTGATTAAAATGAGTTGTGTAAAAAAAAAAGTATCACTATGATCAATAAAATTAAAAAGTGACCTCATTAGACTGACCAAACAATGTATCAGCTAAATAAAATTTTCTAAACAACATCATTCTCAAGAGCTCTCATAGCTCTAGTAACTTTACGCAGAGGATACAAATAACAGGGATTTCGATCTTAATAAGATCGTCTCTTTTCGATCCCAACGCGGCTTTTCAGTTACAAGTAGATTAACCACTACCTGATGGAACTTTACGCAAAGGATCAAACCCAACGAGGTTTTTCAGTTACAAGTGCAATTAACCACTACCTAACTAGGTCATTGCCTAGCAATAAATAAATACCTATGATGGGCTAAGAAGTCACTTCCCAACGATCATAGGTCTAAAATGTATTGCCTTCAATACAAGACCGTGAGCTTGACTTTTGTGAAGCAAGAGCATTTGGAATAGCTCTGTATTTTTTTCGTTGCTTATTTATTTTTCAACCTATAGCAATCCGAAATAACGTGCCCTTCTTTTTACACCAAGTGCATGTAAAACGAGACAAATATCTCTAATCAGTCTTATCAGATGTTTGCTCTAAAAGTCATGCTGTATTGAAATTTATAAGTAATTATATACTCTAACCCTATGTGGGTAGGACTTGAAACAAAATTCCGAATATTCAATGACATTGTGATTATTTGTTGCTTTCACTAAAAATTTCTCAAATGAAATTAAAATATTCAAATGGGCAAAATAAAAGTCTTTAGCAGGGACATTGAATTTCTGAAACAAAATCAATTAAATTTTAAAGTAAAGAAATTCAGATCAATCCCGGGACCTCTCGCAACCCAAGCGAGAATCATATCCTTAATCCCGGAACTATTCAAATTAAATCATATCTTGGACGAGAGCCCCCATTTCTGTTACGACCCGATGGTAAGAAAAAACGTAACAAAATGAAAGTGAAACCAATATTTTTTGTAAAAATCAGCGAACAATTTATTTCTAAATAATTAACGTGAAAATCAAAATACACTTACAGTATCGTGTATTAAAATCAAAATAATCCAACAATTATTAGTGTCCTAATAACAAGTCCTGTATATATAGAAACTATAAAATGTTCGGAATGAATGAATGTTCCAAGTTAATGAATGTTCTGAACAAATGATCTTCGTAATGAACGAATGTTCCGAATGAAAGATTGTTCCGAATGAATGGGTCTGTAATGTCATGATGTACCAACAATAATGTAATCCAGATCATTTTAAAGAATGTTCACAGGCATCAGAAAGTCATAAATATAAATCCAAAGGTTGATGAATACTTCAGGTAACTCCATTGGATGTTCCAATAAATAATTCTAGTCGAATTATTTATACAGCATTACAGCATTACAATATTACAGCACGGCTATGATTCCAAAATTCTGATGATTACAAAGGCTGATCGTAAAAAACAGATGTTTTCAACTCGAGATTTAAAATGGAATGAATATAATTCGTATATCAAGACCTTTTATATTCTTTGCAAATGGTATATTTCACAACAGGAAACGTGTCATATTGATACCCAGAATGCAATACTAAATGCGTCTATTTAGTGGAAAAATACTAAAAGGATGGTAAACAGCTCTGACCTTGAACAAAAGGTCAGTAAATACGTTCTTGACAACGTTAACTAAACTTAAGTGCGACTTACTATTTGACACAATTTTAAAGTACAGTCATAGGCCAAAAGTTTAGGCACATTATAGATTCCATATACATAATTCCGTAACAATATATATATATATATATATATATATATATATATATATATATATATATATATATATATATATATATATATATATTAAAGATTATAGCATACGAGATTCAAGATAATCGATGAAACGATCAGTGACCTTGCAACAATTTTAGTAACTGAGATGAGTAATACTTCATTTAATCAATTTCATCATCGATTGCTTTAAAAAGAACTGATAAAATGATAATTGTTGAGAGGGTTTACCATTATACTATGCATTCAAATGCATTAGCTTAATCTCGGCTTTTTAGTACAGTATTCTCTGTCCTTTATACCAGTATACTATGCATTCAAATGCATTAGCTTAATCTCGGCTTTTTAGTACAGTATTCTCTGTCCTTTATACCAGTTACATAGAAAACATATGTACATACATCAAATACACATATTTGGTCAAGATTATGGAATATTTTACATTTCAGATGAAACTTCAATAATTTGAGACGTGAATGAAGGAAACGTCCTATAAACGTCATCCCATATTCAACATTCAACGTCATCCATATTCAACGTCATCCCAGATTCAACATAATCTTCCGTCATATATTACTTGACATTTGTTGTTTTTATTTCTACTTCGTTACTCAGTAAGCAAACGTTAAAATGAAGAAATGTGCTTTCAATTGTAATTTCCTCTCTCTCTCTCTCTCTCTCCTCCTCCTCCTCCTCTTCCTATTCTACCCCGAATATAAGTTGGTACCGCGCTGCATAGAGTTTCAATTGTTGCATTAATCGATGTCTAAATACTTTTTCAGGGTTTATAAGGATTATCAAATAGACTTTTGATAATTTGATCCTTTTTAATATACTTGGAATAAAATTTAGAAGGAGGAGAACTCGCAAAGCTATTAATAATACTTTCCGGTTAGTTAATTAAGCATTGAAGCCATTGTCCTGTATGTAACCACCTGATGTATTCATGGAACAGCTATCGTAATCCAACTACAACTCAAAGCTGCTAGATTAGTTTCTGGTCAACCCAAATATGTAAGTAGAGAAGCACTATATTTTGAAACTGACTGGTCTACCATGGCAGAGAGAAGAAACATTAAACACCCATTCTCAATAACTGGGTGAAATTAATGTCGTGGCAATATTACTTGAAATGCAAGCGCTATTTACTTTCTTATATTGTAATATTATCTTCTATCACCAACAGTATCAGATGATCCTTTGTTTGTTGAATGTACAGTAAGCTTGAAGATGTGTCAATTTGAAATGTTCGTTACTGTCGCCTAATGAAATGTTAGCTTGTCTTTCAATTTTTCACGATATAATCTTTTTTTTTTTTCTTCTCAAAAGTAGGTATGATTTAAAATATGACTAAAACACATAAAGAGGTCTTCAAATTGAAGATGATTTTAAATGATCAATTTCCATATGAAAATTTTCGTGTCATAAATGATTGTCTCCGTAATTAGTAAAAGCTACGTTTCTCTAAATTTAGGAAGGATAATGTTTTTCATTATTTGGTCACAAAAAAGGAATTGTTATGCTCTATTAAATCACGAAGGATATGTCTCTCTGGAGACAAACAAAAAGGCCCACAGTAATTAAAACTGTTTTTATGTTATGTCTTCAGTAACCATGTCAACTGGGTGGATAAAAATAAGAAAGTTTCGTTACAATGGATCAATGAATATGTACGATGATCACGATATAAATTTGCTTGTTTTTAGATTATGGTGTGCACATGTAAATTTCACCATCTTTCGAGAATCTCCGTGCTTCAAATTTGAATAAACTGTGTTTTGTCCAGTAAGTGAAATGTTCGTTGCATTCAACTCCGATCCTACAGAGTACTGCGATGCTAACTTTCCATTTCATGTTCTACGTGAACTGTTTTCCATCTCTATTTTTGCAAATAGACGCAATAAATGTTGCTGTGGAGTTTTTATTTGAAGTTAGTGGTTATCTGGAATAAGTAGGAACGAATAGACTTTTTTCAAATGGTGTTTTTTGTGTTCATGTATGTGTCAAATTGAATAGAGGTGTGTTACTCTGTTGTTTTTATGTGCAAAGCATTACGGATCGAGGTTCTATCATTTATCAATGTCATGTAAACCAAAAGGTAACGGACATTTCACGGTTTATTCAGAGTAATTTTAACAATATAAAATGATATGAAGTCTTAAAATGTATTACATAATTCTGGCATTTTAAAATTCACAAGCATTTCTGTTATTAGAGATATATTTAAATACATTGTTTTCCAAGTGTTGAATTACTGACGACATCTCGTATAAAAATGAACAATATTTGTCGCTTCAATAGCAAGATACTTTGATCTTAAAATGTTACGATCTCGGTATGATTATAACTTTACTTAATTAATTATATGATATGCAAACTATAATATGTTTAAGTTGATGAGCATAAAGTGAAGTTACCGGTAATATAAGTAACGAATATATCTAATGTCAATGACGTCGAGAGGTCTTGACGTAACGAATATATCTAATGTCAATGACGTCGGGAGGTCTTGATGTAACGAATATGTCTAATGTCAATGAAGTCGGGAGGTCTTGATATAACGAATATGTCTAATGTCAATGACGTCGGGAAGGTCTTGATACCACGCATGTGCAACCTACGGACTGGTCTTATCCGGTTACATTTACATCATACGGGTACCTTTAAAAATCGCTATCCTGCCCGCGCCCTGGAGGAAGTTGCACATACCTGTTGCTCTAGAAGAATTTTTTTCTAAACACTGAAGACAGAGACAAAAATGAAAAATCTGCGGCATTAAATATATCTGACCAACAGTTTTGGAAAGTCACAATAACTAAAATTAGTCATGAAGCTGACACTGAAAGGAATCAGTAGTAAATAAGCAAGACTTAATTACAGAGACCAAATCATGTTTCTTGACAGACGATTTGCGCTTTAACAGTGAGATAAAATTACTTCCAAATATTTTATTTGATTGTTTTTGTGATTTAACATTGAATTCTTTTCATGCCGAAAGAGCCATGGAGAATGCACCATTTGACTTTTTTGTTCCTATTTCCGAAATAAGGAACATTTTATTTTTCATACTTACGCAGTAACGCCTATTTAATTTAATTGTGTGTTATTGTTCATGTAAATATGTTAATAGTAATGTTTAAAGTAGAATGAATAAGTAAGGGGTCACAGATGTTCATAGGAGATCAATATAAAATGACTCAAGTAAAGAATCACAGATGTTCATAGGAGATCAATATAAAATGACTCGAGTAAAGAATCACTGATGTTCATAGGAGATCAATGTAAAAATCATTTTGCCAGTTTGTGCTAGTTTGGATTGAGTCATGTAAACCTATGTTTAATGAAGACGTGTATCTAATAAGCAAGATATTTGGTGCTTCTCTTTGAATTCCTTGATTGAAAAATTAGGCTAGTATTTGCATGGCTGAAAGACGATATTATTTTAACCAAAAACATATTTTAAAAAGGAGATACCTGGGGGTGGGTGGGTTGTTGTTTTCCTCTTTTACTATTTCTCTTCCAACCAAAATTAAATGTTCGTTACATTTCGATTTTTGACAAAACTGCATACGTGCAAGATATGCATTTATGTTATGCTAAGCATTTTTGTTGTTAACGTGTTTAAATGTTAACTCTTCAGTCAGTTTTAGATGTTTTGCAATTCTTTGATTGGCTTTAGTCATACAAACTTAAACAGTAGAAAGTACATGTATGTATTGTTTCATTTTTATAGCATCTCCAATGAATATATGTCGATGCATGACAACCTCTTGCAAAAATATAAATAAAATAAGTTTAATGCAATATTTATTCAATCGCAGTAACGTGACATTGGAAAGTTAACAGGTGGGTTGTAGAAATTCCAAACTGGTCGAATAAAATTCTGGAATGACAAAGGTCATCCAGCAGGTAACGTACATTTCACACTGATTAATTTTATATTTCACTGTCTTCAATCAAAGCATAATTACTCGGAAAAATTTAATTGGTGATGAAATCCTTTCGGTTTTTTTAAACTTTGATGAACAACAATTTATTTTAATATGATGGAACATTTTTATGAGAATGTATATTTTTGTAAAATTTACTGTACCCCTTAATTGCACCCGGTTTTTTAAAATGTGTGTAAAAACCTTGGTACCTTTTATAAAATCGTCAACAAATAATGCCCAGATAATGTAACTGACCTGCTTCCACGCTGTGCACAAGATATAGTAAAAACCTTGATAAATCTCAATGCCGTACAGCTGTCTTTAAAAATTCCTTCCTGCCATCTATGATTAACATATTAAAAAATCTGTCTCTACCAATACTAAAGTGTCCATCAATCAGAATCCAGAAATATGAAACAATTAAACGTTTTATTCCCCCCTCCCCCCAGTTATTTAGCTGGCGTGGATCAGCGTTCTTCTGTTTTATTCGATTGAGGAAGATACAAATGTAACATACAAAATTATAACTTATTTAAACTAAGCCTTATCGATGATTTGTCCTGCTCTAGCCAATTTTGTACTGAGAATTATAATCGTGTTTTTTTTTTTTTGTTTTTTTTTTTTTGTAGTGCAAATTGTATAATAAATTGAGAGATGAACTTTGTCGGACACTTTCTCTCCTAAATATCAGCATTTACATGAACACTCTCTTATTTCGGAATGACATCCACCGCAGAATAAAATATGTATTTATCAATATGACAGTAAATGATTCATATGTATTTAAAACGAACAGATTGACAAATGCATAATGTTATATAGCCACTCATGCACTAATTAGAGTGCTAATTTATCTATATTGCCCCTTATAATCTAATCACACTTTTGCCTATTTGACCACAGCAAACTCTCTCTCTCTCTCCCTCCCTCTCTCTCTCTCGCACACACACACATAAATAGTTTAATTTGACTTTATTTATCTATTGCCTGCAAGCATGATACGATAATATGTAATTCTACAACGGAGAGGAGCTTTTAAGTTGTAAAACTTGTTTCCAATCTCCTTGTATATTATATTATTTTGGCAAGAAATAATTTTAAATTATCATTAGAGACTTAATACAAAGCAAATGGCTTACTGCAGGAATCAGGACTTTTTTTAAACATTTTACAATGAGAGTTTAGTACTTACAAAGATAGCAGATATTAAATCCATAAGTATTCTAGATGGTGGAATGCAAATTCCCAACTTATATGGTAAATCGTTACAAATATCACTGAAAACAACTTACCAAGACCCAAAATGTAGAATACTTCAGCAATTAAGCACCTTTTTGCTTTATGCTTCTCTATATCCGAATACTGCGCTGCCCTCAACAGCGGCATTCAAGTACATAGGAAAAGACTACACTTGCTGATACTATGTGAACATAATTTTTTTTTTTTTTTTTTTTTTTTTTTTAAACGCCGGCAAAGCACCAATGGTTAACCTGCACTATTGACAATTATCGAAAACTGACAAAGTTTTCTTTTTTCATGGTAAAAGTGTCTATTACTCCACGCGTCTCTGACCCTATGTAAGAATTTATAAACTTTTCGGCTCAAAGTTGAGACGTGTACAATTATGATATTAAAAAACTGCCCAGACGATAAATTATGGGGAAAAAACCTTTTATTTTGATCATTTCCTTTGTTTATATTTTTGGGCCTTGTATTTTGATTTATTAGTGTCATCATTCAATTCCTATCTAATATATTACAGTGACAGCAAAAGCTATTATCAATCATTTCGGTACAAATATAACGTTTTGAGCTCTTTTTTTTTGATAATTAAACATGTAAACTGTATATAAATACGGTTCAAGTATTGTCGATGATTTTCTTTAATTACCTTTCATTGAATTATTACTTGCTGCGTTCAAATGGAGAAGAACACGGGTCTACTTTCTGCGGTATTTCTCTTCATGTAAGTTGATTATTGTAGAACAACGGGATAGGTTCAAATAACTTAAAACATTTTTTAATTTCAGCATACGTCCAGCCTCCTATGTGGATAGTGGAGTAAAATGTGTCATACAGAAAATGTATGTGCACGTTTGTAAACGCATGGAAGTAATGGAGACAGTAGTCTATATACAGCTACTTTCACACAATGAAAAATAAGACATAAATTTTCGGAAATAATTAGATTGGGGTTGAGTTGCGTATTGTAGATACCAGAAAAACGCTCTTAAAATTTGACATCCTAAGTTTTAAGAAGCTGGGAATACTGGGCAGATTTAATCATGGGGGGGGGGTGATGGTAAAAGTTTTACAAATTAAACATTAAAATAGCATAATTTTATTTATTATCGCCAAAATGCTATATATCTATCATTTCAGACTGTTTGCAAGACAAAGTATTACATATGGACAGCTGAGGTAAATTTTCTCTAGTCACAATTTCCACTTCTCTTCTTCCTCTTCTTTTGTCTTCTCTTTGTGAAATAATTATAATCCTGTTTAAAATACTTTACATACAAAAATTGCCAAAAAACAACTTTTATTTGCGGCTAATTATTTTTGCTCTGTCCCGATATCAGAATATTTCATCAGTAACTTTTGTGTATGTATTGTGGACATATGAAACATATCAGTAAATATATATATAATATATATATATATATATATATATATAGAGAGAGAGAGAGAGAGAGAAAGAGAGAGAGAGAGAGAGAGAGAGAGAGAGAGAGAGAGAGAGAGAGAGAGAGAGGTGTTATTTGCTAGTTATTTCGCAGATTCCCCTCGCGAATACCGCGAAAAAAAGTAGCACACGAAAATAAATATAAGTCAGCAAATCCCATAGCCCGACGTCCCGGACTATTCATTTTTTAAGTCGGGCAAGTAAAACTCTCCAAGTGGCTAGTCCGGGACAAGTGCTTTTTTAAAAAGTCGGGCAAGTCCTTATTTTCGTGCTTTAATCACTATATCTACCTTTACCGCTTGAGTGCATATTGGACTAAGCGACCGAATTATAGGCAAATCAAAACACGTCAAACAAAAGAAAGCCAGTATGATCAATTATCAGTGTTTTAAGCGGCTTTGTTGCATTATGTTTACTCAAGCCAGATCATCACGAGTGGCTCACTATGATTTTGATCCAGCGAGTCAGTGTAATTAAATTAATGAAAGGTACTTTACCGACATCAGTGTTGGTTTCCTTTATGAACTGATTAAATGACAGTAATGATTCTTTAATTAATAATTGATTATACAGAGGATTAACTTCCACGTGCGATATTGCGTTTGAAGCTAAACAATTACGCTAATTAATGAGCTATCTCTGTTCGTATTTAAAAGAGAAAATGTATGTTATGATCACTTTAGAAGTAGTTGTCAAGCAAGCTGATAGTTACTCTGTGGATAAAATGAGTTTGCTAAAAAAAATCGCAAGGAAGGTAATAAGGGAGATTCGGAGAAGGAAAAATTGTTTGAAAGTGGAGGGATAAAACGTAAGACTGCTACTGAGTGTGCGGTAGCTATTTCTCCAAAGAGACATAAGCAAGAATCCGTGGTGGCAAAAAATGTCAAATATGACACTACTAAGAGACAGAAATTTTCAGCCGCATTGGGTTGATTGTTATCCCTGGCTTGAATGTATTGACTCGGAAGGAAAGATGTTTTGCAGTTATTTCAAACAATATCCAAAACTGGCACAGGTTGGAAATTAACCCAGTGTATTTGTCAGTCGAACTGACAAATTCAGGATTGAACCAGTCAAGTCTCATGACATGTCTGGGCCCCACAAGGCCTGTGTAGCACAATATATGCATGACACTAGCCAGCATGTGCAGAAAATCAGTGAAGTCAGAGTTGCCGACACACCAATAATAACAACCAATGTTTTTGAAAAATTAAATTCTTTGAAGAAATAATTATATTGTATATTATTTCGTTTGTTTTTTCTATGGATTAAGTATATACATCTCATCAAATCTCGGGAAGTGATTACCATTTTGGGACCAGTGAAAAATAAGGTGGGACTAGTGAAGAGTAAGGTGGGACTAGTGAAGAGTAAGGTGGGACTAGTGAAGAGTAAGGTCGGACTAGTGAAGAGTAAGGTGGGACTAGTGAAGAGTAAGGTCGGACAAGTGAATTTTCTGAAACCACTTGTCCTGGACTAGTGGTTACAAAAAATGTGCCCAGCCCTGTAAGTATAAATGTAAGTACGTTTACATTATTTAGAGTCTTAGCATTTATCTACATTTATGTACTGGTATTAATATTTTTGTACTTGTATTCATATTTATGTACTGCTATTATTATTTATGTACTGGTATTAATATTTTTGTACTGGTATTAATATTTATGTACTGGTATTAGTATTTATGTACTCGTATTAATATTTATGTACTGGTATTAATATTTATGTACTGGTATTAATATTCATGTACTGGTATTAGTATTTATGTACTGGTATTAATATGTATGTACTGGTATTAGTATTTATGTACTGGTATTAATATGTATGTACTGGTATTAATATGTATGTACTGGTATTAATATTCATGTACTGGTATTAGTATTTATGTATTAATATTTATGTACTGGTATAAATATGTATGTACTGGTATAAATATGTATGTACTGGTATAAATATGTATGTACTGGTATTAATATTTATGTACTGGTATTAATATCTATGTACTGGTATTAATATTTATGTACTGGTATTAGTATTTATGTACTTGTATTAATATTTATGTACTGGTATAAATATGTATGTACTAGTATAAATATGTATGTACTGGTATAAATATGTATGTACTGGTATCAGTATTTCTGTACTGGTATAAATATGTATGTACTGGTATTAATATTTATGTACTGGTATTAATATTTATGTACTGGTATAAATATGTATGTACTGGTATTAATATGTATGTACTGGTATTAATATTTATGTACTGGCATAAATATGTATGTACTGGTATTAATATGTATGTACTTGTATTAATATTTATGTACTGGTATAAATATGTATGTACTGGTATTAATATTTATGTACTGGTATTAATATTTATGTACTGGCATAAATATGTATGTACTGGTATTAATATGTATGTACTGGTATTAATATTTATGTACTGGTATAAATATGTATGTACTGGTATAAATATGTATGTACTGGTATTAATATGTATGTACTTGTATTAATATTTATTTACTGGTATTAATATTTATGTACTGGTATAAATATGTATGTACTGGTATTAATATTTATGTACTTGTATTCATATTTATGTACTGCTATTATTATTTATGTACTGGTATTAATATTTATGTACTGGTATTAATATTTATGTACATGGTATTAATATTTATGCACTGGTATTAATATGTATGTACTGGTATTAATATTTATGTACTGGTATTAGTATGTATGTACTGGTGTTAGTATCTATGTACTGGTATTAATATTTATTTACTGGTAATAATATGTATGCACTGGTATTAATATGTATGTACTGGTAATAATATTTATGTACTGGTATTAGTATGTATGTACTGGTATTAATCTTTATGTACTCGTATTAATATTTATGTACTGGTATTAATATTTATGTACTGGTATTAATATTTATGTACTTGTATTAATATTTATGTACATGGTATTAATATGTATGTACTGGTATTAATATTGTATGTACTCGTATTAATATTGATGTACATGGTATTAATGCATGGTATTAATATGTATGTACTGGTATTAATATTTATGTACTGGTATTAATATTTATGTACATGGTATTAATATTTATGTACTGGTATTAGTATTTCTTTGATATTGAAAACTTAGCATTTATCTGCATGTATGTACTGGTGTTCATATTTATGTACTGGTACTAATATTTCTTTGATACTGAAAATCTTCAAAGTTGTATTTAGTTTCAAATGTTTCACTCACAAACAAATTTTGATTCGTGTTTGTACACATTGCACTACCATTGAAATAAATTTTTATCGCAAAATATGTAATACCTTGGATTTGTGATACTGTTTCTGTACAACAAATTGGTATACCTTGTATTGAAACCAACACATTCGATTCGTGCTCTTTCTTTACATTCTACTGTGTATTTTGACTGAACTGTGTCAGATAACACAGTTTATACTTGTGAGGAAAACGGTAGGCGAAGAAAAAAAGAACTCGAATGTCAACATGACAATACTTTAAATAATATTTTTAGTATGGTTACAGGGACTGGTAGGATTTTCTGGATTTTTATTTTTGTTTTCAAGGTATTCTTATGTCTTGATGAAATCGGTTCATTCACTTTAAACGTTTCATCATTACACAGTTGCTTCGGTTCCTAGAAGACGATTAGTGAGTGAGGTAGGTTAGTATATACCAGGTGTTGATTGCATTTTAAGTGTTATAAGAAGCAGACTGTGAAACAGAGTTTTCATTCTGTTGTACGTAGCCACGACAAAGTAATGCAGATAGTCTCTGAGTAAGAGTTTATTGGTTTTTTAGTTCAAACGTTTGATCACCATAAAACAGCGGACCAGCCTATCAATCCAACAATACATTGTGCCAACTAGTCATAAATATGTGGGTTAGTTAGACTTGTGGACAAATGCAATCTTGTTGTCAAAGAGTATTCTTCTTTATTTTCATGGCTGAATGAGGTCGTTTGTTCCCTTTAATATTGATATACACCTATGTGCATGGCAGAAATTAGTCATAACATATAATGCCGACACCAATCAGCAAGTTGGAATTTAAGACGCAAAGAATTAAACGTATGTGCTGGCGTCACGAGAGAATGCGAGCTTACAATGTTGCAGATAATTGGTTGGCTGCTGGTGAGTGGTCGCGTGGATGTTTAACGTCATATCAGCACATGAAACAATATTTAGTGGGAGTAAATTACCTTGCTTAGAAACACACCCAGGCATCCTACTCTGGCTGGTCTTGGCAGAATTCGCACCCGCAACTCACTGCTTTTGAATTCGGCAAAGCACAGAGTCTCATATGTGATTGTGGATAGAACATGTGACGTAAATATATGCTTAACATTGACTGCATCAACCTGTGCCATCAACTAACTCCATGCCTGATTCTTGGTCAGGCTTTCCATATTGTGCGATACTGAAAGGTAAATATAAAAAAAACATCAAGTTTCTATTATATTTAAAACTGAGAATTTCAAAAAATGTATTTATTGTTACAGCAAGTATGACGGTGAGATACATCAGAAGTTATTAGGACTGTTTATGCTTACGGATCGATCGCCGAGAAATGGTTATATCAGTCTTGATGAATTCATCAGCATTATCCTGGATAAAGATTATAACGGTACATAGAAACATCTCTGCTTTCACTAGTAGTTTTATTAAATAGAAAAAAAATGTTATCAATTGACGATATAGCTATCAATCTGCACAGACAAACCTTGCAACCGAGATAACACTTGTATGAGGCAATGACCTATCTTAAACATTTGCTTACTTACTAGGAGTAAATAATAGTAGATACGAACGTACTTATATCGTTCTATTTGACTCAATTAATGAACTAACGCTAAATATAAAAATATAAAAATCGAAAGCAAACCCAATGTTGACGTCTTAAAGGCCGAAACTGCACCAAGGGAGTGCGAGGTGGGGAATGGGATGTGGATAATTTCTCCTTGGCTCTATAGGGGCTTGGTTGCCAAGAAGGAAAGTTGCTCATTATCGCGGTCTGATTGACTGGTGTCTGAGCAACTATCTAGCATGCTAAATGACCAGTGAACCTTGAAGACTGGTTACATATCAGTGAGAGATGATATAGACAATGGTTTATTGGCCTTCAACTGCGTACAACTCTAGATACGTGCCAGGTTGTTCACGCCTTTCGTTGATATGACTCCATAACTAAAATCAGTCTGCTTAGTAAATCACTGATATTGCGTAACAATTGTTGACTAACCTTTCTAGCCGAACTGTTTGATTTCAAAACGGGCCTTAAGAAACGATGAAAGAAAGTATAAAAAAAATCCAACTTAACGTTTGTTTGTTTTGTTTTTTGTTTGTTTGTTTTTAGTTGGTGGGTGGGTGGGACATATTCAGTATGTAAACGCAACTTTAAAGTGCTTAGCCTAATCACTTTTAAATACTTTTTATATCTTCTGACAATTGAGTTACACTAGAAATTTGCAAACAACTAACACCTGTAGTCTTAAGCAAATTTATCTGTTCTTCCTCTTATTCCTCAACGTTTATATTTTACATATCAGGTGATAACTCCATCTCAAGACAAGAGTGGATCTCCATTGATGTTGGTACCCTATTGTTTGACTCTGCTACGGCCAACAGGATATTTGAAGTTTTTGACACCGACAGAAATGGTGAAGTTACTTTACCCGATGTTATAACAACGTTCAATACTGCCGATTCAGCAGTCAGTAAGTAAATTAAAAACCTTTACACAAACCTAATATCCTTTTCACCTGTAAATACATGGCCACGGTTAGACCATTTAAGCAACATTCACTCGCAAAAAACGTAAATAACGGCATGAGATGATTTTTGGGTTCCCCAAATGAAGAATACTAAATACTATTTTCCAAAAATATAAACCAGTATAACGAAAAGGAAGGGGGTAATAAATCTTTGTTCCTGCTGCTTCGGGTGGGCTTGATAGCATGTAAATGAGCTAGGTATGGTGTTCCAAAAGCGTCCAAACTACCAGTACCATTGCAATGGTATCCAGATATCGTTGTAACGCTGCATCGTATCAACTCAACGGTATCCAGATATCGTTGTAACGCTACATCGTATCGACTCAACGGTATCCAGATATCGTTGTAACGTTACATCGTATCGACTGAACGGATATTGTTGCCATTGTCACGATACAATTTACTGTTGCAACCATACAAAATACTGTTGTCGTTCTAACATAATTTATAATCGTTGCAATGGATTGATTTAATATATGGTCTGTATTTGATGGGCCACCACAATATACCCACAAGCAAACTTATTTTCATTCTCAAAATTGAACACGAAGACAAAAATATTTTTTCATCAACCAACACTCTACTTACCCACATTATTTTTTAAAGGCATACTCCCAAGACCAGCCACAAATCACCTTATTTTCATTTATCAAAAACCAACACCCTGCCACCCAAGAGACAAAAATAAATTAATAACAGCAGTGAACTCAGATTTTAGGTTATAACCCCTGCTACAAAAATCATTAGTAACAGCGTCGTCACAATTATACGCGAGCGATGCGGGCTACGCAAACGCCCATTGCCCCTTAATTTAGATGCTTATTAGATTTCTGTATATATATATATATATATATATATATATATATATATATATATATATATATATATATATATATATATATATATATATATATATGTGTGTGTGTGTGTGTGTGTGTGTGTCATTATATTATTATATTTTCAAATGTATAACATATAATACTTTAGATAATTAAATAATGAACTTTAGATTTTTTTTCAAAAACAGTGCCTCTTACTCCTTTTCTCCAACTCAGTTTCATGCTCCAGTTAATCAAGAAATTGGAAACATATATAAACAGATTAAAATATACTGCACAGAAAACATTTGTATGTACGGGTCATTGGGCATTTTAGACAATTACACTTTAAAATTTGACAATGATGATTCATTGAATAGATTCAGAGTTCGGAGTGACACAAAATTCTGACTCAATGCATTCGATTGGGCAGTTTGGATAGCAACATCAGTATGTAGAATGTCTTATTATCATCTAACGAATCATAGCATACCAGAATTAGTAAGATCAATATATAGGTTGTACGTCTACTTTCAGAGACGACAACTGTTGTCTGAATGCAAAGCAAAATAATATTGCCTGATGATCAATCTTTTAATCCAACAAGCAATAATATAGATCTAAAATAATTTAACCTAATCTGTAATAATTTTAATATGCACCCTCATCATGATTGGAGATATATTAATGGTACAAAAATATCTTATTGACAATGGTTCTGAAGATCATAACACCGTACATCAGAGTTTTGGAGAATCTAGATCAGATCGTGTGAAAGATAACAGTTAAATGTTGAGAAAAAATGCCTGCTGAAAAAATGAAATAATTGTTTACAAGTGACGAAAGATACAGGATGGATTTCTTTCTTTCTACAAGATATCAATGGACTAGCTGAAGAAGGATATCTAGACTAAATCAGAGTACCAATCGTTATGTGATACGTATCTTAGACTAAATCAGAGTATCAATTGTTATGTGATACGTATCTTAGGTAGTCTGGTACAAATTAGAACATATACTATGCAGTCTGTTTCAACTGTCCAAGACACTGTAAAAGAAAACATTTTTAATTGGAAATTTATTTTCGGGTTAAAAAGGATATGACTTACAGGGAAACATTTCAATAAGATTTCAGCAATATATTTCAGATTCGAAAGTTAGACTAAACTTTGATAGTGTTGGTGATGGCATGTTTTTGTTACCAAGTGATATGATGATAAACAAAATAGGTAGCATAATAGGCTAACATTGCGGTTTACAAAAGTCTTTTCTAGGAGCCCTTTTTCCTTCTTTTTGTTGCCGTATCTTCGATCCTTTTGCATAGCTGTAGAGTTAGCTGATATAATCTGTTTTGGTTTATTCTTTTCAGAAATTTATATAGGATCCTCACCTGCATCTTGGTAACACAATATTCTTTTTTTAGTCTTTGAATGACGACTAATTAATTTATATTATTTTATGTCTATGTTTAAAATCCTGTATTATATATTCTTTGTGTTAGTCGGCAACATCTATAGTAGCAGGAATTTGTTCAAAAGTTTCAAATCCTTCATAAGATCAATTTTCTGTAACAGGATCTTCAGCTATTATGCTATGATTGTAAAGGTCATCCAAATCATCTGGATCGTAAGCTGGATTATCAAGAATTAATTCTGGCGCTCTACATTCTTTCAATGGAAAAAAATGTTTGGGCTTTGTAGAAGATAAAAATAATTGTGATTGTTGCGCATCTATCAATAATAGTAGCTATTCAGTACAATGCTATGAAGAAGAAGAATACAAGCAGGAATTTAAAATTAGTATAGCAAATGGAACATACGAGGAAATAATTGGAAGGATTGAACCAACTTAATGACTTGGAAAAAATGGACAGAAAACAAATCAAGAAACCATATCATTTGTGTCTAAATGCTAAATCATGTAAAGTATCAAAGACTGGGAGTGACATATCTGATGAGTAAATTTCTTCCTGTTGATAATTTAAACAAATTGCAGACAGAATTAAAAGAAGATTATATAACAACAAATGGAATACTGTATTTTACTGGGTTTCTCTCATTTCCGTTACGATTACCTGTTTCTGAATTGAGTGCAAGTTTAATAACATTTAAACATATATATTTAGAACAAAGAAAAAGACAACAAATGAAAGTGAGAGTAGCTATGCGGAGCAACTATAGCAACTTCTAGGAAACAAGTGTATCAAGTTTTGTGAAGACCAAATCACATAATTTATTTAAATAAATTTGTACCAGTTGTTTTGTAATCGATGCATTTGTTCCGTTAATCAAGGTAATAGAAAAATGATGTTATTGTAAGAGTCTCAATATATTAGGTAAATAAATATTTTACAGAGCAAAGCGAACAAGTTTTAGAAAACAAGGTATAACACAGACAATATATATGTAATTCAAAATCTTATCATGATAAAGTTAGCAGCTTTAAAGCTTCTTCTTTGTTATTGTGTTCTTCTAGTTCTTTCTTTTTTTTTTTTTTTTTTTTTTTTTTGTTATGGCATATTATCATTTTAGACCTGTTTTCACTAGCATTCACGTATATTGCATTCAACCAGTAGAATCGTTTCTTTCTGATGGTCTGGATTAGAAAAATGAAAGGATGCACAAGGAATAACGTTATCCATATCTAGGTTTGTTTCATCCACAACTTCAAGTTTTCAAAAAGTATGCATCTCCTGTAGAATTCAATTGATGAACAAAAAGTATTCTTAACATAGCTCTTGGCATTATATTTTCTTTCATCGCTTGTCAAGTGAATTAATTTGAAAATTTAGTCTTTGTCCTCTCTCTATTTTGCAGATTGATTGGAGTTTTTAATCCAGTATTTTATGTTTATATCCTTCCATTATTTGTCGTAGTCTTCGTTATATTCTGTTTATCTCCATTCACTTTTTGCTCTATTCTTTTCAGTAAGGTTTGCATTATCTATCATTTTTTCTAAACTCACTGTTTATATTCGTTAAATCTGGAGGAGGATTTTAATCCATTTACTTCCGACTTTTTTTTCAATGAATTTGTACTGCTGAAATTCTACTACTTTTTATTTTCCACATATTCGTAAAATAAGTTTTAGTTCATGTAAAGTATCTTTAAAAGATGATATTGAATTACTTAAAACTTATTTAAAATTATGCTTACGTTAACTAGGATAATGTTCGCTTTACTCACTACATTTTATGTTGCAAAACAATGGAAGGCAGTGCCAATAATGCTGGAGAAATGTTTAAGGTTACAGAGCTACCGGAAAAAATAACTTCACAACGTAAGAAAAATTCAACTTCGAGTTAAACTTGGAAAACAACTTGGGAAACGTTCTTAAGAACTTTAAAATGGCAAAAGCGGAGAAATTAAAACAATCGCTAAATACCAAATAAGGTAGTAACTAAAAGAAGTCAGTATGAAACAAGTACCTGAAACATAATGTATTACTTGATAGGTGGTGCAGTTATTGTCTTAGGTTTAGAATTTATGTCTTTAAAGAAACCTGAGAGCAGTAAGCATACCGAAAATGTTCTATAGCAACCAGTTAAAATAGGCATGACAAAAGAACGTTGAAAAACATTTCCAGAAATGCTCTAGAATTTCACATAAATAAGTTGCAAGTGAGAAAAATACCGTAATTAACACTATTTACAACGCAGCATTAAACTCAACTCGTATAGTTGGTTACAGAATGCTTTTAAAGAAGATGTTTAAAATGTCAATATATTCACAATCAAACATGTATATTGAAGAAGTCATAAGTTAATTATTCTTATTTTATTGTCTCAGTTTACAGTTAATTACTTAATAGCACAAGGGATACCGCACAGACCAAATACTTAATATCACAGAGACCATATAATTAAGTAAGTAAATTGTGTAGCAACAAAATGAGTACTAGTATACCTAAAGAGGATATTTATATTCTAAAATCAAATAAAGAAAGCAAAATAGCCAGATAGATCTTATACAACTCCTGTCGTTGCTAGCTCCGTTCCTTTTTTTACCAAGGATATCCCTAAGTCTAAGCTATATATTTCTTACAGCTAAATGAGGAATCAAATATCAAGTTCACCACCACTGCATCCAATATTACCACCTACAAAGAAAGGAATTAATATTAGGTTGAAAAACATCAACGAAATTAAAAATGGTTTGATAAAAGAAATCGAACAATACAGAGGTGTTAGAAGAAATTAACAAAATGCATGTAAGTTTGGTTTTTTTATTTTTTATTTTTAGCTGGATAGAGGTTAGCATGGCAACAGATTCAGGTGGGATTTTTATAGTAGCTATTAGTTAATTTGTTAATGTTTCCACCACTTAAATGGAATGTTTTATCACCATACAAGGACAATCTGAGGGAGAAATATGTCTTTAAATCCAACTGACAACATAGATGTTAAATTATATATTCAATTACAGAGAAGAGATTCTGTCTTCAGCATTACAATATCAAAATAATCTAAACACTATATATTCTATTACATCAACGACAAGAACGAAACAAAAACTGTTTAATTTCGGAGGATTTTATAACCTTTAAATGCATATGAACAAGGTCAAAGTGGGAATGACTGATAATAACGACAATAAAAAAATATTGATATTAAGTGTTTAAAACTCAATTCAAAAGACTTGGTGACCCCAGCAATAATTACACAGTATCCATAGCTAACCATAATTATAAATTCCTAGGAAACAATAACCAGAGATGCATACAGACATCAAGTGAATCTGATATAGTTTGTGTGTTTTTTGAAACTTCAAAGAAATTAGTCATTTTTCTAATTTAAATTAGAATTATCCTAAATAAATACCATTAATTATTAATTTTGTTGAATTTTAAATCTGCTCATTGTTAATAAAGCGTAAGATTTTTTTCAAAGTAAAGGAACAATGAGTATATCTGAAATTATTTGTTTCTTATTTTCAGGTTTAAATGGTGTAGAAATAGTTGTATTTTTTTCACAACAACTGACCTTAATAACTACACGATAGCTGTACCGGAAACTAATGTATATAAGAGAAGACATATAAAGGTCTTCTTATTTCTCACATGAAGAAAAGCACACCTCCATTTTTTAAAACGGCTGTAGAAATGCATTTTAAGTTTAATGAGCATTATGTTGAAATTTCTAGATCTATTAGTGAGCGTACAATATAAACAACTTGGTAACATGTGAATTAGGAGTTATCATTATATTTGATACACAAATATTTTGAGATTCTTTTTCAGCTCTCTTCCTTATTAAAGGTTTAAAACATTTTAACTTTTGCAATATCTAACTATAATGACGTGACAAAAACTGAAATCGAATTTTCCAAAATAGCCTAAACAATTTGAATGGAATTTCAACGTTTGAGATCTCTGTGTTAAAATGGTTTGTCGACAAAGCAAATTATTCTATCAGCGTGCGGCATTTTATTTGTCTGTTAAGTTTGAAATGTCTCAGAAACCGTAAATTATATTAGGGGTTTCATAAGAATATCCAAAGATAAATGGTCAGATAGTACATAATCATTTTATTTATTTATGCCATTTGACTAATTGTTGCAACAGCGCACGTGCTACTCTCTAGTTTGTCAGTCACTGCCCTGGATAGAATTCTTTCTCTTTCGTACGGTCAATTAAATGGGTTATCACGTGAAGGGATCCTAGTAGAAATCAGTTCGAATGTCGCCTCCACAGATTGGGACTAAACATGGTTGAATTTAACCCTCCAACCCCCTCGCCTCCAATGAGTACCTAGGCGATACGAAATTATAGACCTATGCCATCTTTCAAATAATTTTGCTAGCATATGACACTCGATCCGTGTAATCAATTTTGACTCATAACCTTGACGCACATTGTGGGATTGTTTTCCCCATTCACTCAAGACCAGCAACTCAATCACACTGTCATACTGAAGAATGAACTGAGACGAGACAAGAATGAGCCCAAATTAAATTTTTAAAATACCACCTCAGTCGGCAGTGGGTTTCGAACCCACATATATCGCATTTGCCTTGAATGTATGTACATTCACTGGATGTATATTCCAAACACTGTATCTATCATGTCTAACGATCCATTTTAACAGAGCTGTTTACTTTTTGCGATAATAAGATATCAGAATATGACATAAAACCTTTAATAATTGCACATAAATAAATAATTTTAGCATAAATCTTTACGTGCGCCATTGTTTCGTCATCCCTAGTTTGAAATACATCCTCTACAGAAATACAAGTATGTCATTCAAACTTGGATAAGGTCGAAATATAGGGAATTATTCAGATACACGGTGTCTCAGGTAACCTCTAAGTTGCTGCGCACCTAACTTGAGACCATGTCGATCTAAATCATAGTTTTATATCAGAGTGAGGCAGACATCACTGTAAGGTTAGTATTACACATACCTTAGAAAGAGGTATAGTTTACAGTGCATGCAATTGTGCTCTTTAATGTGTTTCATTTAATTTCTACAGAACTTATATATGTTCAGTGTTAACATTGCTACACTGCTAGGTTTGAATCGCATATTTTATCAATGAAATTATATATTCATGGTGAGACACGTTTCGGCCGTCGACATTGAAAAATCAGATGCAAATATTGTGTAAAAGAAACGAGAATAAAATGGTATAATAGTGGAGAAAATGAAAACATGAGAAAGAGAGAAACCAACAAAGAATTATTCGATAAAGTCCAAACAACACTACATAGAGGTCCAATGTATTTGCACAAATTGATTTTGTTTATTTTTGAAACTTGCATAATTTGCTTCAGATTTTAAAGAAAAAAGACACAGTACCTTATATTTCTCCTTCAGCTTCGTTTACAGCTAATCCTCGTCCTGATATTGCAAATATATTTTATCAAGATAAAACGCCACTATACTGAAACAGAATTTTTCGCATACACGCGATAAAACATTTTCGATAACAGCACTTTACAATGTGTCAGTGATGACTCTATGAAAAGACACAGATCACAGTTTAACATGACATTTTGGCAGAGTCAACTAAACAGGGCTGTGTGGATGGCTACATCTGATTGTGGGATTTCCTGCTGGCATTTAATAGACAAAGTGTTCCAGAGTAAGTCTGATCAATCAAGCACATTTCAGGTATAATTCCAGATTCGAAAACTGCTGTCCGAATTTGAAATATCCTTAGCTGATGAGATGCTTTAAAATAAAACACACTAGCATATATATGAAACATTGGTTAAATTCCAACACAGCATAGCAGGAGAGACCTTAAGGAAAAACACAAAGCTAATAAAACTATACACCAAGGTATCAGGTATTCTAGCTACTGTTGTCTTAGCTGCTTACAAACGTGAATATACCCAAGGAGCGGATGCTGTTGAATACTGGATAAGATTTTCAGGAAATGGAAATGAATTTTGTGGCACATAAAGATTAACCTACTGGCTGGGCTTACGTACTTGTGCAACATATAAACGGGTTAACATATAATAGAACAGCTAGATTGAATCAAAGTTTAAGGTCTTATGTTATCTGAATATTAGGTAAACCAGCACAAGATCTTTTGCACTTCTACTTCGACAGTATCAGATACTGTTATAAAGTTAATGGAGCCATTAACTTAGAACAGCGAGATTACGACAAAGATAATACAACTTTTAAGAATACGTAACATATTCAAAAGTGAAATTGAACTATAGTGTTGGTGATAAGGTTATCATTTTGTTAGTGAGTAAAATTGTTATGAAAATGAGCAGTATCATCGGATACAACAACAATTTACATAACTTACGTGACATGTTTAAACCCGGATTAAACCCTACCATCAATATCGATGTAGAAAAGAACGGTATTACAAAGACTGATAAGCAAACTGTAACAGAACGACAAGAACATGAAGATAGAAGACAAAACGGGTACTGATTATGCATAAACGAAGGGTTATAATGATAATATTTCTTTGGAACACCTCGCTGCGGTGAGGACAATTTTACTTTCAAATATGCAAATGCGATTCGATTTTTGGATGCCTAAATGACACATGATGATCACGAAGTGTGGACAAAATCCAATTTATAAATGTGAAGAAAAATAAAACAGTTGTGACCGCACAGGGGCGGAGTCTTGGCACGCAGACAAAGTCTAATCATGAAATTAACACTCATTTATAATGATGCTAATGATTGCAGGATCTCCTATGATTTATGTTTTAATGGCTGACACATTTTTGTATCCCCTTTGAATCCTTATCTAAAACTTTGCATACAAATATAAATAATAAACCCAATAATGATAAAACAAGTAAAATAATATTATGCAGAACAATTGTTAATATTAGCATTGCTCTCCCAATATAGTTTGTCTTTCAAGTGAAAGTTTATTTCTTATCAGATTTTTAATTGCCACCATGTTGAACTTCTAAAGATTTCAAAGTTTTCAAAATTTCCAACTAGTCCTCACCGAATAATATTAAATTTGTGTAGTTCATTTGGAAATATATTTGTTTTTCGTTATCATTCGTTTCTTCCTTAATTTGTTCTTCATGGTATTTTTCTGTTCGTCATATTATTTGAGTTTAATTTTTAAAACATTATCTGTTTAATATTGCTGTAATTTTGAACAGCTTTATTTTCTCTTATTTCTATTTCTTCTTGTGTGGTAAATTACCTATGTGCGATTCCTACAATTTTATATTCAGACGATGTTGTTCTGTTTGAATTTTATCAAACAATTCATCTATTTCAGATTTCATTTCTCTTTATTTATTCCTAAGCTGTGGATTTGTACGACTCAAATCTTACATCTCAATATCCACAGGAACTTGTATTTATTGCTTTTGTTCAACAGTGGATTCTAGTCTGCATTTAGATTGTGTACTCTGGAATTTGTACAGGCTCGGTCATTTTTTCTGTATCTCTAAGCCTACTTAATTTATTCTGAAATTAATCTGTTAGGGTAGAAGTATGAACAGTTTGCTTCTCTGTTTGCTAAAATCATGAAAATTAATTCTTGTTGAATTTAAAGATTTGGGTCATCCTCAAATCAATTACATTAATTGATCCATTTGTTCACTTAGACATAATACAATTGCAAAAATGACTGTAATTTCTCAGAGATCAAAGTTGAAATAATTTTATTTTAACTGAAACAGTAGAGTACAAATATAAATTAAGCAAAACTATTACAAATGTAATATACAAAGATATAACCGGTAAAAAGTTAACGGAAAAGTTTAAAAAGATTAATTAAAATCAATTGTATGAAATAGTTGTCAGCTCTAGCTGCTAAAATTTACAAGTCATTGTCAGATGTTGTAATCTTCACCGTGACATCATTGATTAGCATATTTATTCCAATCGACAACTTGAAATTTTACAAAATGAACAAAAATATGTCTACATGACTTCAAAACAAATTAGATACTTCACTGCCTTTCGTCGTTTAAATTGAGATTACCTCCATCTGCATTGACTGCTAGCATGATAGCATTCAAGCATGTCCATTTAAAAAATATGGATAAACTGCTTGAAAAATAAATAGCGTAACTTCTGAAAAGCAGAATGTGTACTCGTTGTTTTGTTGTTATTGCATTTGTGCCTTTAACCACATTATTTATAATAGTTGTTATCACGGAATTGCTGTGTATTATACAATGAAGTTGATGGTTGTTAGAGACAGACTATTCAAAAGCTCCTCAGTGATGAAAACAGCCATCTTGAATGATCCATTCTCTTCTTGTGCTTTTCTACTTCTTCTTTAGAAGGCATTTTATTATGTTTGATCTGCTTTACTGGCTATTGTGTATCTAACATTTGTCCTGTGAAAAATTGTGTATATGCCGTTCAGAATCGGTTTAATCAAACGAAGTAGAAGGAATGCACTGATCAATATAAAGGTCGCCATCACGAATACTTTCAAGTTATGTAAAGGTTAACCATCATTGAAAAAAGTCAATAGACGGAACACCAATTTTTTTCAAACGTAGAATCTGATTATTCTGTTCACTCTTATTGCATGCCAAAGTCTTCTTGTATTGCCAATTTTCCTGAAATTATCTTCATTGTGGTATCCTCGTTCCATGCTTTTTTGTGTTTCTTGGGGAGGTATTTATTTATTTATGTATTTGTTATTTTGTTTTATATATATATATATATATATATATATATATATATATATATATATATATATATATATATATATATATATAGTTATTCTGACAGGGTTTGCAATCAGTACTAGTAGTTCTGCACAACTCGGTTATTTTTTTTTTGGGGGGGGGGGGGGTCCTCAACATAATGTGTACATGTCTTGAAAAGCATTTTGTTTATTTACAGAACAACTCTAATGCAGTTTTGTCTATTGAAAAGCTGTTTTGCAGTTCATATTTTTGTCCAAATGAAAGTTGTTTTCATTATAAATTAGACAACTATGTATACGACATGTCCATGAACATCAACGACTTAACTTCGTCGAGAAAAAAATATTCCAATGCAAACCTTGACATAGTGAAGCAAATACCGAGAAAAAATCCAAATATTTCTTAAAATGAATAGCTGATATGCTTGAGTAATATTCGACAGAGATAAAAGAACAACTTTAGAAGCGATTGTTTAAACTTCGACTTCATGCAAAACTCGGTGGGGTATAGAGAGCAAGGAACTTCACTTTAAAACCCAATCCTTACCCTACATTTCAAGATTTGCAGAATATGTTCGATTGTATATACGAGTTCAGATGAGAACGTGATTATTTACCTCTTACCTTCTTATTAAATAACAAAGAGTTATTGTTTGTGCCGTCCATAAATAAAATTTCTTGTGAGGGCGGAGGCTATTGTCATTCGATGTTGTTTATTTATTTTTTTAAATTTATGTATTTATTTATTTTATTTTTTTTTTGGTTTTTTTTTTTTTTTGCTTTAAGGTTTCATTTTAAATTGATTTATGTGCCTAATTGTCATACAGCAATACATTATTTCGCCATTGCTGTTAGTTTCTGTTGACACTATCGAAGCCATAGATGACGGCTTGGTTATTTCTTTTACTAAGAATATAATTTGTCTTACATCCCGTACGCAGCCCACTCACAGTTAACTCGAGGGGCAATACAAAGTATAGAGCACATGTTCCCGATGTACCATATTAAATACCAGGCGATTTGTGTCCGACCTAAAGCCAGCCCATGATAGACCCAATAACAAACCAACACAATTATTTTCAGAATGCATGTTTATAATGTGAGAAGAGTGAGTCTCGTTTTCAAAACATCCACGTGACTGTTTTTAATCAATACAATTCTTAATCCTCAACATTGGGGATTTAATTCACAAGCTGAACTGTATGATCTGAATAGGTTTTGGTGGTAAGACGATCTTTTGACATTACGCTGTCTCCACTGGCGTTTCTACTCAACAATTTCATTTACATTATCATGTCTGAGTATTGAACAAGGCATACATCACTCAAATAGGTTATCATTTTTTCTTCCCGAAGTAAATACATGTAGATGATAAGTTTAGTGCAATGACTATCGGCCGTCAGTTTGGCAATAACATTCTTCTGAGACTGGTTCCATATATATTTGTGTAAAGTTAAACTAGTTTTGAATCCTATTACGACGTCAATGAGAATCAAGTAATCAGTCTGTGGAGATAGCAAAAATGGCGACCGATTATCTACGCAAACCACGTAGAGACTACTATCCACGGATGTTGTAGTAGCACCAAAGTTAGTATCTACACGTTTTTACTTCGTGAATAAAAAATAGTAATATATTTAATTTTTATATGTTTTGTTCATTACTCAAACATTACATGAGTGAAATTAGTGGTAACAAAATGCAGTGTTAGCTAATCTGGAGGGAACTATACATAGTTACGAGCTACAAAAAAGAAGCGTGTCATAGTAATTAAAAAAATCGTATTATGAGAGAAGGCAGTTTCAATCTCTCCAGTCAAAGATCCTCTCAATCCACATATGGATAGTCCCACTTTTCCCTAAAACAGTGAAATTATCCTCTGAAATTAGACCAGTTTTATATCCAGAAAACTTACGATATTGTTCCTGTCTAACTAAATGACTAAGTGTATAGAGTAGAAGTTTGAAAACTCGAAGGGGTACAGAACTAAAATTTTGGTTAAAGATTTCGGTCATATCCAGTTTTCAAGGGTCTCATATAAGAGAAAGTTCTACATTGGGGCTGTGCGAGTAAATCGAGTGATGCCTAGTATTGGAACGATCGCTGCTTGAGTTATGGAAGTTTATATTTATATATATTCCGTTAAGTCCTTTGACTTTGGCGTCATGGGTGAGTTCTTGTAGACTCCCATTACCAATTTTTTTTAGGAATGGCATGATCGATAAGACCGGAGTAAACCAAATGTTTTTACCTACCGGCAACAGGATAGGAATCCCTAAATATTGTTTCAGCTGTGTTGAGCTGACTTAAATCCACGAACTTTGAACAATAACCTGTCCTTAACTGATCCTTTTCTCATTTTAGGAAGAGACGGAAGGATATCTGCCTACGAATTCCTGATCTCCTTCGTTCAAATTTTAACATCACTACCGAAGAAGAAGATTCAATAACTTACCAAATGTCACTGTTTTTGCGCAGTAAAGGACAGAACATATTCCCAATATGGTGCTAGATTTAGATTCAGACCTTTGTTTCAATAAACTGATTAACCACATATCAATGTTTTACTTATATATTACATAGTGTGACAAATTCCTTATGGCATGGGCTTATACAACTTAGTGAAAAAATTTGGCCTATCTCATTTTGAAGTGGATGGTTTTTAAGTGTGGGTATCCATAGAGAGTAAAAGATAAACTCTAACGTTGTTTTCAGACAACCCATTTTAAGAGACCATATTTGACACTATAGATGATGAAAATATATGTATTAAAGGGTGGCCTGTGATAAATTCCACTGTACATCTCTCTTTCTCTCTCTCTCTCTCTCTCTCTCTCTCTCTCTCTCTCTCTCTCTCTCTTTCTCTCCCTCTCTCTCTCAAAGTAATCAATCATTGTTATGTTTTCATTCAAAGCCGTTTAACAAATATTGAATGCACATCACACACACACACACTCGCACACAAGTAAAAAATGCACCGTGTACATTATTGATCTTGATACCTTAATATTATGGTTGACCCAAATAAAATAAAACCAAGTTTTTCATACTATGTCGTTTGCATAAACTATCCAACTGAGTTTGTGTGTCCATGTATACTAAACGTTTGTCTTTTACTCTAAGTTTAAATTCTCATCCTAATCCCTTCTACCCATAAAGGAGATAATGGGCTAAACCGCTTTGATTATGAAACAGTTTCTTTTTGAAAAGTAAAGGTTTGTGACAGTTTCTAATGCATGTGTGTAGTCAATAATACACCAGATTAATACACTCCAGTGGAATTTCCTTCAGAGGGTGTGAGGAACACACACTTTTTGTCTAATTTTAAGAGTTAAACACCTACCTTTGCGTCCAAGGAAATTATTGTAGTTACATGATTCGGATGTATCTTTTAACATATACATCGTAATCCTTCTTGAATATGAATAAATGAAACGTTTTGGTCTTTAACTTCGTCTTTTAACGCCAAAAAGATAGAAGTTGTATTGTATTCATGAAACATCTAGCTTAAGAACGTTTGTTCATGGAATTGATATTCAACGTAGCCATACATACTAAAATGCAACACTATTGAAGATGTCATATGCTTGTGTACTTCAACCTATTTCTTGATTTTGATTTTTTTTTGTATTTGTTTCTTTTGCATAAACCTTAACATTATAATGGCTCGCAATTTTTTATTCTCGAAATATGCACAACCACAACAACATCAACCACAACAGCAATAATAATAATAATAATAGAAAGCCGTTATTTGTCGTCATCGTCAGCATTGTAATCGTCTCGATCATCATCACTATCATCTCAGTTTTACACATTATCTTTCTGTTACCAATGCAATAATTACTGCACTTTATACCGAAACTTCCCAACCAATTAGTAATTAATCTTCTTCTATTCTTTCGTTCAGTGGCTATATAATAGTGATGTAGAATTAAAAATGCTCTCTATGAGGCAAATTAATTAAATAATTTCGCTTAAAACTTTATTATTTTTTTACTAAGTCTTATGTAGTTTTGATAAAGAAACAAAAACAAAACATGTTCTGGAGGGTCTGGAAAATCAGGCTATAAATTAACAAGAATACATAAAGCCAACGTTTTGATTACTAATATCATTCCAATTAATGATAAACGGCGAAAAGACCAATGGTCAAGTAGTTTTTAATCGACTGTAATTTCCCAAGATAATTATCTATTGTGAAATCTTCTTTACTAAGGTTGTACTTTCTGACCAATAGTTTCAAAATACATTCATCATTCTATCGTATGGACTTACCAGTCCTTTTCTCTTCACCACATACTCTTTTCACAGCAATAACAGCTTCAGGGTCTTTTGTTGTTTCAAATTAACCATTAGTTCAGAGCAAAAAGCAACGAAATCAATTAAATGTAAGGAATTACTTTTCAGAGAATATTCACCTTCATTCAAAGTTAGTGTTTTAGTCATTGTCGTATTGACTAATTAGTTAGTCAGAATTATTTAACTAAAATTCCGTTAATAGATGAGTTCATTGTGTGTGTGTGTGTGTGTGTGTGTGTGTGTGTGTGTCTGTTGAGCTTGATATCTCAGCAGAAATATATAAAATGGTACGGTAAGAGAAGATCTTCATGTCTTTCACCTCGTTCAGTAGGAAATAGAGTTGATAGATTACCATTATTTACAACACAACTGAATATATTATTATTATAACTAAACCAATGCATAATAGAGGGACCAAATACCACAAATTCAAGAGTTTTTAATTAAAATGCCATTAAATGGAGTCAAACACGATTTAAAATTAAGAATCAGTATCAATTCGGGTGTCTTTTTTATTATTGTCAATAATACCAAAACATAATCGAGTACACTCTCCGATAAAACAGATCTTCATAAACCAAATTGTGTTCCTTTTATTAATTTTCGCAAAAATAATTGTACTATGTTTGTAGTTGCATTTGATGCTATTTCCACAATAGCTATAAATTCTATCGTGCAACTTTGATTTGCCTTCTTTCGCTATAAATTTCATTACGCCTTGCCACTGTGTTATTGAGAGTAAGTCCAGCTTGATACTGTATAATTGTATAAGATTCCCTTGAGTCATTGCTGGTCCCAGCTTGTTCTTGTATTCATAGACTTTGCACTTAATAGTTTTTACCTTGTTTTAAACATTTATCAAGTGTTAAATTATGATTCACTGTGCCATAGCTCTCCATCAAAAAATCTTTTCATAAAAAACATGCCATATTACGAATGCTGCCATCCTGTCATGTAAAAAAGGTACAGAGATTCTTCGGACCTTCGTACATCAATGGGTTTCAAAACGGCACCGAAATGGTTCAGTTCAAATGCGTCACGCTTTTTAGGAAAGTAGATACTAGCGTTTTAGACAACTGATTGATATATGAAATCTGGTTTCCAAGTATTATATTATTCTAATTTATGTATCTTGTATACAATAAGAAGGTGAACTAGTCGAATCACATGCGATCTTTATCAAAGTGGCGACGTCTAAGAGATGCTACTGCATACCATAAATGGATAATAGGATCAACATATGGCTTGCACTTCGTGCGCGCCGAAAAAAACAAAATGAACACAAAACAAAGAATAAGAAAAAAGAACATAAAACCCCTACAAGATAGAATCATTGTCACTAAGCAATAACGTATTAATATGTCTCTTTTATTGTGTTGTAACACTGCAATATTCTCCGTACAATTGCTTCATGAATAATATCAACTTTTTTAATTGTATTTTGTCAACATTAATGATAGCGATACAAGATCCTTCTTCCGGATGCCTTGTGGAGGAATGATAAAAAACTGATATTTAGAAAATTAATTGTCTGACATGGCCTTGCCAAAGAAAAACAATGCTCGTCGATTCAACAATTAATTATGTACACCTTTACATACGTCTTTGAAGCTTGTTTTTCATGCAATCATGAAAATAGATTTAAAACAGAATAATTATGATAGATCGCTCACGAAAAAGAGTATGTATCACTGCTTACGGAAAAAGTGTACAATGGTTAATATTGCAAATAAAGTTAAACGACACTAAGTGTTTCGATTTCATTATTTCATGTAATTTGTCGTCCATATTTTCATCTGTCATATAGTAACATTTATCAATCACCTTATCCAGACATTGATTCATTACCAAAATAAGAAACAGTAAGACTCGCAACAATTAATCCATCACATATCTTTGAACATTATTTAAATAACTGAATCAAATGAATCCGTTTTTATTTTTATATTTCTTTCATTGTATTTTTTTTAATTGTGTGTATCACTCTGTCCTACCACAAGGTATCGTTTATAGAAAAAGCTTAGCTGAAATGTAATTAGGAATATTGTAATTAGTTTTTGTTGAATAGCTGATCTAACAGGTTTGATTGTTGAATAGCTGATCTAACAGGTTTGATTGTTGAATAGCTGATCAAACAGGTTTGATTGTTGAATAGCTGATCTAACAGGTGTGATTGTTGAATAGCTGATCTAACAGGTTTGATTGTTGAATAGCTGATCTAACAGGTTTGATTGTTGAATAGCTGATCTAACAGGTTTGATTGTTTTTTGTATTGTGTCATTGTGTTCTTCAACCTTGCGTGAAAAATTAAACAGTTTATTTCTTAACTTCAAGACGCATTTTCTATCATTTGGGCAGATTTATTCTTCTTAAGAACACAAAACTCGCAAAAAGGATTAGTTGCCTCAGAATGGGCGATTTTTGTGCGCCAATAAATAGTGTGCATGCACTGTAATAAATATTTAAACAGGGACAAACTCTTATAGGTAGCTGAACTCTGTATGTTGACCGCTAAACAGCAATATTTCTGCAACTTCAGCAACCATCATACATTTTCCAGGCTTTTAAGCACTGTTTTCGTACGATCTCCCGTCTTTTAAGGGCTAAAATTTATGATGCTTCTTGAAGTTATAAAAACATAACACTATTATTTTGGTTTAGGTTATCATTGCCTTTCTACAATCATTTTTGAAAACTATCATATATTGAGTCAAACAAAAGTAAAGTCACAAAATTAGTATTTATTTTCTAGCGCCCACAAGAGCATATAGCACCGTTAGTAACCAAACATAAACATAAACATAATAATAATATTATTATTATTATTAGAAGTAGTAGTATATACATATATATATATATATATATATATATATATATATATATATATATATATATATAGAGAGAGAGAGAGAGAGAGAGAGAGAGAGAGAGAGAGAAATATACACCAAACAGAGCGGAAAGTGCTATCCCTGGATTATACAAGAGAGTGCTTGATAACATTAACAGAATATATATATATATATATTGCAACACCCTACTGTTTCTGTTCCCTGAGCTAAATTTTGCATTCACTTTTCCAAAATGATTCAATATTCTTGGTAGGGTGAATTTCAGCAAGAAAGGGTATATCATAATTGGGCCTACATTTTAAGAATACGTCTCGACTCTCGATTAGAGCAGAAGATAGACACAAGGCAGTTAATACATCCAATTTTCAAATTATCCATTGTCAATGCGTGTACGGGAGATTGGACAAAATGTACACAAGAATACAAAACCCATATTTGAAAGATAGAAACTCATCTTGATTCTGCTAGACAGGGGATATGAGGAAAGAGGCCCATTGTTTAAAAATAGAGAACGTTTCCTTGCTCCACCGCCATCTACAAAATCACTTCCCTGGACATGGGCTAACGTTCTCTTACTCCTACGTCTGTATTAAATTGATAACATACTACTAAATGAAGAATTCCGTAATAATGAAAAATTAACCGCATTCACAGCATATGTTATACTACTATAGTGCATTAGTAAGTCAGAAACATTTAATTTAGGTGGTACACGAAAGGTTTAGAACTAATCACTGGAGCGAAACAAGTCTCATATGTAACGATCTATACATGCAAAGTTAAACAATGATGAGTTTTTATTATCACCATTACTATTACTATTATTACCATTACCACTATTATTATTATTATTATTATTATTATTATTATTATTATTATTATTATTATATGACTCATTAGCTAAGTGTTATCAATTTGATTCAAGTTCACGACGTGAACTTAATGATATCAATTGTTTCGATAGAGAGAGCTGTTCTTAATATGTGTGCTGTGCCAAGAATCACTGTCTTTTGGATTTCCTCAGTACTGACTTTTCAGGAAACTTTCTTTATTAGTCCGAGATCACCGATGATTACTGAGATGTTAATTGTTTCTTTGATGTTCCACATTTCTGTCTGAAGGTACGAATATGTCAATATGTCAATAATCTAGTTTTACGACTCTATGTCTTAAAGGTATGTAACAGAAAGAAAGTGAAACCAACAATTTTGATTAAAGTCAACAAGCAATTTATTTCCCTACAATACAAAGTAAAGATTCAAAAGACACTTACAGTTTGTGAATTAAATTCCAAATAATCCTAAATGTGCTATCACAAGTCCAAAAATTATAGAATGATCGTTCTGAATTCAAATATTCTTGAACGTCCTAATATACCACGATGATACAAAGCAGAATGTCTTTGAATGATTTCACAAAAGTCCAAAGTCATATATCAATCTAAAAGTCAATGAGCATTTGGTAATTCCAATGGATATATATTAAATAAACAATTCATCTTGAAATATATCTGATTTCGACGGCACAATGTAAAATCTGATCACAAATGGATTCCCACAGACTGATCTAAAACAGGATGGAATTTAATGTGTATCAAGTCTCTATTATATACATATTTTCTAATGACCCACATCATAATCATGAATGAATCATTCTATGGAGAAAAAAACCCAGTCTAATAGCAAATAACACCGGCCTTGAACTCAAATGCTTGTCAACATAATGTTGACAAATAACTGTATTTTAAAGTACAAATAAATACAACCTTACCATAATGGACAAAGTTAAGCACACAATATAGATTATATATATATATATATATATATATATATATATATATATATATATATATATATATAAGTAGCAATTCGTCCAGTTTTGTCGTTTACTATTAGATCAGGTCAGTTTGCTTTGCTTTCGCGGTCAGTGTGGACTTGCATATGGTTGTTTTTTCATTCTAGGTTACGGTTTCTGTTTTATGCTAGTACCATTTGGTGTAAAAAGTAGATCAAAGTCTTCCAGTGGATGTAGTCTGTTGCTTTATTGTGTCTTTCTATGTATTCCATTTTTGCAAGTGTAAGGCACCCTGAGGTTGTATGTTCAATAGTTTCTTCGAATGGTTGCACAGTCGGCACAATGGAGTGGTATCATCCTTGAGTATTCTGCTTTGAAAAGAACGGGTGATAAACCTTTGATCTATTGTTGCTATTATGAAGCTCTCTGTTTCAGCATTTAGCCATTGATTCCCTTTGTCTTTGCCTATATCTGCTCTTTTCAATTTCATAGGATAACCCCAGTGCATCAGCTTTGGGATGGTGCACGCGGTACATCGTTAAGAGTTTACTTGTTTGGGGGTCCAATTTTTGTAGTTCTGACATTGTCCAGTTGAAGACGTTGAAACCATATGTTACTACAAGGACAGAAAGTGTACTAATAGCTGTGATCTTATTTGCAGCAATAAGTTCCCTTCCTATGACAGGTCTAACACTCTTTTCTTGTGTTTTTTTTATTGCTATTGTGGATTCAATCTCCTTTGTTTATTCTTAACTACTTTTAAAGTTCTTCGTGTGCAAGGTCTTTGATAAGTATGTTTGTGTTAAGTTTGATGTCATGTGATTCTGTTAGTTTTCCTCGTCTGAATGTAGCATTTGCACCTTTTCAATACCAAATTCCATTCTGACATCCTCGCTAAATTTGAACACAGTGTAACCACATTCTGTTTCATTTCATTTTGGGTCCTTAATGGGCTAATGTCAAGGCAGAATGGAAGCGATGAGAATGAGTCTTGCTGAATTTTAACAGTGTGGAGAAGAGTTTCAAGCTTGTCATCGTTTGTTGTAAAAGTTTCCAGTCATCCATGTAAATGAGATGGGAAATGGTCTTCTTGTACAATGTGTAACCAAATTCTGTTTCATTCAATTGGGTACTTAATGGGCTAATGGCAAAGCAGAATGGATGTGCTGATAATGAAACTGCCTGGAATATTCCATTTTGTATCCTAACATCACTGCTGAACGTTCCTTCAGTATGATTCCGAATAAGTCGGGTTTTCTACATTTTCATTGTTCTCTCCAAAATATTTCGCAGTGTTCTTGCTAGCTTATATATCTTTCGACTTTTGAAGATCAGTGAGTGATGACGACTGTCAAAACATTATTATTATTATTATTATTATTATTATTATTATTATTATTATTATTATTATTATTATTATTATTATTATACAATCTATGAGATTCCCAATATAACACTTTATTCTTTTTAGGCAATGAATGAGTGAACGAATGGCTGGATAGCATTACGGATAAATCAACGAACGATCAAATAAATCAACAAAATTGAGTGCATGTATTGATTAATAGAAAAATTGTATGAATATTGTTAGTGAATGAATGCTTGACTGAATGAGTAAATGACTAAATGAATGAGTAATTGAATGAATGACTGAATAAATTATCGAATGAAGAAATGGACGACAGAACAGATGTTTAAAAAAGATTCAATATTTAAGGATGAGAAGGAGGTCACACCACGTCTCATCGACCGCATTCAACATTTGTAAAATAAGTTCACCACACGTTTACTCAACCGCATTGTGTAACCCAATAGTCCAAGATAAAAAAGAATTGAACAAATCAGTCTAGAAAAGAAACAAGAAAGAAATACAGAAAGATGAAAAAACTGTTATAAATGTATATTTGTACTGCAATACGCCTTCACTAAAAGATATATATAAATAATTTTGTCACTTTTTTCATTCCAATATGTTCACATGTGAGAATTATATCTTTATATTTTCACATGTGAAAAAACAAGATTTCCCATCATGTCACGCGACGCCTAATTGTGTTTGCCTAAAGAAGTTATACCTGCAGCAAGAAGAAAGAGCACTTTGTGGGCTAGAACACATAAATGGAAACTGTATTACCTTTCAGAAATGGAAATTATTTACTGCTGAATAAATCTGACTTGATACCGTTCGAGTCTCCATGAAGTTATTTTCCCTTAATATCTTCACAAATCTGCTGTGATGTAAGTTTGAATCGGATTTGCTTTGCGATCAGATAGTGTTAAATAGTTTCCAAAATGTCACAAATGTAATTTACTACAGCATATTAGGTTATCATAATCCTACCGCTCTCTTCTAAGCTTAGATTCCTGAGCAACTTTGGTATATAAAAAAAAAGTTAATACCGAACATGTTTCGTCTTGTGGTACAAAAAGACGATATATTTTGACTCATGGTCCTTCCACTCATTAAGCTCTCTTTTAAGTTTAGATTCATGAGAAAGCTTGGTATGTAATTAAAAGAAAAATTATTAGTTTTCTACTTTAATACCGAACATGTTTCATCTTGTGATACAAAAAGACAATATGGCATCAAGTCAGATTTATTCATGGTTTCGCCACTCGTTAAACTGTCACGTTTTTTGTACCACACAATAAATATATCCAGTTTTAACGAAGGAAAATTATATACATACATACATACATACATACATACATACATACATACATACATACATACATACATACATACGTCATATGGTGAATAACAGCACTTCCAAATGCACTGGATCCAGCAAGGATTGCACGTCTCATCAATCGATTAAAATAAATTTTAAAAAAACTAACAGATCAAACTAGTTTTAACTAACATAATCGATTTATTCTCCTATTTAGTCCTTGTCTAAGGAAATCTTGAAACAGAGACAAATAATAATCACAACAAAACGTGCTGAATTTTACGAAATTTTCACAATTGTATGTCTAATGGAAGTGTTAGTTGAAAATATTATATGTTGTACTTATTGGTTTGAACTTCATTGATAAACTGTGTGTAATAATATTTGTACCCTGTTATTTACGCTAGGGCTACATGAATTTGTCGAGGAGTTTCAAATCCCTCATCATATTAATTAAACTCATGCACCTCTGACCTTCGGAACCTATAAATCAAATTTGATTTGTTATTGTGACTCCTTATCAATCTTTTTCTTTAGATCTAAGACTATAATTGTCTTTGACATAAACACAGTGAGAGTTGAAAGTGCTTGGGCTAGTTAAAAACTAGTTTAGCACACAAGAAGAAATAGAGATAAGAGGACACAAAGCTGTCCAAATTACAGACTCAAGCAGACAAAATAGATATAATTGATGTTATGGTGTTTTACCTAATATTCAGATAACATAAGACCCTAAACATTGATTCAGTCTAGCTATTCTATTATCTGTTAACCTTTTATATATTGCTGAAAGACGTTCGATTGTGGAAATATACCTGAAATGTGCTTGATTGATCAGACTAACTCTGAAACGCTTTGTCTATTAAATGCCACTAGGAAATGCCACAACCAGATGTAGCCATCCACATTGCCTTGTTTAGCAGACTCTGCCAAAATCTCATGTTAAACTGTGATCTTTGTCTTTTCAGAGTCGTTATTGACACATTTTGAAGTGTAGTTATCAAACTTCTATGATTGCGTATATGCCAAAAATTGTTTCAGCATAGTAATTATTATTATTTTTTTATTTTTATTTTTTTGGTTAAATATGTTAACAATATCGGGACGAGGATTAGGCGTAAACGTCGCTGAAGGAGAAGTATAAAGTAGTGTGTTTGTTTTTCTTTATAATCTGAAATAAACTATTCAAGTTTTTAAAATTGACATAAAATCGATTTGTGCAATTACGTTCGGCCTCCATAAATTTTATTTTTTTCACTTTCTCGAAAAATTCTTTGTTGATCTCTCTCTCTCTCTCTCTCTCTCTCTCTCTCTCTCTCTCTCTCTCTCTCTCGTGTTTTTATTTTCTCGACTGTGATACTAGTTTATTCTTGTTTCTGTTACACAATATTTGCATCTCTGATGTACGTTTTCTCGGGCACGTTTTTCCTTCCTAACTGATCGTTGCGCATTAGGCATATGTGCTTCAGAACAAAGCTGGCGACGAGTGTATCTTAAATATTAATTTTACCATTTTTGTTGTGGATGTTTCATTTAAATAGTTACAATCTGTTAAATGAAAGTTCTGAAAAACTTGTATCTTCAAAATCTGTATATGTGTGCGCTTTTAAAGGTAAAGCGGATTTGATTCGTCCATGTGGTGTAGAAACTAGTTCCATATCAACAGAGTTTGATTAATTTAGAGCAAATCTTTGGGATTGAAGGTTTTATAGATGTGTTAAACTTGCAAGTAGTACACTATTTTTCAAGCACAAATGCATAGTTGGTTGTGTAGTTTGTACTATTTCTAAACTTCCTTTGAATATATTTGAGTGAATTTTCAACTCCACATCGTATGCATCAACATTTATGTGATTTTCAGTACATTTTAGTGTGTTTTAAATCTAATGAACTAGTTTGTAGTGTATCTGTATCTGTTTTGAGTTCATTTTAGATGGAGATGGAATAAACTTCATTTTGTAAATCTTATCTCTTTTCATTTATTCCATTATGCTTTTTATTACCTTCCTAGAACATTGTGCAGAATGGTGTCACGTGTTCCTTTTTCATGTGTACTGTTTTATGGCTTGCTGCTGAAGATTGTTGGTTTTTTTAAGTATTATCTTTTTTGTCATGATGGAGAGGAGTACTTTTGGTACATTATTAAAATCATATAAGAATATCCAGAGAATACTTTTTGCTCGATAATATGGCTTTATGTGTTATCAATCTATCTACAACAGATACTTTATATTCAACAATCTGCAACGTGTTTCAAAATCTTTCAAACATATAAATGATTTCAGAGTTATGTGAACCTTGGCCATTTCCATATTTGAATCAAAAACACCATGTGTGTTGTTTTAAATTCGACTTGGATCTCCGTAAATTATAGGTCTGTTTTTGTCGATTCGTTGTAGATTGAACATGTAAAATGTACGATTTCTTCAAGTTGTATTGATAATTTAGCCGAATACATAGCTGTACTAACTCACATAAAATAGATCTATATCTTTCTCATACTGTGCTGTTTTAGCTATTTTGCTATGAGAATTGATGATATTTATTTCAATATTAGCTGATTGTAATATGTAAATCAGAATCTTCTCTAGAGCATCTTTCTTACGTTTCAAAAACAATCAACATTCATATTTTATTGCATGTTGTTTTGTAACACAACTATCTTTGATTACACTTTTATCCCATCTAAACTTGTAAACAAATACACATTATCTCTTGATACTGACAATGTTACTTTGATGTTAAGCCCATGAACTGTTTCTATCGCCTCTCTAAAACGGTTGAATTCACTATAATGTAGCTTTGTGGCATTATTTATTATATGAAAAATAGAAATGTTATGTTTTGCTACTGGTCTTATATCCTGCGCATATCATTGTGTAGGACAGCACACACACGAGACAAAAATAATTTTTCAGAAAACAAACACTAAACCACTAACGAGACAAAACTAACTTAATAACATCAAATCAAGTTCTGAAGTTGAAACCCCTATTACATACATTATGAACCATTGCGTCGTCACGTCTATATACGAGCAAAGTGAACTACGGAAACGCCAGTGGTTCATTAATTTAGATACTCATAATTTCATACGACAGTAAACTATATGTCTTTAAAAGGCATGTGTAATACTAACCATGTTGTGCTGTCTGACTCGCTCTGGTCTAAGACCAATTCAGAAGTTACCTGAGAAACTGTGTATCTGAACAACTCTCTATATTTCGACCTTATCCAAGTGTCAAGGACATAATTGTATTTCAGTAGAGGATGTCCTTCACACCTGGATTGACAAATCAATGACAGACTTTTACTAAAATTATTTATTCATGTGCAATTATTAAAGGCTTTATGTCATATTCTGATATCTTATTACCGCTAAAAAGTATACAGCTCTGTTAAGAGGATCGTTAGACGTGACAGATAAAGCGCTTGGTATATGCATTCAATGCAATATATGTACATTCATGGCAACGCGATCTATATGAGTTCGAACCTACCGCTGACTGAGGTGGTGTTTTCTTATTTAGTGGTGGTTCATTCTTGTTTCTTGTCAATGCTTTGTTCGGTATGACAATGTGATCGAGATGCTGATCTTGAGTGAATGGGGAAAACAACCCCACAATTTGCTCCAAAAGTAATGAGTCGAAATACAATTTTACGAAATTAAAAAGTAGGTTCCATAAATGTTGTCCCTTTTCAGCAGGTGTCCTATGCAAGAGCAATCAGAAGAACATCATCGTTTCCTTCGATGCGAGTCGAATGACATCTACTCTCTACAAGAGACTCGAGAAACTAATCCTTCTGTGGCGCTCGTGCGTTTACGCACGTCACTTGAGAGCAGTCGAAAACTCGGAGGAAATCGTATTGATGCTTCCCAAATTTGCAATTTGTGAGACAGTTGAAGAAATCATTCGGTTTCAATAACCTCCAACTACCGTTGATGTTGCTAAAAGTGACGACACTTCATTGAATCGTTGTGACATCAATGACGTTAATATTCCGTAATAACAACCACGGGCAGTTCAAAATGGCCACTAATTACATCCAAGATCTTTTTCAGCATCCGAGAGAAAAAGCCGTGCAGGATCCAATTGATACTATAAGTGTTTGTTAATGTCAAGTTTTACTGTACGTGTTGCAGAATAACATACGTTCGCAGTGTGTTTCTATCTACCCAGAGAAGTGACCTGTCTAAGTTTCCTAGTGGTTTCAAAATTCATTTGTCTGGAACCTGATCTGGTAGACATAACATTCAAGATGCCAAAAATAGCGATTTACACTGTATCAATGAAGTTGAAAATGCAAACATTTTACATAGATGTTCTGGGCAATATTACAAAACCATTAAAAATATGCGATGAGCCTCGTTTACAAATGCTGAAAACGTTTCTGCATTTACCAGTAACTATGCAACCTAATGAAGAATGCTCTTTGAAAAGCGCTGATTTGAAGATTGACTATGAGCAGTTGAAAGGTCTTAAGATCATATTTATGTTATGCAGACGGCTTTATTATTGTTTTGATGTTGAAGAAGGCCTGTCATTCTTTTTTAAAAGAGAAACTTCCAGTATACAGGACGCATATATCCCATAATATAGGAGACACAAAAACTTGAAATATTTGCACCATTTGTTTACGCCGCTTTTTCTTTTTTTTTTTCTTTTTTTTTCTTTTTTTTTTTTTTTTTTGCACTATAGTGAGTTTTACTTTGACAATTTTCAGGGTTGCTCTCAAAATCGCCTGTCGTGGAAAAAATATAGTACACATAGATATTCATATTTACTAGGGTTATCGTAAACAGAACATAATTTCATTTTGTAAGAAACTGACACTTCAGTTTACACATGCTAAGCCCGTTTTTGGTAATGGTTGATTTGAATTTTTCATTCTGATGCTGTTTTTACTGTTAGAAGTTTGAATTCAGCATGTAATTTGATATATAAAGGAATTTTTTTATGTATTTATTTATTTATTAATTGTGCCAGTAAATGTAGGATTTTCTGCTCGTTATAGCCCTCAACGTTACATACACTTACAAAATAAAATCTTATTACATAGCAAATGCTGTAATACAAATTTATATTTTGCCATGCATTGTGAGCTATTAAAATCTTTATAAGCTTTTAGGCTTTGTCAGCATAATGAATTTTAATTTATGTTTTGTTTTATTCAAAGCGCACACTATTCATATTGGTATCGTATTTATTTTCTGCATTCGCCCGATATGACAATACAAAACATCTGAAATACAAATGGGCTTACTTCACACTATATTGTTTTTTGTGACTGAAGTTGAACTTTGAAAAGTGTTTGTACATTAGCAATAATTTACTATTAGGCTAACGGTAATTTTTGTGTATAAGAAAATGATAATTGTTGCGTTTAGAAATTACTTACTGTTTTGTCACACATCTGAGACACTGAACGAACTTACGTGACCCCTAATGTTGCAGTGCAAGCTAAATTATATCCAGTACATTCTCACCCATAACTCACTGCGCTCTGCTCCATTTGCATCTTTTAACACCAACATGTTTTAAAAGACTCTGATAAAATGAGATCTAAAAGATTTATATTTTTAGTTTGATCTCTGAATATGTATGTCCTTCCATTTTACTGTTCGCATTATAGTAATATTTTCACTCTACTTAGTTCAACAATTTATTTGATGTCCTGACGAGTCTAGGTCAAAGGTCAAACACTATATAGTCTGTGTTGGCAGAGGTAAATGAAACGGTGCGCAATAAAGAAATAGGAGACAGGACCACAAACTAGTGACACATTGAAAAGTACTTTGGTTTTGAGATGTATATTGTTCCATCTGAAGTACTATGCACACATGGCCAATTTCCATAAGTACACAAAACCTTGCCAGTCAAAAGACTTGGCATACGTGTGTCTACATGCATGTCGTTCCTTTTAATAAATTATATTGTTGCCTTATAAAAAAAATATTATAATATATGCGTGAAAATAAACAGCAAAAAAAACATCTTGCATATTTACTTACAATGTCCGAGCCTTGTTTATACCCAGAATATTTTAAAAGTTCCTCCAATTTAAATTCTTTTTCTTCTTGTTAAAACAGTATACATCATCACAGCCACCTATAAAATTCTACAGTATCATCAACTGTTCCTTGGTTATGTATTTTTATTGTAACATTATCATCTTGATACAAAAGGATTTTCACATTCTTTCATTTCAAAATCTCCAGCTCACTCGACTATTTTTCAGTTAGACATGGCACAACTGGAAACAAAACTGAGATTTCTCAAAAACAGAAGTAGCAATAACTTTTTACAGAAACCGTAGAGTACAAACAGGAATTAAACATAACTTTACAAATGAATATGCAAAGAGAAAACCGGTAAAGATCTAACTGAAAACAGTTGAAAAGGATTAATGAAACAAAATCAACAAAACGTATGAAATGTTTGCCAGCTGGAGCTGCTAAAATTTCCAAGTCATTGTGATTTGTTGCAATCTTCACCGCGACATCATCGATTAACATATTTATTCCAATCGACAATTCAAAACGTTACCAAGATACACTGAAATGTGACTACATGACTTCAAAGGAATTAGATAACTCACTGGATCTTTGTTATTAAAATTGAGATTACCGCTGTCTTCATTGAGTGCTAGTTTAATAGCATTCAAGCATATCCATTTAAAAAAGGCGGCAGAGAGAAAGGCGTAAATGTAAAATATGGATAAAATGCTTGAAAAATAAATAGCGTAACTTCTGCAAAGCAGAATGTGTACTGGTTGTTTTGTTGCTGATGCATTTGTGCCTTTAACCACAATAGTTACAATAGTTGTTATTACGGGGTCGCCATGTATTATACCTTCAAGTTGATGGTGGTGAGACACAGATTGCGCAATACTGTTCAAAAATTCTCTTCAATGATGAAGATAGCCATTTTGAATGATTAAAAGTTTTTTCATGTGATCTTCTATCTCTTTTTACAAGGCATTTGATAATGTTTGATCTCCTTTACTGACTATCGTGTATCTAACATGTGTCCACTGAAAAATTGTGTATATGCTGTTCAAACGAGGCATAATGAATACATTGATCAATATAAAAATCGTCATCACGAACACTTTCAGGATTTGTAAAGTTTAGCCACCATTCATAAAAGTCAATAGACGGAACACCAAATGTTTTCATAGCAATATCTGATCTAATATTGTCCCTTACTGCACGTACATTTCTTCTTCTGGTATTATTAATTGTCCAGAAAGTTTCTTCATTGTGGTAACTTTGTCTCTTGTTCTTTTTTATGTACTGATTCCGACGGGGTTGCAATAAGTACTAGTAGTTCTCTACAACTCAGCTAATTTGTTTTTTTACTTCCACATAATCTGTACACGTCGTGAAAAACATCTTGTGTGTTTACACAAGTACTTCCAATGCAGTTCAGTCCATTGAAAAACTGATTTGCATTTCATATTTTTGTCAAATTGAAAGTTGTTTTTCATCATAAATCACATTTTGCATATATTGTGTGTTCTTATTCAAAAGTAGTTTGCTCACTGCGGCCGACATTCAAATTGCTATTTATATGATATGTCCATCAACAACAAATTCTTCAATTTGGCAACAACACAAAAAGCTATTCCAATGCAAACCTTGAGGTAGTGAACCAAATACCAAGGAATATATCCCAAATATTTATTGAAATGAATACTTTACATGTTTGAGTAATATTCGATAGGGATAAAAGGACAACTTTAGACGCAATTGTTTCAACTTTGACTGTATGCAAAACTCCATAGGAAGCAAGGAGCTTCACTTTAAACTCCAAATCTTACCCCACATTGCAACATTCGCAAAATATATTTGATTTGATATATGATTTCAGATTAAAAAATGACTAATTACCTCTTAACTGCTTATGAAAAAACAAAGAGTTTATTGCTTGTACCGTCCATATATGAAATTTTATGTCTGGGACTAGGCTATCATCATTCTTTTTTGGGAGGAGGGGGTAATTGATTTATGTGCCTATTTCTCATACAGTAATATATCAAGTAAATAGCAGATGACGTATGCACTGCGATTTTAGTATTTAAGGACAAAAAACATCAAATAAATGCTTCGTATTTAATTTGCCAGTCCTGTTAATTTCAGTTGACACTATCGAAGGCCTAGATGACTGCTGGATTATTTTCGTTACTAAGAATAGAGTCTGTCTTCACCAAACTTCCCGTACGCAGTCCACTCACAGTTAATTCGAGGACTGGCAAAACAAAGTGTAGAACAAATGCTCCCACAAGGCGATTTGTGTCCGACTTAAAGCCAGCTCATAAAACAGTGTAATAGACCCAATACAAAAAACCAACACAATTATTTTTACAATGCATATTTATAATCTGAGAAGAGTGAATCTCGTTTCCAAAACAACCACGTGACTGTATGTAATCAATACTATTTGTAGTCCTCAACAGTGGGGTTTTCAGAAGAAAACAAAATTACCAAGCTGAACAGGACGATATGAATGGAGTTTGGTGGTAAGACGATCTTTTTATAGTACGCTGGAGAATAGATAATACTGAAGTTTCTATTCCACAATTTCATTTACATTATAATCTCTGAGTATTGAACAAGGCATACATCAATTAGGTAGGTTATCATTTTTTATTTCCTGCAGTAAATACATGTAGATGATAAGTTTAGTGCAATGACAATCGGTCGCCAGTTTAGCAGTAACATTCTTCTCAGACTGGTTCCATATATATGTGTGTAAAGTTGAACAAGTTTTTAATCGAAGGCAATAAGAATCAAGTAACCAGTCTGTGGGCACAGCAAAAATGGCGACCGATTATCTACCTAAACCTCCTGGAGACTACTATCTATGGCTGTTAGTATCTACACATTCTTACTTTGCGAATACAAAACGGTAATATATTTGATTTTTGTATGTTTTGTTTATTAGTCAAACATTATCTATGAACGAAATTATTGATTAACAAAATGTAGTATTAGCTAATCTCGAGCGTTCTATACATAGTTACGAGCTACAAAGAACACGCGTGTCACAGAAGTTTAAAATTGGTTTTAGGAGGGAAGGCAGCTTTAATCTCTCCAGTCAAATATCATCCCAATCCACATTTGGACAGTCCCATCTTTCTATAAAACAGTGACATTATCCTCTAACAATAGACCAGTTTTATATCCAGGAAACTTATTTTATTGTTCCTGTCTAACTAACTAACTAACCAACTAACTGTATATACAGTAGAACTTCGAAAACTCAAAGGGCTGTAGAACTAAAAATTTGGTTAAAGATTTCGATTCTTTCCAGTTAACAAGGGTCTCATACAAGAGAATGTTCTACATCTGAGATGTGCGAGTAATTCGAGTGCTGCCTAGTATTGGAATTATCGCTGATTTGCTTGCGTTATGGAAGTGTTACTATATATATATATATATATATATATATATATATATATATATATATATATATATATATATATATATATATATTCCGTTACGTCCTTTCACTTTCGTCATGGATGAGATCCTTCTAAACTCACATTTCCAAGATTTGTAAAGAGTGACAATGTAATTGTAAGAGGCATGAAACAGAATCGGAATCCCTAGATATTGTTCCAGTTGAATAGAGCTGACTTAAATCCACAGACTTTGCACAATAATATCTCTTTAACTTATTCTTTTCTCATTTTAGGAAGAAGCGGAAGAATCATCTCCTTCGTTTAAATTGTAACATCAGTACCGAACAAGTAGATTCGCTAACTTACCATATTTCGCTGTTTTTCCGCAACAAAGGACAGAAAATATTTGCCATATGGGGCTAGAGTCAGGTCGAGACTAAACTGATTTACCACATACTAATATTTTACTTATATTTTACATAGTATGACAATTTTTTTATGGCATGGGCTTATACTAATTCATGATAAATTTGGGCCTATATGTTTTTCAAGTGGATGGTTTTCAAGCGTCGATGTCCATAAAGATAAAAGGATAAAGTCTACCGCTGTGTTAAGACAACCAATCTTAAAAAACCACAAGATTTACTTCTATATTTGCCACAATAGATGATCAAATTATATGTACAAAAGGATGGCTTGTGACAAGATCTACTGTACATCTCTCTCTCTCTCTCTCTCTCTCTCTCTCTCTCTCTCTCTCTCTCTCTCTCTCTCTCTCTCTCTCTCTCTCTCTCTCTCTCTATAAAAGTAACCAAGTATTGTTATGTTTAAATTCAAATCCGTTTAACAAATGCTTATTGAATTCGCATCACACATACACACACGGCACACACACACACGTACACCGCACACATTTTTTCTCGTAAATTTTAAATTGATACCTTAATAGTATCGGTGACCCAGATAAAATAAAACCAGTTCATTCATGCTGTGTTATGTTCAGAACCTATCCAACTGGGCTAGTGTGTCCATGTGTAATAAGCTTTTGTTTTAGTTTTTAAACTCTAAGTTTAATTTCTCTTCCTAAATCTCTTCTATTCGGAAAGGAAAAAATGGGCCCAACCGCTATGAATATGATAAAGTTTCGTTTTAAAATGGAAAGGTTTGTTCCAGTTTTTAATGCAAATGTGTGGTAAGCAATACACGAGACCAATGCACTCAAGTGGAATTTCCTTCATGGGGTGTGAGAAAGGAACACTCTTGCCTGATTTTAATATTTTGGCACCTGCCTTTGGGTGCAAGGAAATTATTGTAATTACATTATTCGGGTGTCTCTTGTAACAAATAAGCAATAACTGTTTGACTGTAAAGATCAATGTGAATAGTCCGCAGCTGCGTATATAGACTAAGATTGCCTTTGGAGGATTTGGGTTATGTTAAGCGATCGACCATCCATATTTTCCCCTCTTATATCCATGTGAAAATATTAGCCTGTATAAAATATTTGCATATAAATCTAAAGGCCAAAGTTTGGTTATCATTCCTAGTGACACAAAAAGCTTTACCTGGTTTTGTCCGCTAGTATGTATCTGATATATGAACTTGGTAATAAAGAAAACTTTGGGGGTTTATTCAAGCAGAATATATTACATCTCATAATTTTGCAACTTCAAGTGCTTTATTTCTTTATAACGTCAGTGATAGTTCATTTGAGGTTTCTTCCTTTTTGTGCTGGATTAATACACATAGTAATTCTTCTTGAATATAAACAAATGAAGCTTTTTCGTCTTTAACTTTGTCTTTCAACATAAAAAGGATAGAAGTTGTTATTCATGAAACATTTGGTTTAAGAACTTATGTTCATGCAATTGAAATTCAACATAACCACATACTGAAATGCTACACTCTTACTCGATTTTAATTTTTCGTTTATTTATTTTTATTTTGCATAGGCCTTAACATTATAATGGCTCGCAATTTTTATTCTCAACCACAACAGTAATAATAATAAAAATAGTAATCCTCTTTTCGTCGTCATCATTGTAATCGTCACCTTCATCATCACTATCATCTCAGTTGTACACGGTCTATTCCTCTTAATTCCTTTCATTCTTTTTTTCTTTTACCAAGGCAATAACTACTGCACTTGATACCAAAAATTCCCAACCTGTTAATAAGTAATCCTTTTTTCTTCTTTCGTTCATCGGCTATATAATAGTGATGTAGAAATAAAAATGTCTGTGTTTCAAATTAATTAAACAATTTCGCTTAAAACTTAGTTGGTTTCTTTTCTTCAAGTAAAGCTAAGGTTTTGATTACTCATATCATTGCAATGGATGATAAACGTCGAAAAGACCAATTATTAAGTTGTTTTTAATCAAGTGTATTTCCCAAGATAAGTATCTATTGTAAAATCTTCTTTATTAGGGTTGTACTTTATCACCAATAATTTCAAAATACCTTCATGATTCCATCCTATAACCTTATCAGTCCTTTTCTCTTCACAACAGACTCTTTTCACACAAAAAAACAGCTTCAGGGTCGTTTTTTTTCTTCAATTTTGTTGATTTCTTTTTTTATTTTTCTGTGTGTTAAAAAATTGACTTTTATTTCAGATCAAGAAGCAAACAAGCCAATTCAATTTAAGCAATTATTTTTCATAGTATATTCATCTTCGTTCAAAATTAATGTCTAGTGATCTGCGTATTGACTAATTAGTTATTCAGAATTATTAATTATAATTCCGTTAATGGATGGGTGATTTTTTTGTGCTTAGCATGATTGCTCAACAGAAATTAAAAATAGGTATGGTAAGAAAAGGTTTTCACGTCTTACACCTCGCTCAGTAGGAAATAAAGATGATAGATTACCATTATTTACAACACATCTGGATATAGTATTATAATAATAACTAAACAAATGGAGTAGTTGGATCAAAAATGCCACAAATTTAAGAGTTTTTAAATAAATTCCATTCAATGGAGTCGAGCGTTTTCAAATTATAAAACAGTATCAATCCAGGTGTCTTTTTAATTGTTGTCAATAATACCAAAAAATAATCGAGTACACTCTCCAATAAAACGGGCCTTAATAAAACTGAATTTTGTTCCCTTATTAGTTATGGCAAAAATGATTTTATTCTGTTTGCAATTGCATTTGATGCTATTTCACAACCTCATCCAAAAGTGAAAACTAACACCAAAATTCTAAATTTGATTTGCCTTCTTTCGGTATACATGTTATTACGCATTGTCTTTATGATATATATAGTAAGTCCAGCTTGATACTGCTTTCCAGTATTCCCTTGAGTCGTTGCTGGTCCCAGTCTGTCTCCTCGTTCATAGACTTTGCAATGAACAACTGTTACCTTGTTTTAAACATTATTCAAATGTTAAATTAACAGTCCCTGTTCCATAGCTCTCCATCATAGACTCTCTTCGTAAAACAAAATATGTCATATTACGAATAGTCAACCTGACATGTAAAACAAAATGTACAGATATTCTTCAGCCCTTCGTACTTCAGTGGGTTTCGAAACGGTACACCTCAAATGGTTCAGCCCAAATGCGTCAAGCTTGTTAGGAAAGTAGATACTAGTGTATTAGACTGTTGATTGATATATAAAATCTGGTTTCCAAGTATTCTATTCCTCTAATGTATGTATATTGTATACAATAAGAAGGTGAACTTGTCGAATCACATGCATTCTTTATCAAAGTGGCGACGTCCAAGAGATGGGCCTGCATACCATAAATGGATAACAGGATCAACATATGGCTTGCACTTCGTGCGAGCCGAAAAAACAAAATGAACACAAAACAAAGAAGAAGAAAAAAACTTAAAAACCCCTACAAGATAGTATTATTGTCACTCAGCATTAACGTATTAATATGTTCTTTTATTGTGTCGTAACACTGCAATATCATCCGTACAATTGCTTCATGAATAATATACATTTTTGTAATTGTATTTTGTCAACATTGATGATAGCGAGACAAGATCCTTCTTCCGGATGCCTTGTGGTGGAATGATAAAATACCGACACTGCGAAAATTAATTATCTGACATAGCCTTACCAGAGAAAAACGCTGCTCGTCGATTCAACAATTAATTATGTACACCTTTACTTATGTCCTTGAAACTTTGTTTTATTGCAATCGTAAAAAGATATTTTAAACAGAATAATTATGATAGATCGCTCACGAAAAAGAATATGTATGACGGCTTGCAGAAAAGTATACAATGGTTGATATTATAAATAAAGGTAAACGACAACAAGTGTTTCAATTGCATTATCTCATGTGATTTGTAGTCCATATTTTCATCTGGCATATTGTAACATTTATCAGTCACTTTATCCAGACATTGCCAAAATAAGAAATATTAAAACTAGGAACAATTAATCCATCACATATCTTTGAACATTATTTAAATAATTTAATCTAATGAATCCGTTTTTATTTTTATATTTCTTTCATTGTTATTTTTTTAATTGTGTGTATCACTTTGTCCTACCGCAAGGTATTATTCGTATATCAAGCTTAGGTGAAATGTAATTAGGAACATTTTAATCAGTTCTGTTGAATATTTGATGAAATATGTTTGATTTTTTGTTGTATTGTGTCATTGTGTCCTCCAAACTTGCGTGAAAAATTAAACAGTTTATTTCTTAACTTCAAGACGCATTTTCTATTAGTTGGGCAGATTTATTCTTCTTAAGAACACAAAACTCGCAAACAGGATTAGCTGCCTCAGAATGGGAGATTTTTCTGCGCTAATATATATATTGTGCATGCTTTTTAATGCTACTAAGTGATTAAATAGGTAAACAAATCTTATAGGTTAGTAGATGTACTCTGTATGTTGACCGCTAAGCAGCAACATTTCTGTAACTTCAACGAACATCATAAATTTTCCAGGCTTCTAAGCACTGTTTTCGTACGATGCCCCGGCTTTTAAGCGCTAAAATATGATGCTTCTTGAAGTTAAAACACATAACACTATTATTTTGGTTTAGATTACCATTGTCTTCTACGCTCATTTTTGAAAACCATCGTATATTAAGTCAAACAAAAGTAAAGTCACAATTTTTGTATTTATTTTCTAGCCCCCACAAGAGCATATAGCATCGTCAGAAACCAAACATAAACATAATTTGATAAGTATGTTTTAAGCCTTTTGACGACCGGACCAAGTTAGCTCTCAAACGGTATTGCAATGTTCATTTCCTGCAATATTTTTATATTTTAAATAGTGGACGTAACAAGGTTCACAAACAGGGGAAGACAATATACTGCTTTTGTAGAATCTAAGGAATTGGAGGTCCCCAATTTAAAAGTAGTAGACTCTACGTCCAATGTGTTATCACTTCAGGTGACCTCACATCCTGTTATATACTTTAGATTATAAAATAGATTAGTATAGGACCTTATCCATGTAATGTTAACTCATTTTAAAAATCATGTCAACATAGATATTGCACACGCATTTAAAGCGGTAAACACTACACTGAAAGAAGATTATTTCATATAGAAGCTAATAAACATTTTTATTATACACTTAAGTATGAAACATAGAAACTTATTGGAGAAATAAGTCTCATATTTTTTTTCATTCCTATATCTTACATGTGAAAAAATATATCCTTATATTTTCACATGTGAAGTTATAAGATTTCCCATCATGCCATGCAACACTTGATTCTGTGGTGTGCCCATATAAGTTCTACCTGCAGCAGCGCAAACGAACACTTTGTGAGCTAGAACAAATAAATAGAAACTGCATTACAATTCAGATATAGAAAGTAATTTTTACTGAAGAAATTTGACTCGACGCCGTTCGCGTCTCTATTAAGTTATTTCCCCTTACGTCCTTGATAATAATGTAAACCTGCTGTGATGCATTGCTGAATCGGACATGCTTTGTGGTCAAATATGATAAAATAGTTTACAAAATATCAAATATGTAATTTACTTCAACAGTTTAGGTCAATTGAATCATACCGCTCTCTTAAGTCACTGATATTTATATGATCAGCCTATGCAAGTGATGTGAATTTACGAAAAGGGGGTTTTGTGTTGTGCTGAAGAGTGAGTTTAACCTTCTAAGATTCGATTCTGGAGCAAGTTTGGTATATAATCAAAAGAAAATTTTCTTTTCCTGCGTAAATACCGGAACTGTATTATTACCATCAGTGAACTGTATAAGATATATCTTATGCCAATCGTCTAGAGAAAACGTTTCATGAATATGTCTATGCCATTTATGCCATTTATCTTGGGAAATGTTTGAATTTGATTTAATATTGTTAACAAATATCTGATAGAATGATTTTATCACGTTTTCGCGGAAGAGATAAATGTATCTATTGCTGATTTCGTCCAGTTATACTAAGTTCCTTATAGTATATCTTCATTGTCTAAGCATAGCGCTGATGAAATCATTTATATGAATAACGTTTATCTTGATATTAAAGTTTTCCACAAGATCTTTGGGTTCTAAAAACTAACAAAATTTACATTTACAATGTCATTTACCACAAATATCCCCTTTTGCACCATTTTTGGAAAATGTCTTTCACCATCTATTTTATTTGAATTATTAAGACATAAGGGTTGTGAAAGAAGGAATTCTAAGCCCACCATGAAGTTTTCTTGTAGGTGTTCGCAGACTAAAACTACACAGTTTCAAAAGGATCTAAATTTATTTGCAAGAAAAAACAAAATATACTTATCCGGAATCAGATATTTTCCCCTCAGAATTTCTCAAGACTTTCCGAGAGAATCTATTTCCAATTCGAATAATTAAGTGGGTTGAATTTATTTAATTCACGACACTTTCAAAGCACTACAAAAAGAATGGATGTTGGGCATATTTAGACCAGCACTATCTAATGTGTTCATTTAAACGTTCCTCTTAATTTGATATCCTTTTACACTCCATTCAAATTAAAAGAAAACAGTATTTATCTGTTGTAGCATATGTTCTGAAGGGTTTGGTAAAACTGACAACAAATTAACAAGGATAGGATAAGCTAATGTTTTGATTACGCATATATTTTCAATTAATGATAAATGTCAAAAAGACCAATTATCAAGTAGGTTTTTGAATCGATTGTATTTTGCCAAGATAATTATCTATTGGAAAATCTTCTTTACTAAGGTTGTATTTTATTATCAATAATTCGAAAATACCACAATGATTCCATCATATAGCCTTTTCCGTCCTCTTCTTCTTACCACAGACCCGCCTCTCACAATTCCAGACAGCTGCTGTGTTTGCTTACATTTTCTTCAAAAATAAACTTTTAACAAGAGCAAAAAGCAAACAAATCAATTAAATTCAAGAAATTATTCCGAGAATGTTCATCATCACTCAAAATTAGTGTTGAATCATCTGCTTATCGACTGATTAAGTATTCAGAAATATCTAGTCTGATCTCGTTATTGGATGGTTGATTGAGTATTCCATTGTTTATTAGCTCAACATAAATTATAAAAAGGTATGATGACAGAATGTCTCCTTGTTACACCTCGCTCATTAGGGAAGAACCGTTTTACACCAATCCAACCTGCTTTAGGTTTTTTAATTTTTTTTTTTCTTCAAAAGTAACCTTTCATCAAGAGCATGAAGCAAATAAATCAATTAAATTCAAGGAATTTTTCCGAAAATGTTCATCATCGCTCAAAATTTTAGTGTTGAATCATCTGCTTATCGACTGATTAAGTATTTAGACATATCTTCAGAAGGTCTCCTTGTTACACCTCGCTCAGTAGGAAAGAAAGATGATAGATGATAGATTACCAATATTCACAAAACACCCTGATATATCATTGTCATAATAAATAAACCTATGTTTCATAGATGGGAGAAATCCCAGAATTCAAAAGTATGCAAAATAAAATAACATTCAATAGCGTCAACGGTTCATTCAAAGTCTAAACACACTATCAATCCAGGTATTTTCTTTCTTCAGTTTCTCAATTGCATAAAAAAAATTAATCGAGTACAGTATCCAATAAATAGAGCCTTCATAAATCAGGATTCGGATTAATTTTGGCAAAAATGATTTTTTTCTGTTTTCAGTTGCGCTTGATGCTGTTTTCACATCCACATTCAAAACCGAAATAGAACGCCAGTTTCTAAAGTGCAAGTTTGATTTGCCTTCTTTCGATATACGCGTTATTACACATTGTATGATGTAGAAAATTAATTATTTATGTAACCTAAATCAATGGGTTTAAAACTAATTTCCAATATCAGTTTAAAAAAACAAACACGTATACAATATCGCTGTAAAAAATCAATACCGGGTGACTTATTATAACCCATTTTCTTCAATGATGAGATACATTCATGCAGGGTTAGTGGTCCTTCCATCTGCTCAAAATCATCAAATGAAGTTCGTGTTATATACGGGTTATCGTTGTCGTAAACAAATTGAAGATGTTTCATTAATTCCATTGTTTCTTGTAGAATATAAATTACGATAGTAACATCTGTATTCCAGGAGGTTTTCATTAAGATCCGTGGTTTCATTTCCATCACCTTTTACAATCTTTGAACAAGATTCTCAACATATTTTTTGTCCGCTTTTTCTCGCGTAGCTTTTCATTTGCCTTTGATCTCCTGATAATACCCTTTATATTTGTCTTCACTCAAATCTTTTAATGTTCTTCATGTTCAGCAAATTCAATGACTATGTTATCATTATTAAAGTCCACAGAGCACAATTCCTGTAGTAGTTGTTTCAGGTTTTTTCTCAACTTTGTTTCTTTCTTTCGTTGTTCACGGTGTGTAAAGTTGGTCGTTGAAAGAAAACACATTTTTGGTGTGTATTGAAGATTTTCTTTTGATCAATACCATATTATTCGACGGTATCATTTATACAGCTTTTAATGAGATTGACATAATCTGGATCAATTAATTAGTTGTTATTGAATTTATATGTCTCCAGTCCACTTATTTAATTAATAAATTCAAAGGATACCATAACATGTGAATGTTCTGATTTATAACAAAAAGAAACATCTGTCTCTACAAGAAAACTGTGTAGGTCTAAAGTAATTAAGTACTCGGGCCTAGATCGTATTTATTTTGGGCAACGCCATGTAAATCTTTTACATATTATTGCGCATAACATTTTGAGATTTAGGATTATTTGTTGTTTTATTGGTTCAAAGTATGGAGTGTGTAATTTTGCGGGACATTCCAATCTTCACTAACAATGATTGATGAGTTGTCAAAAGTTTCAATTTCTTTGTTGAATATCTCGATAGAACTTTGGCATATCTTCATTTGGACCAGCTGACACCACCAAGATAAGGATGCGGCTGAATGATTCCATCTAAGATAATGTAATTATCATTCGGATCAACAATTTCAGTAATAATTTCAAATGAAAAAGTATTATTATTATTATATATATATTATATATATATATATATATATATATATATATATATATATATATATATATATATATATATATATATAGAGCAACACCACTACTGTTGCCTGTTCCCTGAACTAAATTTTGCATTCAATTTTCCAAAATGGTTCAATATTCTTGGTATTGTGGGTTTCAACAAGAAAGGATATATCATAATTGTGCCGACATTGTAATAATACGTCTCGCCTCTCGATTAGAGCAGAAGATAATAAGTTAATACATCCAATTTTCGAATTATTCATTATCAATGCGTGTATGGGAGAATCGAAAAATGTACACAAAAATACAAAACCTATATACATACATGCAAAGTTAGACCATGATAATTTATTATTATCACCATTACCATTACTATTTTACCGTTACATCTATTATTACTATTATTATTATTAGTAGTAGTAGTATTCTTATTATTATTATTATTATTATTATTATTATTATTATTATTATTATTATTATTATTATTATATGATTCATTAGCTAAGTGTTAACAATTTGATTAGAGGTCACGCCGTGAACTTGGCGATATAAATTGTTTAGATGGAGAGCTCTGTTCTTAATATATGTGCTTTGACAAGCATCACTGTCTTTTGGATTTCCTCAGTATTGACTTTTCCAGTGATCTTCTTAATGTTGTTCTCCATCCCTTTCTGTATCAGTCAGAGATCACCGATGACTACTGAGATGTTGATAGGTTCTTTGATGTTTGACATTCTCTTGATTTCTATTTCATGATCTTTGTATTTTGATATCTTCTCCATATCTTTTTCTTTTTTGAACACATTTCAGTCTGGAGGTACTAATATGTCAATAATGTAGTGTTACGACTCTATGTCTTAAAAATATGTAACAGAAACAAAGGTAAACCAACAATTTAAGTAAAGTCAACAAGCAATTGATTTCCCTAATATAAGAATTCAAACGACACTTACAGTTTGTGAATTAAATTCCAAATAATCATAAATTTCCTATCACAAGTAACAAAATATAGAATGTTTTGAAAGAATTCTAATAGTTTTGAATGTCCTAATGTACAACGATGATACAATCCAGAATGTCTTTGAATGAGTTCACAAAAGTCCAAAGTAACATATTAATCCAAAAGTCAATGAGCACTTAGTAATTCCAATGAATATATATTAAATAACAATTCCTCTCGAATAATATCTGATTTCAACGGCACAATATAAAATCTGATAACAAATGGATTCCCACAAACTGATCTAAAACAGTAATAAATGTAATGCGTACCAAGTCTCTATTATATACATATTTTCTAATGACCCACATAATAACAGGACGTAAATCATTCTACGGAGAGAAAAAAACAGCCTGATAGCAAATAAGACCGGCCTTGAACTCAAATGCTGGTCAACATCCTGTTGACAAGTAACCGTATTTTAAAGTACAAATAAGTACAACCTTACTATAATGGACAAAGTTAAGCACACATTATAGATTCAATATATATAACAGTAGCAATTCTTTCAGTTTTGTCTTTTACTATTAGATCAGGTCTGTTTGCTTTGATTTAGAGGTCTGTGTAGATTTGTATGTCCCAGAGAATGGTTGCTTTTTCATTCTCGTTTATGGTTTATGTTTTATGCTGGTACCATCTGGTGGTAAAGGTATGTAGAATTGACTGCAAATCTTCCAGTGGATATAGGCTGCTGCTTTATTGTGCCTTCCTAATTATTCCATTTTTGCAAGCATAAGGCACACTGAGGATGTATGTTCAAATGTTTCTAATGGTTGCACTGTCGGCACAACGGAGTGGTACCATCCTTGAATATTCTGTTTTGAAAAGAGCGTGTGCTAAGCCTTTGATCTTTCGCTGCTATTATGAAGCCCTCTGTTTCAGCTTTTAGTTCACTGCTGTTTAGCCATTGGTTTGTGTTGTCTTTGTCTGTATCTGTTCTTTTCAATTTCACAGGATAAACACAGTGCATCAGTTTTTTCTTCCCATTCGTTCACCAGTCGTTGCTGTTATGTTTCTTTCCTTGTCCGTTTGTTTATCTTCCTTTTTCAGTCACCTATAGGTCATGTCCTTCGTTTGGATTTACACTGAGCTTGCGCCGGAATTTCTCGGCTTCTTTTGTGACTGAAAACGTCTTTTTACTCAGTTCATTTTTGAAGACAGATTGGAGAAGTGTATCATCTTTCTTCTGAATGTACAGGGGAAGAACGATTATTGTTGCTTTGTAAGTGTTTTCAGTTTGTATCAAGCCCCTTCCTCCTTCTCGCCTTGTGATGTACAGTCTGTATGCGACAGCTTTGGGGATGGTGCACGCGGTACATCGTTAAGAGCTTGGGGGGAGGGGGTATTTTCGGTCTAATTTTTGTAGTTCTGACATTGTCCAGTTTATGACGCTGAAACTATATGTTACTTCAAGGACAGCAAGTGTACTGATATATGTGATCTTATTTGCAGTATTAAATTCACTTCATAGGACAAGTCTTGTCAGCCTTTAGCACACCTTTCTTGTGGTTTTTTCATGGATCTATGGTGGATTCCATCTCCATCGTTTATTCCTAAATACTTGTATAGTTCTTCATGTGCAAGGTCCTTGATAATTGTGTTTGTGTTATGTTTGATGTCGTGTGATTATGTTAGTTTTCCTTGTTTGAATGTAGCCTTTGCACCTTTTCAATACCAGATTCCATTCCGATATCCTTGCTAAATTTTAACACAGTGTAACCACATTCTATTTCATTTAATTGGGTCCTAAATTTGCTAATGGCAATGAAGAATGGAAGCGATGAGAATGAGTCTGCCTGGAATATTCCACTTTTTATCCTAACATAGTCACTATTGAATGTTCATTCATAATGATTCAGAATAAGTTGGGTTTTCCACATTTCCATTGTTCTCTCCACAAAAGTTAGTAGTGTTGTTGCTAGTTTATATATCTTTAGACTTTTGAGGATCAGGGAGTGAGGTAGACTGTCAAAACCTTATTATCATTATTATTATTATTATTAATGTTGTTGTTGTTTTTGTTGTTGTTATTCAATCTATGAGATGCTCAACATAAAATTGTATTATTTTTAGGCTGTGACTGAGTGAAGGAATGGCTGGATAGCATGACCGATGAATCAAAGAACGATCAAATAAATCAACAAAACTGAGTCAATGTGTTGATTAAAAGAAAAATTGTATAAACATAGCTAGTGAATGAATGCTTTACTGAATGAGTAAATGACTAAATGAATGAGTAATTGAATGAATGACTGCATAAATGAACGAATGAAGAAATGGGTGACAGAACAGATGTGTAAAAAAGATTCAATATTTCAGAAGAGAAGGAGGTCAGGCCAAGTCTTATCAACCGCATTCCTCATTTGTAAAATAAGTTCACCACGCGTTTACTCAATCACATTGTGTAATAGTGCAAGATAAAAATAAAAAAAATTAAACGAATCAATCTAGAAACGAAACAAGAAAGAAATAAAGAAAGATGAAAAAACTGTTATAAAGTTATATTTTTACTGCAATAAAAGCCTTCAATAAAAGATATATATATATATATATATATATATATATATATATATATATATATATATATATATATATATATATATACATAAGTGTAAAATATAAAGCATTATTCACGAAATAAGTTTGTTCCTTTTTTCATTCCAATATTTTCACATGTGTAAAATATATCTTTATAGTTTCTCATGTGAAAAAACAAGATTTCCCATCATGAAGAAGAGTCTTTATTCATTCGAATAGCCCAAACGAAATGTGAGGATACATTTTGTTCAATGAATTGAATTCAATGGCAGATAGTACAATAAACAACAAGGTATCATCCTCTATAGTCTACAATATACAAAGAAATCATAGTAAGAAACGAAATTACATATGTATGCAGATGCAGATCAATACAAATGAAACAAGCAGATTAATTCAAAAAAATTCTCCGTAAGGAGAAAGAGATATCTACATTATTAAAGGTAAAAATATGAAGATAAAATCAGAAGTTATGTCATTCAAATTCATATTGAAATGGTGGTCAGTCAAAATATTTACAAGATATATGAATATACGACGGTATTTCTATGATTAAAAGCTTTATAAATGTAAGTGTCCAAATTATTAAAAATTCTAGTATTCTCGGTATTCATAAATTTAAACATGTTTGGTCTTTTTCTGAAATATTTCTCTATTTATTTGGCTCTTAGATCTTTATACAATAAGCATTCAAGGACAAAATGATATTCAACTTCAATGAGGTTACAAATAGAACAAAGTCTATCATGAATTGGTTGTTACTGTCTCGCCCATCTATCAGCTTCAACTTCGAGTCTGTGAGTGGATATTCTAAATTTAGCAATTGCATTTCTATATTTCAAAGAATAGATGCTGTCTTGGCAAAGTTTTGATCCGAAATTTGCAATATGTACATAAAATAATGCTAGACTACTGTTCTTAAGACGATCCATCCAATTTCGTATAAAATTGTCCAGTAGTCTTAATTTAAATGACCGTATAAATATGTCAATTTTACCGACACTTGATTAACCGAAGCTTCATAGAATCCTAATCTTGACAATAAATCTTTAACTACATATGCCCAATATACTTTATTGGGTAGAGTTTCTAAATCGTTCAACATCATTTGGTATATATATTTTATATATTTGTCCTCCTTTGTATCTAATATCTTAAACCAATACTTAACAATATAATAAAATCTATTTACTATTATTGTCGCACGCCCTAACTCCCCATAAAAAATATCATGTTGTGTTTGTCTTCTTCATTCCTAATATCTTTTTGCAAAAATGTAAATGCACTCTTTCAATCCATTTAGCAGGAATAAATCCCCAAAGTTGGCAAAAATAATTTAATTTTATCAGCCTATCAAAAAGATTCATGACATGGCTTGTTTTTAAGGACGTAAATTTAAAAAGGTATTTTTCCAGTAAAAATATGCTTTTTAGCTTGCCCTGCCACCGTTGTCTGTGCTTCAGTAAAGGCACAACCAGACGTCATAACAAGTCCGAGATATGTAAACTTATTTACAATTTCAAGTTTTTCATTACAATAAGTAAATTCCATATTTCTAGGTAAAGTACCACCTTCTCTAAATATCATAACCTTTGTTTTTGAGGTGTTAACCACAAGTTTCCACATAGCACAATAATCTTTCAAATAATTTAACCCGACTGAAGGCCCTAGGGCGAACCGGAAAAGATGGTAATGTCATCTGCGCATTAAAGAATAAAAAGATGTAACATGCCCATATATATACCTTCAATACCATGCATGGCAAACTCTTGCTCTAAATCATTTACAGATTTTGAAAAAAGAAATGGTGATAAACATTGACCTTGCCGGACACCAAGAATACAAGAGAATTCGTCACTTATTTAACTCTTACCTTTACATTGCTGCACATTGATTTGATTATATCTGGAATATTTCCCCTTAAACCAAGCTTTATTAATGTATACCATACGTTATCCCTTACTGTATAATCAAACGCTTTGGTGAAATCAATAAACGGACAAAATAATTTTTTACCTTGATAAATAAGATAAGCCCATGTAGAATAATAATATTTTCAATTGTACTCATGTTTTTTTCTTAATCCTGCCTGTGCTTCAATAAAGAAAAGATTGTTTTCTGCCCATTCAGTAAGTCTATTATTAAGTATACGTGTGAATACTTTGCCTGTGCAACTAAGAGGCGTTATACCTCTATAATAATAACATCATCTAAATTGCCTTTTTATGCAATGGTATAACTAGGCCTTCAGACCACATTTAAGGAAAATGACGGCTTTTAAATACAGCATTAAATAAATTACAAAATGTATTTAAAAGTATATCTTCACCATGGTAACGAAACTCATTGATAATCATATCTGGACCAGCATCGCTGCCTAATTTTAATTTATGTTAAAGCCTTTTCTACATTTTGAAGGGAAATATCTTTATTTAGTTCATTAAATATGACATTAAGCTCTCCTTTTACATATCGTTCAATAAAGTGTAAAACGTCCTTATCTGGTATAAACAAGTGATTAGAATTGCTTACAGCTTTAAAAAAAATTCAAACGTATCCATTTTAATATTTGAGGGGACAGGACACACAGTATCTTTTAACATTTTCCAGTATAACTTTGCATTAAATTTTGCTTTTTCAAATTCTAATTTTTTAAGTTTATCAAATTCATGCCTGTATTTTCGTAGTATGTTTTTAGAGTCTGATCTAGCCCCTGTCATTTCTTGTCTTGATTTAGGTGTTTTTACAACTCGATAATGATTCAATTTACTCATAAAAATTAACCTTTTTTCTTCACATATATCATTAAACCAAGGATTATATATTTTTTTCATCATATTTCTTCGGCACTCTGTCATGACACTTTTTAATCTTTTGAAGACATATATATATTATATATATATATATATATATATATATATATATATATATATATATATATATATATACACACATACATAATACATACATACATACATACATACATACATACATACATACATACATACATACATACATACATACATACATACATACATACATACATCATATGGTTATATGGGGAATAACAGCAATTTCTAGTGCACTTGATCCAGCAAGGATTGCATGTGTCAGCGATGGATTCAGATACATTTGTTTAAAAAAACTGACAACCAAAAGTGCGAAACTAGTTTTAACTAACCTAATCGCTTTATACTCCTATTTAGTCTTTGTCCAAGGAAATCATCAAACAGAGACAAACAATAATCACAAGAGAATGCGCTGAATTTTACGAAACTTGTCACGATTCTATGTCTAATGAAAGTGTTAGTTGAAAATATTATATGTCGTACTTATTGGTGTGAACTTCAATGATAAACTGTTTACGTCAATTTTTTGTACTCCGTTATTAAAGCTGTGGCTACAGGAGTTTGTCGAGGAGTTTCAAATCCCTCATCATATTAATTAAAATCATAAACCTATCAATCTAATCTGATGCATTTTTGTGACTCCTTTTCAATCTTTTTCTTTAGATCTAAGACTATAATTGTCTTTGACAAAAACTCTGTGAGAGTTAAAAGTGTTTGGGCTAGTTAAAAAGTAGACTGTGTACATTGGTGCTGTCTTACACATTAACACGCAGAACCACTAAAGATATTTTAAACCAAAACTCTCTCTAAGTCCCTGGATCATAATAGCCACTGGTGCTGTCCTTCACAATGATATAAGACAAGTAGCAAAACATAACATTTCTATTTTTCATATCATATATAATGCCACAAAGCTACATTATAATGAATTCAACGGCTTTAGAGAGGTGATAGAAACAATTCAGCATCTTAACATAGATACAACATTGTCAGTATCAAGAGATAATGTGTATTAGTTTACAATTTTAGATCGGATAAAAGTGTAATCAATGATAGTTGTGTTACAAAACAACATGCAGTAAAATACAATTGTTTATTGTTTTTGAAACGTAAGAAAGATGCTCTAGAGAAGATGCTGATTTACATATTACAATCAGCTAATATTTAAATAAACACCATCAATTCTGATAGCAAAATAGCTAAAACAACGCAGTAAGATATAGATGTATTTTATGTGAGTTAGTACAGCTATGTATTCGGCTAAATTATCAGTACTTATTGAAGAAATCGTAAATTTCGCAGATTCAATCTACAACGATTCAGCAAAAACAGATCTATAATTTACGGAGATCAAAGTCAGATATAAAACAAGACACATGGTGATTCAGTATATAAGTAGCTGTTTTAGATTCAAGTATGGGAATTTGCCAAAGTTCACATAACTCTGAAATCATTTATATGTTTGAAAGGGTTTGCAACACGTTGCAGATTGTTGAAAATAAAGTACCTGTTGTAGATGGATCTTCTGCTCGCTTGTTGATAACACATAAAGCCATGTTATGGAGCATAAAGTATTCTCTGGATATTCCTATATGATTTTAATGATGTACCAAAAGTACTCCTCTCCATCGGGACAAAAAAGATAATACTTTAAAAAAAAACTTCAGCAGAAAGCCACAAAACAGTACACAATAAGATGCGAACACGCGACAACAAACTGCACAATGTCCTAGGAAGGTAATAAATGGCATAATGGAAGAAATGAATGAGATACGATTTTAAAAAATGAAGTTGATTCCATCTCCGTCCAATAAAAACTCAAAACAGATACAGGTACACTACAAACTAGTCTATGAGATTGAGAACACACAAAAATGTAATGAAAATCACATAAATGTTGATGCAACAAATGTGGCGTTTAAAATTCACTCAAATATATTCAAAGAAAGTATAGAAATAGTACAAACTACACAACCAACTATGCATTTTCGCTTGAAAAATATTATACTATGTGCAAGTTTAACACATCTATAAAACCTTCACTCCCAAAGATTAGCCACAAAAGTAATCAAAATCTGTTAATATGGGACTAGTTTCTACACCACATAGACGAATCAAATCCGTTTTACCTTTAAAAGCGCACACATATACAGATTTTGAAGATGCTAGTTTTTCAGAACTTTCATTTAACATATTGTAACTATTTAAATGAAACATCAACAACAACAAAAATGGTACAAACCAATATTTAAGATACACTCGTCGCCAACTTTGTTCTGAAGCACATATGCCTAATGCACAACGATCAGTTAGGAAGGAAAAATGTGCCCGAGAACACGTGCATCAGAGATGCAAAGACTGTGTAAACGAAACGAGAATAAACTAGTATCACAGTGGAGAAAATGAAAACATGAGAAAGAGAGTGAGAGTGAGAGAGAGAGAGATCAAAACAGAGTTATTCAAAAAAGTGAAAACATAACAAACTAAATGGAGGCTCAATGTATTTGCACAAGTTTATTTTACGTTAATTTTAAAACTTGAATAGATTACTTCAGATTTTAAAGAAAAACAAATACAGCACTTTATACTTCTCCTTCGGTTCCGTTTACGGGTCAATCCTCGTCCTGATATTGCCAACATATTTAATGAGATAAAATGTTACTATCTTACTATGATGAAACATAATTTTTCGCATACATGCGATTAAACAGTTTTGATAACTACACTTCAAAATGTGTCAATGATGACTCTATGAAAAGACACAGATCACAGTTTAACATGACATTTTGGCAGAGTCAGCTAAACCGGGCAGTGTGAATGGATAAATCTGGATGTGGCATTTCCTACTGGCATTTAATAGACAAAGTGTTTCAGAGCTCATCAGGATCAATCAAGCACATTCCAGGTATATTTCCACATTCGAAAACTGCTGTCTGAATTTGAAATATCTTCAGCTGATGATGCCGCATTAAAATAAACAAAAACATTAGTATATATATCAAACAGTGTTAAAGTTCCAACACTGCATAGCTGGAGAGACCTTAACGAAAAAACAAAAACTAATAAAACTGTACACTACAGTTTCGGGTACACTACCTGATGTTGCATTAGCTGCTTACAAACGAGAATATAGCTAAGGAGCGGTTGCTGTTGAATACCGGGTAAGATTTTCTGGAAATGAAATGAATTTTGATGCAGACAAAGATTAACCTAGTGGCTGGACTTACGTATTTCAGCAAGATATAAACGGATTAACAGATGATAGAATAGTTAGATTTAATCAAAGTTTAAGGTCTTATTTTATCTGAAGATTAGATAAAGCACCATAACACGAGCTGCTTCGACACCATCAGATAATGTTAGAAAGATCATGGATTATTTAATTTTAGAACAGCGAAATTACAACACAGATAATACCCTTTTGGTAAACTTTCAACAATACATAGTATATTCAAAAATTAAATTGAACTATTGTGTTGGTAACGAGGGTATTTTTTTTACCGAGTAACATGTTTTTGAAAATGAGCAGTATCGTCGGACACAACAACAATTTACATGTACGTGAAATGTTTAAACTCTGATTAAACTCTACCATCAATATCGCTGTAGAAAAAAACAGTATTACAAAGGCTGATAAGCAAATGATAACAGTACGACAAAAATTGTAGACAGAGGCCAATAACTTCTAGATAGAGGCCAAATGAGTAATGATAAAACAGAAAAGAAGTATTATGATTATATTTCACTGGAACACCTAGCATCGTTTCCGGCGACGACGATTTTACTTTCAAATATTCTAATGCGATTCCATTTTTAAATGTTCAAATGACACATGATGATCACGAAGTGTGAATAAAATCCAATTTAGAAATGTGAAGAAAAAAACAGTTGTGACCGCGCAGGGGCATAACCTTGGCCCGCAGACAAAGTCTAAGCACGAAATTAACAAACACTCAGTTATAATGAGTTCTCGTTTGCATTTAGAATTTGTAATCTGTAAATTTGCACAGGCCTTGTCATTTCTTCTGTATCTCTAAGCCTATTTAATCTATTCTGAAATAAATCTGTTAGGGATGAAGTAGGAGCAGTTTGTCTGTTTGCTAAAATCATCAACATTTAATTCTTTTTAAAAGCTAGATTCTCTGGCTTTTGTCCCTTTTTAAAGAGGTGCTCAAAGTTTTGTACTATTTGTTTGGGTCATCGTCAAAGCAACTACATTATTGGATCCATCCATGTATGCAGTGTTTGCTTCATCCTTACTATCTATCTATATATCTGTCTAATATATATATATATATATATATATATATATATATATATATATATATATATATATATATATATATATATATATATATCTTGTATATTTAATTACAAAGATATAGCCTTGTTTATACCCAGAATATTTTAATAGTTGCTCCAATCTATTTTTTTTCTTCTTGTTAAAACAGTGTACATCACCAAAGCCACCTGCAAGATTTACAGTGTCATCATCTTGTCCGTGATATCTAACATTTGTCCAGTGAAACAGTGTGTATCTGATGTTCAGGAGGTGCTTGATCAAACGAGGTACAAGGAACGCATTGATCAATATAAAGGTCGTCATCACGAAGACTTTCATGTTTTGTAAAGTTTAACCATCATTCATAGACGTCAATAGACGGAACACCAAATATTTAATAATAATATCTGATCTAATGTTGTCCGTTACTGCATGTACATTTCTTCTTTTTGTATTGTTAATTTTCCTGAATATTTCTTCATTGTGGTAACTTTGTCTGTTGTTGTTTTTTTATGGACAGGGTTTCCAATAAGTGCTAGTAGTTCTATACAATTCAGTTGATTTGTTCTTTTTACATCCACATAATTTGTACATCTCTTAAAAACTATCTTTTAGATTTGCACAAGTACTTACAATGCAGTTCAGTCCATTGAAAAGCTGATTTACAGTTCAGATTTTGTCAAAATGAAGTTGTTTTTTATCATAAATCACATTTTGCATATATTGCGTGTTCTTATTCAAAATTAGTTTGCTTACTGTGGTCGACTTTCAAATTACTATTCATACATGTGTTACGGAATTATGTATCAATTCGTTTTTAAATAATGGTATAGTTTTATGATCTCTGCATAATAGTCTAACAGCTGTAATCTTGCAGAAAGTACACATACGGTATTTCAATGTGACTCAGTACATTGGTCTTGGGAAATATTGTCGGTTAAACATAAGTCATGTCACGTGACCTAGCGCATGAGAATTTGTACTTTTGACTTTTGAGCTGGATTCTATGTTCAATAAGAAGTCAATACTTTCTTGACTGGTAATAACGTCAGTGCATAGGTACTTTAGCGGTGTCACGTATAACCTAGTTTCTGATTGGTTCGGAGAAGGTTGTTTTCTGGAAGAATGTAATTGTTTTTAATACAGTTTAAATCGGTTTTTCTTATTCTGTTCTACGCAACTCAGAAACTATAAAATTAAATTTAATTGCTGTGTTTGGCATTCTAGCATAGTTCGTCAGCCTGAGAGGTCATAAACGAGATTGGTTCATTTTGTGTGTGGATATTCTGCTTCAGTGATATTATTATTATACAGTACATTTAGGATTTAGCACTGTTACTTCAACTTTAAGTATTATTCAGCTCCGTTGGAATTAGCGGAAACATTTCTAGAACTTGTGTGATATTCCATATTCACAAGGACTATTTGGAATTAATAACACTTGTATATAACTGATTCTTATTAGTACATCAGTACAGTGGAGGTTTCATTCGGAACCTACTTCATTCGGAATATTTGGATTAACTTCCGGATCAGTGAACTATAGGACAATTTAGAAAAAGTATAATGGAAACTACCCAGACTCATTTAAAATTTGCTTGGGAAAAAGAGCGTTCGTTTATGAGATGGTGTACGTCTGAGAAGGTTGATAAGGATTATGGTAATCTTAAGCAACTGGTATTGATTGAAGAATTCATGAATTGTGTCAGTAGTGACATTAAAGTATACCTTGAGGAGAAAGGGGTTGAAACCTTAGAGAATGCAGCTTATGCAGCTGATATATATATTTCGATTCACAATATTCCATTTGTAAATGGATTTTCCTCTCAACAAGCTTTTGTTAAGAAACCATTTCTGACTCGTTTGAGTAATTACAGATCTCAGGCTGGTTTAACTATGGAGAATCAAATTTCTGATAAGGAGTATCAGAAAACCTTATCTCTTCCCACGTGTTCCTATTGTAGGATGAAAGGACACGTTATTTCTGATTGCTTTAGGTTGGAAACTAAGCAACGGAATTCTAATAGAGAAGTTCCAAATGCTCTAGTATATAAGAAGTCAAGGTCAGGGTCATGTATCAAGGAAGATACTTGTATGGAGGCTTGCATACCTCAGTCTGATTTTTTAATGAAGAAATACGAACCATTCATGTCGAAGGGTTCTGTGTCACTTGTTGGTGACATGGGTAAGACTACTCCTATTAAGATATTAAGAGACAAAGGAGTTTCTCAGAGTTTATTGTTAGATAGTACTTTGCCTTTTTCTGAGAAGACTTATACTGGTGAAAGCGTCCTAATACAGGGGGTGGAATGTGGATATGTTAATGTCCCTCTTCATTGTGTTAATTTGTCATCAGACTTAGTTTCGGGACCTGTGACCATAGGAGCAGTGGCTTCTTTGCCTATAAAGGGCATCCATTTATTACTAGGTAATGACCTAGCGGGAGACAAGGTCGTGGTTAATCCGCTTGTAACTGACAAGCATAGCATGGATCAACAAGTTGATCCTATTGAAGTAGAAATCCCTGGTTTATATCCAGCTTGTGCGGTTACTAGAGCTATGGCAAAGCGTGCTCGTGAGAATAATGTTGTTGTTGAACAGGATGTATTTCCCTTAGCGGACACCTTTTTGGGTCAGGCTTTTAATGAGGTCACTTTTGCTCCTAGTTTGGATGAATCAAGTATTGATCACAGTGATACTCTTTCAGCTACACAATCTCATAAAAATAATCAGGGTGATAAAAGACAAACACTAGTTGTCTTACAACAGGAGGATCCAGATATCTCCTGTTTTTTTTTTTCAGAGGGCTATGACTGAAACTGAAGCCACGCAAGAAGGAACTTGTTACGTCTTGAAGAATGGGGTCCTTATGAGGAAATGGAGACCACTCGGGGTACCCGCTGGTGACGAGTGGTCAGTTATTTATCAGATAGTAGTTCCTATATCCTATCGTCAGGAAATACTTAGTTTAGCCCATGAAACGTCGTTGTCTGGTCATTTAGGAATAAATAAGACCTATCACAAGATTCTAAATCATTTTTACTTGCCAAAACTTAGAAGTGATGTTCCTAAGTTTTGTAAATCAAGTCATACTTCTCAAATAGTTGGAAAACCCAATCAGAGGACACCTAAAGTTCATCTGTCACCTATTCCTGTATTTGAAGAATCGTTTGGTAGAATGATGGTAGATTGTGTCGGCCCTTTACATAAGTCCAAGTTAGGCAACCAATTCTTGTTGACGAGGTGTGCGTCCACACGGTTTCCAGAAGCTGTTCCTTTGTGGAATATTAAAACTGAGACCATAGTGAAAGCTTTGGTCAAGTTGGTCACACTATTTGGTTACCTTAAGTCTGTACAATATCAAACTTTAGAACATATGATTAAAACATATTGTTATGAGATAGAGTATAATTGGGGCTTGTTGTTGTGGAACAGAAAAGTAGTGGAATGTAGGTGTGCAATTATTGTTCTTTGCTGCAGGGCGGGGGGGGGGGGGGGGGGTCAGTGCGAGAGTCTCTGGGATTCAGTCCTTTTGAACTAGTGTTTGGACATTTTGTACGGGATCCATTAAAGTTATTGAAAGAGGGACTTCCTTTTGCTGACGAGTTGGAATCAAATCTTCTGGACTGTGTCTCTAAATTTGAACATAGGTTATCTAAGGCTTGCGAGATGGCAAGAAATAATCTTAAATCAGTCCAGTCGAATATGAAATTGAGGTAAGACAAACAAGTGAAAGATAGGAGTTTTCAGCCAGGTGATAGAGTTTTGGCTGTGCTACCCATACCCCAAAATCCTCTTCAGACTAAGTATTATGGCCCCTACACCATTCACAAGAAAGTGAGTGATTTAAATTACATTATTAATACTCCTGGGAGGAGGAAGCAGAAACAACTTTGACATATTAATATGTTGAAACAATATGTAGACAGAAATAGCCATGTAAATTATCCAATTACTTTAGTAGTATCTGTCCCACGCATTCAACATTTGAATGAAGATGAGAAATCGCATAGTGATGATTTTGAAGTCACTACTCTTCGCAATTCGGAAATTCTGGACGATCTGGACCAGAAACTTTCGCATCTACTGCCGATTGAGATTAACGAACTGAAGCAGCTGATACAAGAAAATGAACATTTATTTCCAGATATTCCCACACGAACCAACAAAATTTTCCATGATGCCGAAATAATAAATTCAACACATATAAAGCAACACCCTTATAGGATGAATCCTCTCAAACAAGACTATCTGAAGAAAGAAATTCAGTATTTACTGGAAAATGACTTTATTGAACCAAGTAAAAGTGACTGGAGTTCACCATGTATTTTAGTGCCGAAACCAGATAAGACTTTCCGTATGTGTACTGATTATCGAAAAGTAACTAGCGTCACCAAGACAGATTCATTTCCAATTCCTAGAATTGATGACTGTATTGACAGGATTGGAAATGCCAAATGCGTCACAAAATTTGACCTATTGACGGGATTCTAGCAAATTCCTACTTCATTCGGAATATTTGGATTAACTTCCTGATCAGTGAACTTTAGAACAATTTAGGACTTTTAAGGATATTCTATACTGTAAGTTATTTTTTAATTCTTTCACTTTGATTGTTTGTTGAAATATTTTAATATTTTAGGAAATTAAATATTTGTTTTTTAAATCTTTAAAGCTTGTTTGAGTCTTTTCTTGTATTATATTACCCCTAGTCGTAACACATGTCTATCAACAACAACTTCAATTCGGCAAGAAAAAAAGCTTGACGTAGTGAACCAAATACCAAGAAAAAAAAAATCCCAAATATTTATTGAAATGCCTACTTTACATGTTTCGGTAATATTCGATAGAGATAAAAGGACAACTTTAGACGCAATTGTTTCAACTTCGACTACATGCAAAATTCCATCGATTATAGGGAGCAAGGAGCTTCACTTTAAAACTCAAACCTTGCCCTACATTTCAACATTCGCATAATATATTTGATTTTATTTATGATTTCAGATGAGAAAGTGACTAACTACTTTTTAGCTGCTTATGAAATAACAAAGAGTTTATTGCATGTGCCGTCCATAAATGAAATTGAATGTGTGGGCGAAGGCTATCATCATAAGTTGATTTATGAGCCTGTTTGTTATACAGCAATATCTCAAGTAAATGCTTCGTATTTAATCTGCCAGTCCTGTTAGTTTCCGTTGACACTATCGAAGGCCTAGATGACTGCTGGATTATTTTCGTTACAAAGAATAGAGTCTGTCTTCAACAAACTTCCCGAACGCAGTACACTCACAGTTAATTCGAGGACTGGTTAAACAAAGTGTAGAACAAATGCTCCCATTGTAGCATATTAAACACCAGGCGATTTGTGTCCGACTTAAAGCCAGCTCATAAACAGTGTAATAGACCCAATACAAAAAACCAACACAATTATTTTTACAGCGCATGGTTATAATCTGGGAAGAGTGAGTATCGTTTTTAAAACATCCACGTGACTGTATGTAATCAATACTATTCTTAGTCCTCAACACTGGGGTTTTCAGAAGAAAACAAAATTACCAAGCTGAACTGAACGATCTGATTGGGTTTTGTTGGTAAGACGATCTTTTATAGTACGCTGGAGAATAGCTAATACTGACGTTTCTACTCAACAATTTCATTTACATTATAATCTCTGAGTATTGAACAACCCATAAATCAATTAATACATGTAGATGATAAGTTTATTGCAATGACAATCGGTCGCCAGTTTAGCAGTAACATTCTTCTGAGACTGGTTCCATATATATGTGTGTAAAGTTGAACAAGTTTTTAATAGAGGCAATAAGATCAAGTAACCAGTCTGTGGGCACAGCAAAAATGGCGACCGATTATATACCTAAACTTCCTGGAGACTACTATCTATGGCTGTTGTAGTAGTACTAAAGTTAGTATCTACACATTCTTACTTTGCGAATACAAATTGGTAATATGTTTGATTTTTGTATGTTTTGTTTATTAGCAACACATTACCTATGAACGAAATTATTGATACAAATATTGCAGTATTAGCTAAACTCGAGCGTTCGATGCATAGTTACGAGCTACAAAGAACACGCGTGTCATAGTAGTTTAAAATTGGTTTAGGAGGGAAGGCAGCTTTAATCTCTCCAGTCAAAGATCATCTCCATCCACATTTGGACAGTCCCATTTTTCTCTAAAACAGTGACATTATCCTCTGAAATTAGACTAGTTTTATATCCAGGAAACCTATGGTACTGTTCCTGTCTAACTAACTAACTAACTGTATATACAGTAGAACTTCGAAAACTCAAAGGGCTGTGGAACCAAAATATTGGTTAAAGATTTCGATTGTTTCCAGTTTTCAAAGGTGTTGCCTAGTATTGGAATGATTGCTGTTTGCGTTATCAAAGGTCTCAGACAAGAGAATGTTCTACATCTGATACTAATTCTAGTGCTGCCTAATATTGGAATGATTGCTGTTTGCGTTATGAAAGTGTTACTATATATATATATATATATATATATATATATATATATATATATATATATATATATATATATATATATTCCGTTAAGTCCTTTCACTTTCGTCATGGATGAGATCCTTCTAAACTCCCATTTCCAAGATTTGTAAAGAATGATAATGTAATTTTAAGAGGCATAAAACAGGATCGAAATCCCTAAATATTGTTCCAGCTGGATAGAGCTGACTTAAATCCACAGACTTTGGACAATAATATCTTTATAACTTATTCTTTTCTCATTTTAGGAAGAAACGGAAGAATCTCTGCGTTCGAATTCCTCATCTCCTTCGTTCAAATTTTAACAACAGTAGCGAACAAGAAGATTCGCTAACTTAACCAAATTTCGCTTTTTTCCGCAACAAAGGAATGAAAAAAATTCGCCATGTGGGGCTAGATTCGGGTAGAGTCTTTTATTTCAATAAACTGATTAACCGCATACCAATATGTTACTTATATTTTACATAGTATTACAAATTCCTTATGACGTGGGCTTATACCAATTCATGCTAAATTTGGGCCTATATCATTTTCAAGTGTATGGTTTGCAAGCGTGTGTGTCCATAGAGATTAAAAGATAAAGTCTAACCCTTTGTTAAGACAACCTATCTTAAAAGACCATACAATTTAATTCTATATTTGATACTATTGATGATGAAATTATATGTTTTCTCTCTCTCTCTCTCTCTCTCTCTCTCTCTCTCTCAAAGTAATCAATCATTGTTATGTTTTAATTCAAAGCCCTTGAAGAATGCCTATTGAATGCGCATCACACACACACGACACACACGCGTACACCGCACTCATTTTTCTCGTAAATTTGAAACTGATATCTTAATAGTATCGTTGACCCAGATAAAATAAAAACCAGTTCGTTCATGCTGTGTTATGTTCAGAACCTATCCAACTGAGCTTGTGTGTCCAAGTATAATAAACTTCTGTCTTTAAACTCTAAGTTTAACTTCTCTTCCTAATCCCTTCTATTCGGAAAGGAGATAATGGGGAAAAAAGGCGCTATGAATAAGATAAAGTTTCGTTTTGAAATGGAAAGGTTTGTGCCAGTTTTTAATGCAAGTGTGTGGTAAACAATACACGAGACCAATGCACTCAAGTTGAATTTCCTTCATGGGGTGTGAGAAAGAAATACTTTTTATCTGATTTTAATATTTTTGCACCTACCTTCGTGTGCAAGGAAATTATTGTAATTACATGATTTGGGTGTCTCTTGTAACAAATAAGCAATATATGTTTGACTGTAAAGATCAATGTGGATAGTCCATAGGTGCGTATATCGACCAAGACTGCCTTTGGAAGTTTTGGGTTGGGGTGGGCGATCGACCATCCATATTTTTCCCCTCTTCTATCAATGTCAGATAATAGCCTGAATAAAATATTTGCATAAAAACCTAAAGGCGATATTTTGGTTATCATTCCTAGTGACACGAAGGGCTTCTCCTGCTTTTGTCCGCTAGTATGTGTCTGAGATATGAACGTGGTAATAAAGGAAACGTTTGATGCTTATTTCAGCAGAATATATTATATCTCATATTTTTGGGCAAATTCAAGTGATGGATTCTTTATGACGTTAATGATAGTTCATTTCAGGTTTCTTCCTTTTTATGCTGTATCAATACATACCGTAATTCTTCTTGAAAATAAATAAGTTAATCTTTTTGGTCTTTAGCTTCGTCTTTCAACATTAAAAGATAGAAGGTTTTATTCATGAAATATTTGGTTTAGGAACTTGTGTTCATGGAATTGAAATTCCACATAACCACATGGACCAGTTCATAGGGAAATGCAACACTATTTCTCGTTTTCAAATTGTATATTTTATCTATTTATTTTGCATAGGCTTTAACATTATGATGGCTCGCAAATTTTATTCTCGGAATATGCACAACCACAACAACATCAACCACAACAGTAATAATAATAAAAATAGTAATTAACTCTTTGTCGTCATCGTCATCATTGTAATCGTCACCGTCATCATCACTATCATCTCAGTTTTATAAAGTTGTATTCCCATTCCTTCTTTTATTCTTTCTTTCTTTTACGAAGGCAATAATTACCGCACTCTATACCGAAAATTCCCAACATGTTAGTAAGTAATCCTCTTTTAGTCTTTCGTTCATCGACTATATAATAGTGATGTAGAAATAAAAAAACTCTGTGTTTCAAATTAATTAAACAATTTCGCTAAAAATTTAGTTTGTTTCTTTTTTCAGGTAAGCAAAGGTTTTGATTACTCATATCATTGCAATTAATGATAAACGACGAAAAGACTTATTAAGTTGGTTTTAATCAAGTGTATTTTCCCAAGATAAATATCTATTATGAAATCTTCTTTATTAAGGTTGTACTTTATGACCAATAATTTGAAAATACCTTATTGATTCAATCCTAAAATCTTATCAGTCCTTTCCTCTTCACCACAGACTCTTTTCAAACCAAAAACAGTTTGTTTTTTTGTTGTTTTTTTTTTTTTTTTCAAACTTGACCTTCAATTCCGAGCAAGAAGCAAAAAGTCAATTAAAAATTTAAGGAATTATTTTTCATAAAACAAAATATGTCATATTACGAATACTGCCAACCTGACATGTAAATCAAAATGTACAGTTATTCTTCAGCCCATCGTACTTCAGTGGGTTTCAAAACGGCACACCTCAAATGGTTCAGTCCAAATGCGTCAAGCTTGTTAGGGAAGTAAATACTAGCGTATTAGACTGTTGATTGATATATGAAATCGTGTTTCCAAGTATTATGTTCCTCTGATTTATGTGCCTTGTATGCAATCAGAAGATGAACTAGTCGAATCACATGCATTCTTTATCAAAGTGGCGACGACCAAGAGAAGCGCACGCATACCGGAGATTTATAACAGGATCAACATATGGCTTGCACTTCGAGCGCGCCGAATAAACAAAATGAACACAAAACTGAGAAGAAGAAAAAAGAACATAAAACCCCTACAAGATAGTATTATTGTCACTAAGCAATTTGGTAACAAAATCAAGGAATATTTTTATCTAGTACAGACATATTAAATTGCAAAAATGTTTCACATTTTGCAAAGAGATACAATTAGAATTGTACACATGTTATACGTGTACAATATTGATATTGGTTACCTGTACTATGTCTCTTTTATTGTGTCGTAACACTGCAATATCCTCCGTACAATTTGCTTCATGAATAATATCAACTTTTTAAATTATATTTAGTCAACATTGATTATAGCGAGACAAGATCCATCTTCTGAATGCCTTGTGGTGGAATGATAAAAAAATAACATTTCCAAAATTAATTATCTGACATAGCCTTACCAAAGAAAAACGATGCTCGTCGATTCAACAATGAATTCTGTACACCTTTACTTATGTCCTTGAAAAAACAAATTCTTGCAAACGTAAAAATAGATTTTAAACAGAATTAATTATCATAGATCTCTCACGAAAAAGATTATGTATGACGGCTTACGGAAAAAGTATACAATTGTTGATATTGCAAATATTGTTAAACGATAATAAGTGTTTAGATTGCATTATTTCATGTAATTTGTCATATTTTCATCTGTCATATTGTAACATTTATCAACCACCTTATCCAGACATTGATTCATTACCAAAATAAGAAATAGTAAGACTCACAACAATTAATCCATCACATATCTTTGAATATTATTTAAATAATTTAATCAAATGAATCCGTTTTTTATATATTTCTTTCATTTTAATTTTTTTAATTCTATATATCGCTCTGTCCTACCACAAGGTATCGTTCGTAGAGCAAGCTTAGCTGAAATGTAATTAGGAAAGTTTTAATCAGTTTTGTTGAATATTTGATGTAATAGGTTTGATTGTTTTTTGTATTGTGTCATTGTGTCCTCCAATACTGCGTGAAAAATAAAACAGTTTATTTATTAACTTCAAGACGCATTTTATATCAGTTGGGCAGATTTGTTTTTCTTAAGAATACAAAACTTGCGAAAAGCATTAGCTGCCTCAGAATGGGAGATTTTTTGTGTGCCAATACATATTGTGCATGTACTTTAATGCTAGTAAATGATTAAATAGGGACAAAATCTTATACGTTAGTATCTGTACTCTGTATGTTGACCGCTAAGCAGCAACATTTTTGTAACTTCAACGACCATCATAAATTTTCCACTCTTTTAAGCACTGTTTTCGTACGATCCCCCGTCTTTTAAGCGCTAAAATTTATGATGCTTCTTGAAGTTATAAAAACATAACATTATTATTTTGGTGTAGGTTACCATTGTCTTCTACACTCATTTTTGAAAACCATCATATATTAAGTCTAACAAAGGTAAAGTCACAAAATTAGTATTTATTTTCTAGTCTCCACAAAAACATATAGCACATTTAGTAACCAAACATAAACATAATTCGATAAGTGTGTTTCTAAGCCTTTTGACGACCGGACCAAGTTAACTTTCAAACGCTATTTCAGTATTCATTTCATGCAATATTTTCATATTTTAAATAGTGGACGTAACAAGGTTTACAAACAGGCGAAGACAATATACTGCTTTTGTAGAATCTAAGGAATTGGAGGTCCCCAATTTAAGAGTAGTAGACTCTACTTCCAATGTGTTATCACTTCAGGGGACCTCACATCCGGTTATAGACTCAGATAATAAAATAGATTAGTATAGGACCTTATCCATATACTTTTAAATCATTTTCAAACTCATGTTAACATAGATATTGCACACATATTTAAAGAGACAGAAAAACTACTACACTGAAAGAAGATTATTTCACATAGAAGCTAATAAACATTTGTATTATATACTTAAGCGTGAAATATAGAAACTTATCGGAGAAATATTTTTTTTTTTTATTCCTATATTTTACATGTGAAAAAATATATCCTTATATTTTCACATGTGGAAATATCAGATTTCCCATCATGCTATGCGACATTTAATTGTGTGTGCCTACATAAGTTATATCTGCAAAAACAAAAACGAACACTTTGTGAGCTAGAACAAATAAATAGAAGCTGCATTAAATTTCAGATATGGAAATTAATTTTTGCTGAAGAAATTTGACTCGACTCCGTTTCCGTCTATATGAAGTTATTTCCCCTTACTTCCTTGACAACAATAATAAACCGGCTGTGATGCATTGCTGAATCGGACTTGCTTTGTGGTCAAATATCATCAAATAGTTTACAAAATGTCAAAAATGTAATTTACTTCGACAGTTTAGGTCAATCCAATCCTACCGATCTCTTAAGTCAATGATATTTATATGATCAGCCTATGCAAGTGATGTGAATTTATGAAAAGAGGGTGTTGTGTTGAGCTGAACGGTGAGTTTAATCTTCTAAGTTTCGATTCTAGAGGCAGTTTGGTATCTAAGAAGAAGAAAATTTTCTTTTCCTGCCTAAATACCAGATATATTTCACCTTGTGTTAGCAACAATGATATATTTTAACTCGTGGCTTCGCCACTCATTAAAATATTAGGTTTTGTTTTGTTTTTGTTTTTTTGTACCACACGATGAAATATATCGCAGGAAAAGCAAATATCCTCTATGTAATAACTTCAGTTTAACATTAGACAGCTATGACTGAGTCAACAGATACATAGCACAATGTGATCTGAAACTGAAATATGTAAGAATTGTATTATCACCGTCAGTGAACTGTATAAGATATACGTTATACCAATCTTCTAGAGAGAAAATTGCATGCACAAGTCTATGGCATTTATCTTGGCAAGTGTTTGAATTTGATTTAATATTGTTAACAAATACCTGATAGAATGATTTTGTCGCGTTTTTCTGGAGATAAATATATATATATATATATTACTGATTTTGTCCAGTTATACTAAGTTCCTTTTAGTATATATTCATTGTCTAAGCATAGCGCTGATGAAATTATTTATATGAATAACGTTTGTCTTGATATTAAAGTTTTCCACAAGATCTTTGGCATCTTAAAACTAACAAAATTTACATCAACCATGTCATTTACCAAAAATATCCCCTTTTACACCATTTTTGGAAAATAGGTTTTTACCATCTATTTTATTTGAATTATTAAGACATAAGGGTTGTGAAAGAATGGATTATATGCCCACCATGAGGTTTTCTTGTAGGTGTTCGCAGAATAAAATTACACATTTGAAAAAGGATCTAAACTTATTTGCAAGAAAACGCAATCCATACTTCTCCGGAATCAGATCTTTTCCCCTCAGAATTTCTCAAGACTTTCTGAGAGAAGTTATTTCCAATTCGAATGATTAAGTGGGTTGAATTTATTTAATTCACGACACTTTCAACGCGTTATAAAAGGAATGGATGTTGGGCATATTTAGACCAGCACTATCTAATGTGTTCATTTAAACGTTCCTCTTAATTTTATATCCTTTTACACTCCATTCAAATTAAAAGAAAACAGTATTTATCTGTTGTAGCATATGTTCTGAAGGGTCTGGTAAAACTGATAATAAATGAACAAGGATAGGATAAGCTAATGTTTTGATTACGCATATCTTTCTAATTAATGATAAATGTGGAAAAGACCAATTATCAAGTAGGTTTTTGAATCGATTGTATTTTGCCAAGATAATTATCTATTGGGAAATCTTCTTTATTAAGGTTGTATTTTATTATCAATAATTCGAAAATACCACAATGATTCCATCATATAGCCTTTTCCGTCCTCTTCTTCTTACCACAGACCCGCCTCTCACAAATCCAGACAGAAGCTGTGTTTGTTTACATTTTCTTCAAAAATAAACTTTTATCAAGAGCAAAAAGCAAACAAATCAATTACATTCAAGGAATTATTCCGAGAATGCTCATCATCACTCAAAATTAATGTTGAGTCATCTGCGTATCGACTTACTAAATATTTAGAAATATCTTCAGAAGGTCTCCTTGTTACACCTCGCTCAGTAAGACAGAAAGATGATAGATGATAGATTAGCAATATTCAGAAAAATACCCGATATATCATTATCATAACAATTAAACCTATGTTTCATAGATGGGAGAAATCCCAGAAATTCAAACTTATTCAAATTAAAATAACATTCAATAGCGTCAACGGCTTATTCAAAGTCTAAACACACTTAGGTCAGGTCTGTTTCCTTTGATTTCGCGGTATGTGTGGATTGGCATGTCACAGAGTATGGTTGCTTTTTCGTTCTCAGTTACGGTTTCTGTTTTATTCTGGTACCATTTGGTGGTACAGGTAGCTCGAAGTGACTGCAAATCTTCCAATGGATGTAGGCTGCTTCTGCTTTATTGTGCTTTCCTGTGTATTCCTTTTTTTGCAAGTATAGGGCAACCTGAGGTTGTATGTTCAATGGTTCTTCGAATTGGTTGCAAAGTCGTCACAGTGTCGTGGTACCATCCTTGAGTATTCTGTTTTGAAAAGTGCGGGTGTTAAGGCCTTGACATTGGGCTGCTATTATAAAGCCCTCTGTTTCAGCTTTTAGCTTTATGCTGTTTAGCCACTGGTTTGTTTTGTCTTTGTCTGTATCTGCTCTTTTCAGTTTCACAGGATAAACACCGTGCATCGGTTTTTCTTCCTATTTTGTTCACCAGTTCTTCCTGTAATGTGTCTTTTCCTTTCCGTTTGTATTGTCTTACTTTTTATGTCACAGATAGGTCATGACCTTCGTTTGGCTTTACATTGAGCTTGGTCTGGAATTTTCGGCTTCTTTTGTTACTGAAAACTTTTTTATCCTCAGTTGATGTTTGAAGACAGCTAGGAGAAGTGCATCATCTTTCTTTTGAACGTACAGGTAAAGAACGATTGTTCTTGCTTTGTAAGTGTTTTCAGTTTGTATCAGGCACCTTCCTCCTTCTCGCCTTGTGATCTGTAGTCTATGTACGTCAACTTTGGGACGGTGCACGCGGTACATCGTTAAGAGGTTTCTTGTTTTTCGGTCTAATTTTTGTAGTTCTGACATTATCCAGTTTATGACGTTGAAACTACATGTTACTACAAGGACAGTGAGTGTACTGATAGCTGTGATCTTATTTGCAGCATTAAGTTCACTTCCTATGATAGGTTTTGTCGACGTGTAGCACTCCTTTATTACGTTTTCTTTCATGGATCTATGGTGGATTTCATCTCCATCGTATATTCCTAAATACTTGTATAGTTTTTCATGTGCAAGGTCTATGATAATTATGTTTGTGTCAAGCTTAATATTGTATGATTCTGTTAGTTTTCCTCGTCTGAATGTAGCCGTTGCACCTTTTTCAATATCAAATTCCATTCTGATATTCTTGCTGAATTTTAACACAGTGTGGAGAAGAGTTTCAAGCTGGTCATCGTTTGTTGTAAAAGTTTCCAGTCATCCATGTAAATGAGATGGGAAATGGTCTTCTTGTACACTGTGTAACAACATTCTGTTTCATTCAAGTGGGTGCTTAATGGGCTAATGGCAAGGCATAATAGAAGTGAGAGAACGAGTCTCCCTGGAATATTCCACTTTTTATCCTAATATAGTCACTACTGAACGTTCCTTCAGTATGATTCAGAATAAGCTGGGTTTTCCTAATTTCCATTGTTCTATCCATACAATTTCGCAGTGTTAGTGCTGGCTTTTATCTTTAGACTTTTGATGATAAGGGAGTGAGTGAGACTGTCAAAACCTTATTATTATTATTATTATTATTATTATTATTATTATTATTATTATTATATAATCTATGAGATTCTCGATATAAAATTATATTATTTTTAGGGAATGAATGAGTGAACGAATGTCTGGATAGCATGACGGATGAATCAACGAAACGATAAAAATAAATCAACAAAGATGGGTGCATGTGTTGATTAATAGAAAACGTGTATGAATATAGTTAATGAATGAATGCTTGACTGAATGAGTAAATGACTAAATGAATGAGTAATTGAATGAATGACTGCATAAATGGGTGAATGAAGAAATGGATGACAGAACAGATGTGTAAAAAAGATTCAATATTAAAGGAAGAGAAGGAGGTAAGGCCACGTTTCGCCGACCGCATTCCATATCTGTAAAATAAGTTTACCAGACGTTTACTCAATTGAATTGTGTAACCCAATAGTCCAAGATAAAAAACAAAAACAAAATAAAGATTAAACGAATCAATCTAGAAACGAAACAAGAAAGAAATTAGGAAAGATGAAAAAACTGTTATAAATTCATATTTGTACAGCAATAAGCTTTCACTAATATATATATATATATATATATATATATATATATATATATATATATATATATATATATATACCTGAGTGTGAAATATAAAAAATTATTCACAAATTAATTTTTTTTTCATTTTTCTTTTCATTTCACATGTGAAAAAAAGATTTCCCATCATGCCATGAGACGCTTAATTGTGTGTGCCTACATAAGTTATACTTGCAGCAAGAAAAAAGAGCACTTTGTGAGCTACAACGCATAAATGGAAACTGTATTACCTTTCAGACATGGAAATTGTTTTATTGCTGAAGAAATGTTACTTGATGCCGTTCGAGTCTCTATGAAGTTATTTCCCCTTACTATCTTGACTAACCCGCTGTGATGTATTGCTGAATCTGATTTGCTCAGTGGTCAGATAGAGTTAAAAAGTTTCCAAAATGTCAAAAATGTAATTTACTGCAACATATTAGGTCATCCTAATCCTACCGCTCTCTTCTAAGCGTAGATTCATGAGCAAGTTTGGTATATAATTTAAAAAATCTTTTCCTACGTTAATACCGAACATGTGTCATCTTGTGATACAAAAAGACGATATATTTTAACTCATGCTTTCGCCACTTGTTCAACTCTCACGTTTTTGCACCACACGATAAAATATATCCAGTTTAACGAAGGAAAGTGGTACATACATACATACATACATACATACATACATACATACATACATACATACATACATACATACATACATACATACATACATACATACATACATACATACATCATTACATACATAAATCATATGGTGAAAAACAGCCCTCTTAACTGCACTGGATCCAGCAAGGATTGTCTGTGTTAGCGATGGATTCAAATACATTTTAAAAAACTGACAACGAAAAGGTGCAAAACTAGTTTTAACTAATCTAATCGCTTCATACTCCTATTTTGTATTTGTCTAAGGAAATCTTAAAACAGAGACAAACAATAATCACAAGAGAATGCGCTGAATTTTACGAAACTATTCACAACTGTATGTCTAATGGAAGTGTTAGTTGAAATTATTATATGTCGTAATTATTGGTTTGAACTTCAATGATAAGCTGTGTATAATAATTTTTGTACCCTTTGGCTACAGGAGTTTTTGTCGAGGAGATTTAAATCCCTCATCATATTGTTACGACCCTATGTTAAGAACAAATGTAACAAAAAGAAAGTGAAACCAACAATGTTTGTAAAAATCAACAAACAATTTATTTTAAATAATTAATGTGAAAATCAAAATACACTTACAGTATCGTGTATTAAAATCCAAATAATCCAATAATTATTAGTGTCCTAATCACAAGTCCTGTATATATATATATATATATATATATATATATATATATATATATATATATATATATATATATATATATATATAGAAACTATAAAATGTTCCAAACGAATGAATGTTCCAAGTTAATGAATGTTCCAAATGAAGCTTCATAATGAACGAATGTTTTGAATGAATGAGTCTTCGTAATGAACGAATGTTCCGAATGAATGAGTCTGTAATGTTCCTATGTACCAACGATAATGTAATCCAGATCATCTTTAAGAATGTTCAGAGGCATCCTAGAAAGTTCTAAATATAACTCCAAATGTTAGTGAGTACTCCAGGTAGCTCTGATTAATGGTCCAATAAATAATTCCTTTCGAATTATGTATACAGCAATACAGCATTACAGCATTACAGGGTTACAAGATTCCAGCACGGCTATTATTTCAGACATCTGATGATTCCAGGCTGATCGTAAAAACAGATCTTTTCAACTCAAGATTTAAAACTGAATGAATATATCGTATATTCAGGTCTTTTATACATTTTGCAAATGGCACATTTCACAACAGGAAACGTGTGATATTACGACCCAGAATGCAATACTAAGTGCGTATATTTAATGGAAAAGTACTCCAGGTGCGGTAAACAGCTCTGACCTTGAACAAAAGTTCAGTAAATACCTTGTTCACATCATTTTTCAAACTTAAAGTGCGACTCACTATTTGACACAATTTTAAAGTACAGTCATAGGCCAAAAGTTTAAGCACACTATAGATTCCATATACATAATTCCGTAACAATATTAATCAAAGCCATAGTACTTTTCAATGTGTCACTAGTTTGTGGTCCTATCTTCTATCTCGTCATTGCGCACCGTTTCATTTACCTCAGACTACATATGTTTGACCTTTGATTTGCACTCGTCAGGACATACAATAAAATGTCGAACTAAGTAGAGTGAAAATATGACTATAATGCAAACAGTAAAATGGAAGGACATAAATATTCAGAGTTCAAACTAAAAATCAAAATCTGTTAAATCTCATTGTATCAGATTATTTTTAAACATATTGATGTTGAAAGATGTAAATGGAGAAGAGTGCAATTAACTCTAGGTGAGAATGGATTGGATATAATTTAGCTTGCACTGCAACAAATGAATTATTGCTAATGTACGAACACTTTTCAAAGTTCAACTTTTGTCACAAAAACAGTACGGTGTGATGTAAGCCAATTTGTGCTTCCGGTGTTTCGTATTGCAGAAAATAAATACAATAGCAATGTGTATAGTGTGCGCTTCAAGTAAGATAAAATATAAATTAAAGTTAATTATGCAGACAAGGTCTAAAAGTTTATAATAAGCCCACAATGCATGGCAAAATATAAATTTGTTTTACAGTATTTTGCTCGACAATATCATTATGCAATATGCGTATGTAACGTTGAGGGTTATAACGAGCAGGAAATCCTACATTAACTGGCACAATAAATAAATAAATAAATATATGAAACTTGGTTATATATCAACATAAATACTGAATTTGAACTTCTAACAGTAAAAACAATATCAGAATGAAAAATTCAAATCAACCATTACCAAAAAAGGGCTTAGTAAGTGTAAATTCCAGTGTAAAGTTCTTACAAGATGAAATTTTCTTCCTTTTACAACAACTCTGCTAAATTTTAATATATATATGTGTACTATATTTTTCCACAACAGTAGATTTTGAGAGCAACGTGGAAAATTGTCAAAGCAATATTCACTGTAGTGCAGTATTAAAAAAATGGCGTAAATAAATTGTGGAAATATTTTAAGCATTTCTTTCTCCTATATTAGGGGAAAATGCATGTTTTATACTGGAGGATTTTTAAGAAAAAAAGAATCACAGGCTTTCTTCTACATCAAAATAATAATAAAGGCGACTGCATGACATTAATATGATCTTAAGACCTTTCAACTGCTCATTATCAATCTTCAAATCAACGCTTATCAAAGAGCATTCTTCATTAGGTTGCATAGTTACTGGTAAATGCAGAAATGTTTTCAGCATTTGTAAACGAGGCTCATCGTATATGTTTAAGGGTTTTGTAGTATTCATTAGAACATCTATGTAAAATGTTTGAATTTTCAACTTCATTGATACGGTGTAAATCGCTTATTTGGCATCTTGACTGTTATATCACCAGATCAGGTTCCAAACAAATGCATTTTGAAACCTCAATGAAACGTAGACGGGTCACTTCTCTTGGTAGATAGAAACACACTGCGAACGTATTTTATTCTGCAACACGTACAGTAAAACATGACATTAGCGGACACCTATAGTGTCAATCGGATCGTACTCGGTTTTTTCTCTCGCATGCCGAAAAAGACCTTGAATGTAAATAGTGGCCATAATGAACTGCCATCAAGCCCGTGGTTATTATTATGTAATAATAACTTCACTGATGTCAGAACTGCTCAATGAAGTGTCGTCACTTTTAGAAACATCAGCGGTAGTTGGAGGTTATTGAAACCGAATGATTTCTTCAACTGTCTCACAAATTACAAATTTGGGAAGCGTCACTACCACTTCCTCTGATTCTCCAAACTGCTCTCAAGTGGCGTAGATACACAACAGGAAGAAGCGAGAGCGCCACCTTGGAATCAGTATTTCAAATCTCTTGTAGAGAGTAGATGTTATTCAACTCGCAGATGTTATTCGACTCGCAGGTGTTATTTGACTCGCATCAGAAGGAGACGATAATGTTCGAATTGTTCTTGCATATGACACCTGCTTAAAAAGGACAACAAATATGGAACCCCACTTTTAATTTCACAAACATATTTGGCATCTATTATATTGGGGCACCTGCTCACAAAGGGCAAACTATTATGGGTCTTCGAGTGTTCTTTATGGACAGGTTTCGATACATTTCCATTAACACAATAATACTACTAAATTAATTAAAGTTTAATGTCGTTTGTACTTAAACGACCTGTGAAAAATGGAAAATGCTATACCCACTAATTAACTTGTTTCTTTCAAATTCACGATTTTTTTTTTGATTTTTTTTTTTTTTGTGAAAAAAAGATGTCGTGATCGACCCAGGATAGTTATGTGTAAACTATAACAATTTAATGAAAATCGGACTAAAACACATAAGTTATGAATATTATGTATATATTGATACCTACATAGCTCCACGCTGCTAGAATTCCTGTCAATTTATATTACATAATTGTTTGCAAATTGCTGGCGATAGGATTGGTCAGCGGACCATTAGAATGTTCGCTGTGCGATAGTTGATTGGTCAGTTACAGCCGCGTGACACCACTGAAGTCCAATGGCTCAAAACTAATTTTAACGTTACAGGGTGACAACATTTGCAAATGTTTCCACAAATTGAGAACTTTTTTCAAATAAGTTTGCTGACTTGAGGTGGAAATGGAGACTTGATGTATTATCTTGACATTTGTGAAAGTTATTTTGACTTTGCGAATTGTCCTCCTCGCTTCTTTTGTCACTGAATAAAAAGAATGTAAATCCAGCAAAAATGTGCTATTAATTACTTTAGGCTAATAACAAATAACGCTAAGTAGCATCTAAAGACAAATGTACTATGAGTGAACGAGAAACAAAAATGACAAAAGAGAATAATTGCTTCTTGCTGCCAATTAGTTTGGAAATAACACCAGAATGGTGTACAAGATAGTTCATATGAATAAACAGAAGCTACACCGACACACGGCAAAATACAGAAACAACAAAAATGTCGCTAGAATATTCCTCCCGGATTAAAAAGACAATTGTAAATGTTAACTGAGCGAAATATTAGAGAGCTCTATCGTTGTTAACTGTACATTTAAGTCTTAATCTTGGTGTATTAAGGTATTTCAACAAAAACTAAACTACGATAGGAGCTTCTGTTGTAAAGGATATTTAATTATGTGCTGATGTATTTAACATGCTTGCATGGAAACAGTTTAAAATTGTTTATTTTCGTGTATTACTTAACGCTATTAGAAACTCAATCCCATTTACAGATGTTTTACTTAAAAATAAAAAATAATTTTAAAAAAATAATTTATTTGCTAACAATTTATTATAAGATATATTATTTGTTATCTTGACTTTAATGAGTATAAGTTTATTGTGCTTTTGCCATTCGATGAAAAACACTGTAAACGCGTGTCGAAGAAATGAGCTACAGTGTAGGTCCAATCCAGACTTTTTATTAGATTAACGTATACCACTTGTAAAAAAAGGGAGATACATAATATTGAAATGCGCACAGGTTGGAGGCAATGGTATAAAATTATTATGAATTTAGGACTTTGCAACTGCCAAGAATCTATAGCAGATGTAAACACTTTCACAGAGTAGTCTTTATTAGACAGAACGTTTTAAACATAACAAAACGATGCTCGTTGCATATGTATAAGGCTTTGAAAACCTAGGCAAACTGTGTTGAATTTTCAACTTCAGTAACACGGTTTAAATTGTCTGTTACTGAATTTAGGTCTGCTGCCTCTGTGGTTTGGCACTTAGCTTCCATTTCCTCGGCATGATATAGGCAATAATATGCAAAAAGTGCCGTTAAAGCCCACCAAAAAAAATAGATTTAGGTGAGCGGCGACAGCTATATTTTTTTAAAAATTGAATACGTTCATCAGTCACATTTGTATCATATATCATTTTAAAACTTGTTTCCTCGACTTTTACAAAATACCTTTTGTGGTGTTCTGTCATGGATAAATTGCCATGGAAACAGTCTTCAGTATTGTGACAATTATCTTGTATTTATAAGAGTTTGCTTTTATTAGTACAATGAAATGAAGCTATGTCAAAATTATTTTTGATTGTAGTATCGTCCAACCTCCACAAGTCGTTTAAGTCCTTCATGTTTCTCCGACCTAACGCGCTTGTTTCGAGATAATTACGTCATCAAATGTGTCACCAGCGTTCTTTAAGAGTGACAGGAAGTATTTTATAAGTAAAATCAGACAAAATGAGATTCAAAAAGGTAATTTCATGTAATTTAAAAAAACTCATAATGAAAATCTATATTTTCACTAATGCCTTATTTGTGCCAGACATTTTGGCCTTGAATTTTCTATGTTATGCTAAAGATAGGTCCGCCGATCACATGATTACTTTGTTTACATATCTTGAACAGGAAAACCCACTTTGGGAATTTATACAACGGGATAGCCAATGTAAATATTTGGTTTTAATCGTGTGGGGTTCTCATACAACGTAAGAAAACTGTACACTCGAAATGTATATTCACTACGGACTTTTTCGTTTCAGTATTATTTCATAATGAATATATATTCTACATCAAAAGACATTGAATCTATTCAAATAAAATTTGTATTCATTCACCAGTGTCTATTTTTATATTTCTCTCTCTCTGTCTCTCTCTCCCTCTCTCAGTCTATTGAGTCGTGTATTTATATGGTAAAGAACAATCAAGCAGTACTGTAAGTGCACAAACTGCATATAGAATTAACGCAAAAAAAATTATTAATTTTTACATTTAATTTTCTTTAATTTCAAAAACACGGAGACGCTATAAACTAATAATATCCACACCTTGGTCTAACTGGCACGGTCCGGTCATACGCCACGTGACTTTTTAGTCAGTGTCACGAACCATGGATGCACTTCCGGAAATCAGTAAACTTACACACGCTCCGAAAACGGTAATTCTGAACTAATGTACATGAATGCCAAAACTTTTATAACGATGATTAAATAAAGTAGATATAGTTGAACACTTTCTATGGTTACTTGTATATATTCTCACAATATTATACGAACGCGTTACAATTCACGTTTAGATCACGAAATATGGCTGTTCGAGGATTTAGGACGACGATAAGGCCTCAAGGGGGCATTCTATGTTAAACAGCGCAAAAAGATTCTATCCTCCAGCGCGAATTTGACATTAGGCCGCCATCTTGCGGGTTTATAGCGTCAATGTTTACAGGTTTCAAATGATGAGTCTGTTTAACAGGAATAATAAAAAAGAACATGCATGAACCCTAAAACAATTGCTATGTATGTTGTTATTGGCAGTAAGTCTGCAAAAAAAAAAAAAAAACATCAGATGAGTTGTTTTTATTCATCAGATTTGATTCAAAGTTAAGAAAAGCCATCGTAGTTTGACAAACACGCTGACCTTGGATAAAAAGTCGCTCAATGCATGAGTTTGTATGAACTCTAATGGAAATTTAATGCACTCACTAAAACATCGCTAGGTGTGTTACAGACAGCAAGTTTACCAAAAAAACAAAAAAAAATCAGATTTAATTTTTTTACTTGGGGTGACAATATTTACCAGTCTTACTGCCCCGTCCCATCATTATCCCCTCCCCGCCCCGTTAAGGCTGGCACATGTTTCATTCATCAGTTTCTGAAGACCAGTTTGATTCATCAGCTTTTATACAAAGTTACGAAAAGCCATCGTAGCTCGATAACAATGCTGGCAGTGGATAAAAAGTCCGTCAGTGCACTTGTTACATAGTTTACAGGACGAGAAATTGTTTGGTTTTTTATTTGCTTGGTTTTTGTTTTGTTTTTTTTTGGGGGGGGGGGTTTGGGGGGGGGGTCTTCACCTAGGCGCAGAGTGTTTTGTCAGAATGTAGCGTGAAGTGAAGATTTCTGGTCATTTTGTAACATTATTTATTGAGACAGAGTGAGTTTGTTTTTAGTTGGGTTGATAAATGATACAAATGTACGAAGCTAGACTTAGGACACGACTAGACTAAGGACACGACTTGACTAAGGACACGACTAGACTACTGCAATTATAAAAGAATTAATCGTTTATACTGTTGACCAGGGGTCCTCAACCTTTTTGTGCCTACGGGCACATTTGAAAATTTATGAGAGAGTGGCGGGCACCAACCAATTTACTTGACCCATTTTATTATTATTATTATTATTATTATTATTATTATTATTATTATTATTATTATTATTATTATTATTGTTGTTATTATTCATTATAACCTCTTCCGCGACACACAATAAACCTTGGCTGGCGCCATGGCGCCCGCGGGCACCGCGTTGGGGACCACTGCTGTACTTACAAAAAGGTCAATTATTTTTTATTTTTTTTTTTGCATTTGTATATATTAATTCTTTCACTACGGCTGCAACATAACTTCTGCTCATATATCTATCAAGCAATCAAACAGGGCAGCCGTAGTGAAAGAATTCGATAATAGGCCCGGGTTATATTAATTTTTAGTAGTTTTGGTTCGGTTTATTTTCGAGGAGTGCTTACCTTTGAGGTAGGTGTATTTCCGAATAAAAAGAGAACTATCGCTAGACGCCAGGAAAAAGACTGTCATGTACCTTAAGTTGCGTATGTATGTTATAATATTGAAAAAGATTTCATATAATTCGTATTTTAAAAATCAGCATGAATGAGCAAGTAATTAATTGTATCATAATTGATAGAACGTTTAAAATCAAATGTTTACATATAGTTTAAAACATACGTTTCCATCTCCATATGAATTCTTATATACATACATGATGTACATTAAATTTAGCAGGTGGCCGACTTTCGAGACCGACTCACCTTTGAGAGCAAACCTTTGCAGGAATCAAATCAAACGACTTATTTTCAAAGCAGGCTTCATTTCGAACTCGGCTTAAATGGATTATGTAGTGTATCGCATTTTCGACAACGATTTCTCTTTTTGATGGTTGGTAATTCTCTTTTATTATTATTACACTGCATTTCTCTTTTTGATGGTTGGTAATTCTCTTTAATTATTATTACACTGCATTTCTCTTTTTGATGGTTGGTAATTCTCTCTTATTATTATTACACTGAATTTCTCTTTTTGATGGTTGGTAATTCTCTTTTATTATTATTACCCTGCATTTCTCTCAAACGGTTACACAGTAAGTCATGTAACTTCATAATTGCATCTATCTTTAGCAATACTACGTTTTAGTTCTTACCACAGTAAAAGTTGATCACAGTAACCTACATTTTACGTCTCATTTATTACCTGAATTCTTTTATTTTCATATTTTTTAGGCTGTATTTTCTCTGATTCTATTGCTTGTACATTCAAAACATTGATTGGTGCATTTTATACGTATAAGTAATATTGCATAAGACCTCCAAAAGTATCACAGGAGTTCAATTGTGACGAGTGCAACTAGTAGTTTTGAAGGTGGGTGGTCCGGCACCTCTGTAAGGTATTTTGTTGTTCCTGAAATTTTCAAAAAAAATGCACATATCAATTACTCTGCTTTGCAGAGTTGTTTATACCTTTTTTAATTGATTTTTGAAATTGTTTCCAAAGTAAACTCCTATCTGCCAGAATCTCCCACCTTTATAACTACATAAATGACAAGCAGTCATGGACAAAATGGCTAAGACATACAAGATCTTCTGAGAATTTATGGAAAGAAAAACAATACTATACAGATACAAATGTGTCATCTATTTAGTAACGGTCAGTTTTGGTCTCTTTCACGTATCCAATCAATTTTTATACTGTTTCTTATTAGTTGGCTCTTTTAGCTTTTCTACTGTGTTAAAAATTAATGTAATCCTTTTGAGATTTTCCAAAGATTTATCTAAAACTTCCACCAAAATAAAAATCTAAAAATATATGATATATAAAATGCTCCAAACAAAGCCATTTCTCTTTGTCTTCTTTTTTTGAGCCAGATAATTAATAAACGAGTTGTTTGTTGTCTTCCTTCATTTCATGCCCTCTTCCAATTACCCTTGCTATTTCTCTTCAAACAGTCAATCTGTTTAAGCTTTGAAGTTTAAATTCATTTGAGAGCAAATTATAGACCCCCTTTGTAGCGATTGTTTTTGGGGTTTTTTCTGTTTTTTGTTTTTGATTTGCATTGCAAGACTTTCCTCAACAACATTTTTCAATTCCATTTGTTAAATATTTTCTATTTTCTATGTATCTTTCTTTTATTGTGTTCTGAGGTTTTGTTGATTTTTATGTTAAATTCATTTTTCTCGTTGGGATGTTTGCTTTAAACATGTTTTGAAGATTCCACATATTTCTTAACGAGCGAAGTCAATAAAGGTACCCACTGTTGAGTCATCCCTACCTATTTATCTAGAAAATAAAGTAAATGACTTAGATAGTGATTACAAGTAACTTATGTAGACAGTGAAAGTCACTAATATGTACTGGAAGTCACTAATAGGTACCTTTAGGTACTCACGTTTAGTTATTTTATGTATCACCTTTTATCTTCTCGTTTGTTTAAATATTTGAAAAAATTACAAAATAAATGGTTATTAATACAAATATAATTGTTGTTGATGATTACAATTCCTTTTGTACAATGATTAAATTAGTTTGTAGAACGTTCAATGAACATAACCTTCCACAATAAATTGAGAAGAAGTTCGATGGATTGATGAGATGTACATAATGTGGAAATAATTAAAAGGTTGAATGGCGTAGGAAAAATAAGAGGCAAAAAGAAATGGCAAACGGTTAGCGTACATGTCGAAGAAAGGTAAAAACTCATTGAATGACAGAACACTTAAAATCCAAAATCCACAAAAATCTGAAACATTAAAAAAGAAAAGTTCATGAATGTTGCAATTTTGACGAATTCTGACACAAACATGTTACAAAAAGTTTTGCTAAATAAATGAAAGGATCTAGCTGCTATAGATAATAAATTAGAACGTTTGACGAATTCTAACTCAAATATAGTGAAAAAAAAATTAATTTATAACTCAAAAGATTTTACTGCTATGGATAATAAAGTTGAAAGTTTCACGCATTCTAACGAAAACATATTGAGACAAGTTTTGCTAAATAAATTAATGGATTTAACTGTTCTAGATAATAAGTTCGAAAGTTTGATGCCCCCCCCCCCCAAAAAAAAAAAAAAAAAAAAAAAAACAACAAACAAAAAAAAAACAAACAATTTCTCGTACTGTAAACTATGTAACAAGTTCGCTTAATAAATGATTACTTTCTATCAAAAATAAAAAATAAAAATATCCTAAATGACTTGGCAGAAACTAAACATTAATGACAACGAAGGCAAGACAAATTCCACAAAAAGAAATTGTTATCTATAAGATTGCAGATCACGATCACTTAGCGTACAAGTATAGAGGTTCTGCTCATAATGGTTAGAAGTTAACTTTCAAATATTCCAAATTCATATTACTTTTCATTCAAAACTTGTCTGACTATGACCGTCATGTAGTCATCAAGGAGTTAGTTAGACAAGAGTCCTATCAAGAAGTGAAAATCATACCTAACAAAGACGAGAAATACATCTCATTTAGCAAGGATTTCATAGTGGTTGGGTTCGTTAAAGAAGGAGAGGAAATAACTGTTAAAAGGACGATAAGATTTGTTGATAGCTTTAAATTCGTGGGGCGATCTTTGGAACAGTGGCAAAGAATTTGAGCTTTGAAAAGTTCACAGAAACGATGAAAAATGCAAAATGCAGTCCTTTTTTTTTTTTTTTGGTCTTTAGGAAAGACTTTATCCAAGTGAATACATGGATAGCTTTGGAAGATTCAACGAAACAGCCATACCACTGATAGAAACATCTTACTTGTCACTATTCAACTTGATCACGACAAAATACGACTATCAGTATATACAGGATTTAATGGAACACTTCAAACTTAAATTCTTTAGGAGATATTCGTAACTATTACGTACAAAAAGATACGTTGATGCTGTGCAACATATTTGAGGAGTTCATGGATGTTTGGATGAAACACAACAGCCTAGATCCTGTTCACCATTTCAGCACTTCCGGCTTAGTTCATGGCGCATGTTTGAAGCTCAACTGTCTTGAATTAGAATTGTTAACAGATTACGACATGTTCCTGATGATTGAAAGTGCAATACTAGCAGGAAATAGAATGATACCACATCGATATACTGAAGCTAGCCATGAGTATTACGCGAATGATAATAGAAAATTTGTAAATGATGGCGAGTAGGATAAATCCAAACCAAGGGCCTTTATCATGTACCAGTATGGTAATAGCCTCTGTAGTGAGCTATGTGTCAACACGTGTCAGTAAAAAAAATTAGTTGGGCAACAAGTACGGAAATTAAATGTGTAGATAATTTCCTTGAAATACCTGATGACAATGAAACAGTTTAGTCTTTATAGGCTGAACTTGATATACCAACTCACGTGCATGCCTATTTCAAGAACTATCCTCTCTCACCTGAAAAGATGGTGACAACTTTTCAAGAAATGTCCGATCTACATAAATATTTCATCGAGGAAAGAAAGGAGCGAAACGGAATGTTCAAAAATAATCGTGTACTTTGTTGTTGTATGACAAAACAAATTTCTTTATTCAATACAGAAATATAAAGTTGTACCTGCAATTAGGTTTCAAACTGAAAAATTACATAGAGTTATTAATCTGGAACAACAACAGTGGCTAAAATCCTACATCAAGCTCAACGCGAATTTAATAAAAAAAAGCCATTAAATATTTTGAGAAGGACTTTTTCAATTTAATGAATAAAAGTGTCTTTGGTCAACAAATGGAAAATTTGAGGAAAAAGACAACCATTCAAATAGTCCGGCCAAACATTAACTTTTCAAATGGCGGAGAGATCTACGTTTTTTGGCAAGAAAACAATTATTGATTACGACTTGGTTTCAATTAGCATGAATCCCAAATTATCAAAGTATTCAACCCAATTTTCCATGGCTTCACGGTATTGGAACTAACAAGGTGACTGATGTACGAATTCTACTACATCATGGTGAATACAACTTTTATTGGCATAACCTTGAGCTAGAATATTAGTCCCAGATATAATTTTATAATGTAAATTCCAAATGAAATGGATTACATAAAGTACCAAGGTCATTTTTTGTAATCTTTATGTTCTAAATTGGCTGCTGGTGTAAATTTATACTTCTGTAAGAAACATTGTTAAGACCACCTGACCACTTCTGGTTTCTAAAGAGCGTATCAGAATATCAGAATGTATCCGAATGTACCCGAATGTACCCGAATGTACCCTAAAGAGCGTATCAGAATATCCGAATGTACCCGAAAAGCTTTTCAATGAGGTATGTTATAGGTGGGTAGAAATCCAGAGGCCTGGTCGCCCCTCACTTATATGTGTTGTCATTCACACGATACAGTATGTATGTATGTAAGTATGTATGTATGCATAGATGTATGCATGTATGTATGTATGTATGTATGTATGTATGTATGTATGTATGTATGTATGTATGTATGTATGTATGTATGTATGTATGTATGTATGTATGTATGCATGGATGTATGCATGTATGTATGTATGTATGTATGTATGTATGTATGTATGTATGTATGTATGTATGTAAGTATGTATGTATGCATGGATGTATGCATGTATGTATGTATGTATGTATGTATGTATGTATGTATGTATGTATGTATGTATGTATGTATGTATGTATGTATGTATGTATGTATGTATGTAAGTATGTATGTATGCATGGATGTATGCATGTATGTATGCATGTATGTATGTATGTATGTATGTATGTATGTATGTATGTATGTATGTATGTATGTATGTATGTATGTATGTATGTATGTATGTATGCATGGATGTATGCACGTATGTATGTATGTATGTATGTATGTATGTATGTATGTATGTATGTATGTATGTATGTATGTATGTATGTATGTATGTATGTATGTATGCATGTATGTATATGGATTAACGACACATCAACACAGCCCTTGCTATATGGTACCGATTAAGGTATAATTCTAAAAAATATAAGGGAAAATTGCGAAAAAGGTTATGACACACAATACAGACCGCATAAAAGCCAAAGCTTAATTGTGTTAGTACCTAATCATTCTTGCACTACCATCGGCTTAATTCTCCTACCTCTAGGTCGATGGTAGTGTAAGTGAACCCTCTCCTGCCTCTAAGCCTATGTTAGTACAAGAATGACACCAAATTATAGGAATGACTTATTGGAGAACGAAGAAAACTGGAAAATACTTGTTTTACTAAGCTACATGACGGTGCATAAAACTATTTATTTCAAATTGGCGTTTTTCTTCCTCATTGTAAAATGTAGTGATTCACACATACATGTTGAACACTCCATGAATTTCGATTGGCTCGTAGGTTTTTTTATTTATCCCACTGTCATCGCATGTCTGGGTTGACATAACTTCCTGGAATTATATAACATGCCAATTCAAAAAGTACATAAAATAAAATAGTTAGTTCAACGATTTCATGATTTATTTATACTCCGATAAATGTAATCTCCCTGTTGTGTCGCTATGATATAAAATGAAATAAACAGGTAGACATCAAAGTATATCCGATGACATATCCAACAAAATATTCATACAGAACAGGAATAGAACCCGGATACGACAAAATGATAATGTGAAAGGTTATATGTATGCATGCGTTTAGGTGGGCATCAAGCTGACACGTATAACGCACTTGAGTAGGTTTCCATATCATGATTACATGGTGGAATTCAAGTATGCATTCATACAGATACATATGATGCCTTTGTCTGACCTGTTACTTAAACATCGGATAATGGTACTAATTAGGGATTGCACTTTGAAGCAGACATTTAGACATTTTATTTCTTAAATTTCATTTTGCATTACAAACATTTGGGACTACCAATATTCGAAAAATGTAGAAAATGTTCCAGTACGTTGAAGTAAACAGTTCTTTTTTTTTAGAAAAAATATATCACAATCTGTTAGCGGAGTGTACGTGTTGAGTGGGTGTGGTAGATTTCCCCTTTGTGTACCTGATCATGTTCGATAAATTAAATAAAGGTATAAACTTCTGACAGTGAATAAACATAGATATACCGCTATACTATGTTTCAAATTATCCAGAAGAAAATGGAAGAGTGACTTTCGATACGCATGTTAGAAAAGTATTGTTTACTTACTTTGGATTTGTATGGGCATCACAAGAAGTTGACAATGTGGAATTATTTTATAAGCAGTGCTCATAGAATTGTCGAGCTAATTTTAACTGCTAACATTAATAATGAAAATTTGCACAAATCTATTTTGAGCCGACCCTATAAAGTGTCCAATGTATGTACGCATACACTATCTGAATTAAGAAGATTGTCCATGTAGCAAACAAGATAAGTCTATATGAAGCAAATTATTGTTAGTTTCCTTTCAGAGTACGCTACGCATTTTGCTTTTAAAACTGCTGCTGTCTACGTTTCCGCCCACACACACACACACACACACACACACACTATTCATGCAGAAGAAGTGGAAAGGGGACAAGATATCATCGATAAAAATAGATTCTTGTCGTGTCCACTGCTTTGTTATACATGGTGAGAGACAGGTACACTATTGTGTTATTATAGCATAACTTTTTTTTTCCTTTCGTATCAGTGATTTGCTTGGTGGACGTTGCGATGGTGGTGACCTGGAAAATAAATACTATACTAGTTTTGTTGTTTTATTCATTTGGCCTGGAAAAGAATGATTAATTTTTATGTTTCTACAACATAAAAAAACAGTATAAAAGTATATCGCGTCGAAGCTCAACTTGGTAGGGCGTTTGTCGCGCTCAAAAGCATTCTAAATTTATGGTGGGTTTGGGGGCTTTCTTAAGTATTGAAAAGCACTTTACAACTGCAGCTAATGGGAATTGATAATCATTTCATAATTAACAGCCTGACATGATTTATATTCCATGCGTTAAAAATGAGTGATGATCAATACTGAAACATTGATTGTAAATTTGCTATTGACAATGGCGGTCAAAAGTTATTATGCACATAGTACTCTGTAGATGAGGTCGGTGGCCTTAAAAATACTTAATAAACATTGATTAATTGATTGATTGATTGCATTACAATAAATATTATAAACTGTAAATTAAAAGGTATGTACAAAGTGCGCATGCTCTGTCTTACATGTTGGATGGTACGGCATGAGATTAATATGTATTTAGGACTTTGCAACTGCACAAAATCGATATTGGAAACTTTTTCCCCATAGAGTATTCTTCATAATTTGCATATTGTTTTGTAAATACATGCAAAATATTCATCATTTTAAAAAGAATTAAAAAATCCTCATCATATATTTCAAAGGCTTCAGTGTTTCATTTTAATAACGTTAGGAAAATGTTTTGCATTTTCAGCTTCAGTGATACAGTGTAAATTATTTATTTTGATATCTAGATTTTTCCTATTTACGTATACCAGTCCAATGTCTAGATACATGATTGTTAAAACAACAAAGAAATGTAGACAGTTCATGTCTTTGGAAAGACAGAAGCACACCCTGAACGTATTTCATCCTCAAATAATTACAATAAAACCGGTCCAATCAGACACCTTCTTATACAGGACACCTGCTCATAAAGGACACAATTTATTAATCTTCACTTTAAATTCCACATACAGATATGGCACTTATATAGAAGGCACCTGTCCAAAAAAGAGCAAACTTGTATGGTCCCTCGATTGTTCTTTATGAACAGGATTCAATGTGTTTTCGTTCACAAGATAAGACTGCAAAAAAAAAAAAAAAAACAACACAAGTTTTATAGTGTCAGTGCCCAACAGACCGATCAAAAAAAGAACAACGTCCACAAATTTACCTAACTCCGTCTTTCAAACATTTTTTTAAATAAATGCCGTGCTTAACAAAAGACTTTAATATAAATGATGAAAGTTGTATGAAAATCGGACGAAAATTTCTGAAGTTAAAAAGATTCGAAATTATACATGTTGTATAGTGATAAGTACATAGTTGTTCCACTCTAATAGATGTCATTACGTAACTGTTCACACATAGCTGGAGATTGGATTGGTCTGCGGTTCATTGGAATGTTTGTTGTGCTATAGTTGACTAAGTAAGCCTAAACGTCATTTACAGCTGTGTGTGAACTATAAAGTTAAATGCTTCCTTTTTTAATAGCGTTAAATCGTGGCTAGACATACGGATTTGTCCACTCACTGCGGATTTTTTTTCAGCACGTTTGCGGATCTGCGGCGAAATTGGAAATGTTCCGGATTTTTTAGGCATTTGTGACATTTCTTTCGATGTTATGGTTTGTTCTCCGTGTTTTGTGTCATTGCATACAAAGACTGAAGAGCAAATTGAACGGAATAACCTTCTTCTAATGATAAGTAATGCTAAGCTGCATCTGCATATAAATTTTTGATGGGAGGAAGAAAGGAAAATAGAAATAGTATGCGCGTTTCTGAGAACAAAATGTAATGTTTTACTCAGAAAAGAAAGCAGATGTGTCCCTTGATTTTAACAACAACAAAAATTTTTTTTAAAAAAGCAACAACTAAAGTAGCAAGTGATAAATGTTAAACAAAAGAAAAAAAAGTTGCTTCATTTTTATTCTCAGATAAAGAAAAATGTCTGATGATGCGTGACATTTTTTTTACAACTTATTGAACAATATCTATATCTTACGACAATTTGGCATTTTGAAAATGTATTGAGAGGGTTTCTTGCATAAATTGTGCATAATTCTATGCTAATATTGGTGACAAGCATGTGCTGAACAGGGTTAGAATGGTTACAATTACCCGTATATACTCGCGTATATCTTGATCCAAATGCAAACAACATAGACCGTGATCTGCAGTGACATAATGCGCCGGAAGATCAAGGTCTATGTTGTTTAGTACAATGATTAGTTCTTACAAACTGCATAGACCCAGATCTGCCGGCGCATCATGCGACGGCAGATCTGGGTCTATGCAGTTTGCAGTTGGTATAGGCTGATACGCGAGTATATACGGTACTATATGTTGCAAGAAACTCGATATCCAAATTACAGTTGTTTATTTGCTTGAAATTTATCTTTGAAGCATAATTCCGTCTTCAACTTGGTCAGTGTAATATCATCGATCAGTCAGTGTAATATCATCGATCAGTCAGTGTAATATCATCGATCACTCTGACTATCCCTGAAATAAAGTATCAATAATTACAGTAGAGCTCAGTGTAGGTGTAAGCAAATCCGTGTAGGTGTAAGCAAATCCATGTAGGTGTAAGCAAATCCATGTAGGTGTAAGCAAATCCATGTAGGTGTAAGCAAATCCATGTAGGTGTAAGCAAATCCATGTAGGTGTAAGCAAATCCGTGTAGGTGTAAGCAAATCTGTGTTTAAGGAAATCCGTGTATGAACAAATCTTATGATGATGCGTCATATTTGTGGAAGAAAAAAAAAACAGTGTGTGTGTGTGTGTGTGTGTGTGTGTGTGTGTGTGTGTGTGTGTGTGTGTGTGTGTGTGCTGTTATGTTTCAAGGTTTCCAGTAATGTTTCTTTTATAGAAAATGGAATCATTTCCTATCTCGTATGAAAATACCATTTAAATTTGAGAAATATTGAAGATTTACTATTTGTCTATCGAAATAATTTAATATAATTTCACCAATAGAACAAAATATAACAATATAGATATCAATTTCAAGTGTAAAATATATCTAGAACATTAAATTTTTAATTCAGTAAAAAATCAATCTGCCTGTTGTATTTTAAAAGAATTGGCTTTTGTCTCTTTTGGGTCGACATAAGAAAAAGAAAAGAAAGCATTGTGTTCATTTATTATGATTTGTAGTATTAACAAGTGTTTCACATGTATTTACATCTCTGAATATAAGAATATATATGAATTTCAAATTTAAAAATATTTTGAACATTAAATTAAAATTCAGTAAAAAATCAATCTGTCTGTAACCAAGCCTCATTTAGGAGTAGCGGAAAATGATTCTTGTGTGATATTAGTATTATCATACAGACTGCTTTATAACAATTTGTTCCCGCTATCTAAAGCATTGTTAGATGCTAGGGAACCGAGAACCGGTCAGATAATTATCACTTAAATGGCTGCTTCCTGTGATTGTTGATTGTACTGTATCTAAAATGGAAATTGATGTAGAGATGGAGAACAAAACTTGCAGTGTGGAAGGAAAAACTATTTTCCATATACCGGAGGAGATTTTAGAATACATTCTACTTAAGCTATCGCCATATAAAGACCTGAAGTCAGCAATGTTGGTCTGTAAAGCATGGAGTCGTCTTGGAAAAGGTTCGAGTAGTCGCATGTAAATTACAAAACTGGTGTAAATTTTTCTATCCATGGCTGCAAATGGACTGTAAACATTGAATATATACTGGCAGAGAACCAGTTCTCGCTGCTTACCATTTATAGTGCTAATATGAGTTTTCTTATTCATACCGTCAGAAGTATTCATCAGAATGATCTCTTGAATGTATGCATACTATAGTATGGGCCCGTTCCATTCTAAATCGTTCACCACCTTCGGTCTTCGAAAGTATTTACCTAGGCCATTTACTATCTAGATGATTATTATTTAATCCCTTTATACCTTACACAATTTCAAACCAAGCCTTGTTCTGTCTGCACAAACGTTTATAATTTGGAAAAATAAAGTTGTTAACGGCAAGTGCAATGTTAAAGTAATGCTATTTACAGTACAAGCACAGCCTAATACACGTTAGGTGCATCGTTGCGACGCGGATCATTGCGTAGGTAAAACTAAAAGTCGGTACATTTATACTGTATAAAATGTGCACAATACCATCCGCTATAATCAGTAAAATTAAAATAAAGGCTATGAAACTACAGCAAAAAACACTATCTGAATCATAAAAATGTAATTTAAGTAGAATATAGACTTTATCATTTCTTTTTTAATTATATGCCACACATTCCAATACTGAAATGGCACTCAAATGAATTGCCCTGAACTGCCAACATTTTGAACAAATGCAAGACAGGTCGTGCAGCCGCATGATGATACCACAATGGATATAGTCTGTTTGAAACTTTCTGCTGATATTCTTCGTTATATAAGGGGCTGCTTTTAAAATCTTTATTTGAGATTCATTTATATATTCATAATTAAATACAATTCTTTTGGAAGTAAAAATCATCCGTTTGCAGCATTTTGCACAGTAGCATACATTATTGTAACAATATCAAAGAGGCTATACTCAGTTTTACATTACCACGTGACCAGTCTTGCATGTGTCAAAAGCTGGGCAGTTCAGGGCAATTTTCATATGAGTACTGTTTTTGTTCAGGATTTGACTGCAAAGAAAGTAAGAACAACTTTGAAAATTAAATGAGGATTGCTAGGAGTAATCAGTAGACCCTTTATTAAGTGATGGCATATCAGGGTCTATGTTGTTTTAAGTTTGACCCGACTTTTAAGTAAGTAAGTAAGTATATATGGTAATTTGTAATAGCTCCTGTTTGCTCATGTCAGTAACTAGAAATACACTGGGTTCTGAATTGTTAAAAAAATTGTTCCAAATTGTCCTACATATACCTGTCTACAAAGATCTGAGTTGACTCATAATTTGGGCTGAGTTCTTCCAGAAGCATGGCTGAGTAGTTCATAGTACTGCAATCTCTCACTATTATATGGCCCTGCATTATTACACAGTACTTCTTATAGGGCAGGTATAGTAATGGAACCCATTTTATTAAGTGGTAGTAAAATTATGTACATGTGTAATGTACTTCATTATAAGGCAGTATACTTCATGGAAAGTATTATAATGAGGGAATGCTGTGCTTAGCTCATATTTCTTCAGCATGATATATTTAAGAATCCATAATCAAGTTTATTTATTACTGTTAGTACTGAGAAAGATTAAAAAATGATGATGATGATAGCAAAGTCCATATTATTCTTTATTATTATGTATAATGAGGAGTGGAAACAACAGAAATTGCTGCCCATAATGAAAAGTGTGGTTTAAATGAACATACACAAAGCAATTAGAACATACCTGTGCTTATTTCAGCCAGTGGATATAATTGCAAATGCTTCTATCTATCTGTCTGTCTATCAATTTATCTATTTATCTTTAGTTTTAAATTCATATATTTTTTATGATTTGGTAAAAAACAAACATACAAACTTTGACATTGTTACTTGTGCAGTTACACTTGACCATTTCAGTTTGCTTTTAACAGAATTATTTATTTTATAAACTTACATTTATCTTCCAGGTGTTATGAAACTTCAGCAACAGAACTTTCTTCAGAAAGTGTACGATGGGAAACTTAATTGGATGGCGATTCAACCAGAGATTGGCTCCATGATCACAGAGCGCTATTCCCACTGTTGTTGTTACTATGATAAGTCTGTCTATGTGTTTGGTGGCTGCACGTCTACTAACACCACCTTAAATGACTTGTGGAGATTTGACTTGGCCCGTAGAGAATGGATTAGACCACTTGCTACTGGTACGGGACTGATCATTTGAGTTTTTTAAGGGGGGGGGGCTTGGATTTTTATTTTTTTTATTTTATAGTCCAAATCCTGGTGTCTCCCTTGATGCAAAAAAGAAATGATTAATCTGCTCCCCCAGTCAATACATATCCTTTTGATGGCCTCTATCTTACAGCAAGGCAGAGAAACAATGTAGTCAAACATACCAGAGCCATGATAGGTTGTCAAGAAAGGGCCACATGATTGTACACATAAAAAAATATGTATTTTGGATTGTGACTTCTTCTTTTGGATAAATAATTTAACTTGATCTGGGTAAAAGCACTAAAATATCTTCAAATCAAGGTTAATGTTTCAAATGAAAAATTACTCTACCTCAATTACTTTCAATTCAGCTATGTAGCAAGCAAACTTTGTAAATTATTGTCATTAATCAGAAGTTCAAAATTGTTGTTTTATAATTGGGGCCCTGCTCAACAAAGTTGGCAGAGCTCTAAATAATCACATGCATCTGTCCTTCCATGCATCAACAGTTTGGTTTCCACAAGATAACTTTACTGGGAATTGTTGGATTTTAATTAAATTAGGTTTACAGCTATATAATGATGAGACCTCAAAAGAGTTTGATTTTCAGCCTTCTGGGTCATCATTTAGATATAATGGAGATTTGATGGACATCAATATGTTTTGTTGTCCTTTCCATTCACCAATCTTAATTCAGAATATATCGTGTCCAGTGATAACTCTCTATAGCACAAAATGCAACACTTTGTCTGATAGGTTACCAAAATTAAGTGGGCCAGGAATTTCAGATGTTGGCAGAACATGAACCTTTATCTGTGCCAGTCAGATCTACTTATAATTTTAATCAGATTATACCAAGTAGAGCTGAAAGTGACTAGTGTGTGTACCCATTGAAGTTTGCTACTGAGTAATGTTGTGAAATTTACATCTTTAGTTGTCAGCTCTCAGCATCAGCCACACTGTTACAGAGTTCTGAGGTTCAATGTACTGTACTTTTGCAAGATGTGGCAGTGATCCTTTGGGATGCTAGTGGCGGTAAATAGTCTAGTTGGCAATAAACTTAATTTTTATGGACAATTTGCCTATATATGCCTCAATGACTAACACGTCAGACTAAGTTGTATCCTTATGTGTGTAAATTATATCCTTATGTGTGTAAATTGTATCCTTATGTGTGTAAATTGTGTGTTAATAAGCACAAGTAACTGGTTCTGGTGGCAGAGATACGTTGCATTTCAAAACATATGGGGTGACAGGCATTTATTATTTTGTGCGTATAGGTAGGAGTATGGAAAGCTCCATGGCTGTTCAGTGGTAGAATTCTGGACAGCCAGGAGAAGAAGTCAGGTGTTTAATATGCCAGGATGTCCATTAACAGAAACCCTGTTGGATTTCAACCAAATTTGGTGTAAAACTTTATACTGATAAACCTTGAATGTTTTGCTTTCCAATTTTTCAGTTATGTTCCCCTGATTGCCTATCCTCCAGACTTTGGTATACATGTTATGTGTAGGGTTTAATGGTAGATCAGCACAATAGTGACTCTGAAGTACCCAGCAGAAGCTAGGTGGAAAACTAGTAGTCAGAAAACTTGCCAAATTCCCCAAGAAGGCAAAACCGTAGACCAAATTTGGTGCAAAGCTTTATATTGATAAACCTTGAATGATTTTGTTTTCCAATTTTTCAGTCCCATTTACAGGAGTTTTGTACCCTGATTGTCCATCCTCCTGGCTTTGGTTTCCATAGCATAACTTAACCAAGGTTTGTTGAATTTCAATCCCAATTTGGAATATGTCTACAGATGAAACCTTGAATTAGTTGGATTTCAAGCATTCTAGGAAATGATTTACAGGAGTTATGTTCCCCTGATTGCCTATCCTCCAGACTTTGGTATACTTGTTATGTGTAGGGTTTAATGGCAGATCAGCACAATAGTGACTCTATAGTACCAAGCAAAAACTAAGTGGAAAACTAGTAGTCAGAAAACTTGGCAAATTCCCCAAGAAGGCAACACCCTTACACCAGTAGATAAAAGGTTAAGATTTTGCAAAAAGGCATGCAAAGCAAATATGCATGCATACAAAATAGATTACCTCATTTGGTTACCTTGTGATGTGCAGGAGGGTGCATTGGGTCTATTCTGCATGCCCAATACCACATGGGTATTGTTACGACTCTATGGTCTAAGAAAAATGTAACAGAAAGAAAGTGAAACCAACAAATCAAGTAAAAAAATCAACAAGCAATTTATTACTAGATAATTAAAATGAAAAATCAAAAAGTCACTTACAGTAATGTGTTTTGAAATCCTAATAATCCAATAAGAATGATTGTTCTAATCACAAGTCCTAAATATAGAATGTTCCGAATTCACGGCTGTGTCCTTGAATGTTATGATGTGCTAATGGTCTCCAAAGTCCTGATGTACTAGTAATCTTTGATGTGCTGATGTCAAAATGAAGTATTCCAAAATCTCTGAATAAGTTCACATAAATTCCAAAATCATCAATTAAAAATCCAAAATCCAAAAGTTTATGAGCACTGTTATAATCCAAAGTCATACTGTTCTTAATGCGATACAAATGAAAGAAACTAAATGTTTTATTTGTTACAAAAATCCCAACACCCACCCCTACTGTCACCCACCAAAAATTACATCAGGGCTCGAAATTAGGATTTTTTTTCTTCTCATTAACCCACAGGATCACCAGAATACAATTTTTGCTGATCCTGCCTAAATTTCACTGATCCTGCTTAAATCAAACAAAAACCAGTTCAATTTCAAATTCAACATTTGTTATTCATTAACATTAACTTGAAATGATGATAACTGTATTTCAACAACAAGACTCATGACTGATGTACTCTGCACACTTTCTTATTTCTCTAAATACTCATTGCAGAAAGTGCACAACATCTCAGCCTCTCCTGGGTCATACTTCAGCCATTTGTGTTCATGTTCCCAGCATTTCTGATACTTTCTTAGTCTCATCTATTGATCATATTTACAATCATGCTCTCTATTGTCATCATCTAATTTCTGCTATTTCAGTGGTGGCTGCGCACCTTGCAGATACCTCCATATGTTTACAATTGTCCCTGCACAATAATTTGAATGTTTTTCAAGAACAATATAATATTAAAACACTTCAATATAATTCTGGATTATTCATTTTGTCTGCGCATGCGACCTTTTCCAATTGGTCAATACTAGTCTGATACCCTATACCTCAGTGATGAAATCGGTGCTTGGGGGCAGTACACTAGGCTACTTCCATGTGCATGAAGACTGTTTTGACAATAATCAGTAATTTACTTGAGGGGAGGAGTGGTTAAACACCTGTCCATTTGCACCTCAAGCAATTTATTTTACCTCGACATATGCAGGATGTTGGTAGGAGGTATTCAGTTAACACAATAAACAGATCAATTAACCGTTAAAGGAAATGCCAACTCACGACCACTACTTAGCTGTTATGAAAGCGACCAGTGGTAATTTTCTCTGCTCCAACAGATTAGTGACTGCTGGGTTTTAGTGATCTGTCGGCAAAATCACTAACTGTGGGATCGTGGATTAGCATTAATTTCAAACCCTGTTAGATGGTACTTGAACTAGATGTCTAATGAGTTTCTATAATCCAAGAAATGGGATAATATAAATGATTCATTTTTGTATCATTTTGAGTAACTTGTATTTTCCTTTTATAAAAATAACTCTACCTACTGAACGATTTGTTTTATTTGACTTGGTGAGTAAAAGCTAATGGTAGTAATTAACTGTTTTACCAAATCCGAAGTTTGCATTATATAATACAGCTATACCTGTCTTGATTAGTCCACCACTATGAGAGCACACCCGTCTTGAGAGATCAGATTCTTATTGCATGGATTGAATATTTACATAGTGTGATGAACCCTTTTAAGAGACCACCTGTCTTGAGAGATCACTTTTGTTGCCAGAAGTGGTGGTCTCTTAAGAAAGAGTTTAATGTAATACCATTCTACTCATTTGAAGGACTATATCAGTTGCTATGCAGGAAACAGTTATCCCACAATACTGCTTAAAAGCCCATTCCTGGTTCTGTGATTTGTTCATGTAGTTAACAGATAAATGTAAATATTGGCATGTAAAGAATGTTTGAATGAGCTACTATCTAAAGACGTGCACAAAATTGAGAATAATACTGCCTCTCATGGTAACTGTTACAGTCCCACTAGCATATTTTGGATGGCATAATATTGTAGATAATGTGAATTTGAAACAGACTTCTGAAAGATGTAATAACTAGATTATTTTTTAAAAATCTATACGTGATTGAAATGTCTTTTACAGGAACCTACCCATTTCCAAAAGCCTGTGCCACAATGGTAGTGTATAGAGACAGTCTTGTGTTATTTGGGGGATGGAGTCATCCAACACCATTCCATCTGCATCAGGTAGAGTCACAGAAAACGAAATTGGCTGTATAAGGATTGGTAAATGAAAACAGGCTTTGCCTTTTTCATTATAAATGTGAAAAATGAACAAAAAATATGTGGTATATAGAGGAAGTAGTCACTGGAAATATGTGTTTTTAAACCAAAGAGTGCCACACAGACACACTTTGCTCTGAGAAGATGGTCATTGTGACCTACCTTTCATGCTTTGGTTACCGTTGTATTATTAATAAGCTTTCATGTTCAAACTTTATGATTAATCTTCCTCAGCCATGCCTGGGCTGTCTTAAAACTTGTAGGATCTAGCAGATCTTGTGTCTAGAGTCAAATGATTCCAAAATGCTGTATCTGGGTTGTCCTATGTTGAATTCACATAGCTTAGTGGACTAGTACATGGTAGTCGGATGATTCTAGAATGCTGTATCTTCGCTGTCATATGTTGAATTCACATAACTTAGTGGACTAGTACATGGTAGTCAGATGATTCCAGAATGTTGTATCTGGGCTGTCATATGTTGACTTCATATCATGTATTATTTTACATTTTCTCAAAACATAGCTTTAAAAACATTGCACAAATAAAAACAATTTTTAATGGCTGTGATAAAATGGAAAAATCAGTGTATTGAAGTTAACTTTTTCTAATTTAATTTTTGCCTCAGAGCTACTGAATTTAAGCTGGGCTATCATGTTCATATGAAACTTGTCACACACTGACTTGGAATATTTGTGTATAATATGGGGCACTACAACATTTACCACCTGGTCGATGTGACTTCTTCATGCTTTCTGTTCTGTCCATTGAAGTTAAGTTTTTTTTATAAATTACTCATGCAGGTGAGCTTTGCTGCCTTCTAACATTTCTTGTTTATTTATACCCTGTCCAACCAAGTTGGCATGGAATATAACACTAGTTCCATATGTCAATCTGTCTATTTGATACACTTTCATTTCCTGCGCATAACTCCAAAACCATTCAGGATGTCTCTTTGAAACGTGGTACACATATACAAATCTAGTCGTTAGGGGTGAAACGATACACCTGTGCCACGTATCGATATGATTCACGATACACAGCCTACGATATAAGACATTATCGATTCTCAGTTTAAAGAAGAAGAAGGCAAACAACTAATAATTATTCATTACTGCTGAAGATTAAAGTACCTTATATGGGGTAGATATCGTTTTGTATTGACTCTTCACCTCTTGTATCGATATAGCAAAAGTATCGATATATCGATGAAAATTTTCATCCCTACTAGTCGTTCCGATGTGTCTTTTGCTATTTACAATTTTTCCGTTTCAATATTTACATTGTTTTTGTTCATTTGTTTTGTCCATCCATCCATCCATTATTCACACTTGTTTCCACAGCAAAATCCAAAGCCACTGAATATATGTCAATAAAATTGAGTGCACATATTAGACTGGTGGTGTATATCTGCATGTTGCTATTCACACAAATCTTCAGTTCCAACATTTCTAATGTGGCCCATTTGTCTGTTCATCCATCTATCCATGATTCATACTTTTGTTTTCAGAGCAAAAGTACAAAAGCGTTTAAGACATCTCTATAATACTTTATACAATACTGTAGTTTCACTTTTATTTCATGGTGTACCAGTTTTTATGGATTTTGTGTTGCTCTGAACCACAGATTTAAAGATGTAACAAAAACTGAGCCACATCTGATGCAGAATCCCCCCCCCCCTCCATTTTAATTTTCTTACTGATAACATTCCTAGCAATCAACAAAGCTCACCTATTGATAATTCAGCTTCATTACTGTAATAAAATATTGTCATTTACAGGGGTTTATCTTATTGTAACTATTTTTGAAAAAAACAAAATTATCAAGTATTTAATTTTGTTTAAATGCACATGTATCTATCTATGCAGTATCTGATACTGCCTTAAATTTATATGTTAGATCAGTAAGGATTGAAAAAAAACAATGATTGTCAAGTATTTCATTACTAGCATTATTGAAAATTTAAGAAAGGATAATGAAATGATCTCAGAAAATTAGATTTAATGCATATTTCCATGATGTTTGAGTGCTGTGATGATAAACAGTGTTAGGTATTGATCGATTTTTGCTCATACTGGTGTCAGTATTGTGTTAACTATTCAAGAGACCAACCCTTTTTGTTGGCATATTTTTGTTCGTTTATATTCTTTATCTGGGGTATTTATAGAGGTTAATCCACTAAATGAAAAATCTATTAAGATGCAAACTCTGACAGGCAAATCCACAAATTTAAGTGCCCACAGAAATGTCTTTATTTTACAAAACCAAAAAAATGTATTCCCACACAAATAAATGAAACCACAGTATTAGACATGAAGGCTAAATGTGCCTTTTGCTGTTGTGACTTCCTCAATTGAAATATTTATTTAGGTGTTTTTCAATCAGTCTCTCCATCTATCTATCTGTCATTTTCACTTTCATTACTGGAGCTAAATGCTGCATATATAAAATTGAAATAAAAAACAGCACAAACACCAATAAATTTGTGCAACTAGTTTCATATTTACTGTATGCTTCTTCAGGCACAAAATATTTTGAAAGAAGCAAATGACGTCTTTAGACTTATAAACATCTTCATCATTGACATAATGTAATTAGATGATATGCAATATCATAACAATCTCATATATATTTATAACTGGATCAGAAAGATACATGAGTCTCTAATAAAAACTGAATCAGTGAAATCACAATATGGAGACACATGTCATACATATAATTATATATTTATAATTCATATACTGTAGTATCACTAATTTTCATGGGGTACCAATTTTCGTGGATTTTGTTTTTGCCCTAAACCACGAATTTAAAGACAAAACAAAATATTTGCCACATATGATAAAGAGCCCCCCACCCCATTTTTATTACTGTGTTTCATTCCTAGAGATCAGCAAAGCTATTTGATAAATCAACATCTTTTTTGTAATCTGATAATACAATATTAGCATTTACATGTGTTTGTTTTATTTTAACCCTTTAAAAACAAAGAATTATATTGCATTTTATATTGTTTCAGTGCACACACATCTATACAGTATCCGGTGGCTGTAATTTTCACTCACTGGCTTAAATCGATATGTTGTGACATTAGTAAAGATAGATAGAAACGAAAAAAAGCATAAGGTATTCAAACACTAGTATTACTGTAAATGAAAGAAAAAAGAATCAATTATACTAGCATATGAAAATTAGATTTAATACTTATTCAATCAATTCTTCATTCAAGTGAAACTGTTGTCGAAAATTTAAATCCTTGTGAAAGTATGTCTCATTTTATCCATGCATGCTTAATCCCAATGAACAACACTCGGTATATACACTAATTACTGCAGAGTATTGAAGCTCACACTTCACTGATTTTTGGACAAAACCACTGAATCAACATCATGTCATTCAAGTCTGCTGGTACACACAAATGTTTGTCAGGTAAATAATCCTGAAATTTTTTTATTAATTAAGTCCAGCATTCTCAAAGCCAAGGATAATTAGGACTGATCCTTCACACATTTTCGCATAAGCCGCAATTATCCATTAAGCATGAATCGACTTGATTGATGAAGTGTTAAGTAAAGTCTAGTGGTTGAAGTTGGTTCATACATGAAGCAGACTCAAACAAAGGAGTGATTCCATTGTTTTTCAGTTTAGTTAGCATCTTCACACTTTCATGGGCTCTCAACTTATCAAATGTTGACACTGCTTGCCAATTGCATTTTGAGCATGGTCACATGTCTGGTTCACATGAGGAATGACGACATCATCTAAACTGACGGGGATCTAATTTGAATTGTACCTCTCAGGCCACTGTGGTAATGTCATGGTCATCTGAAAGTAATGATGGTGCAACTTTATGGACAGTGTTTTAAGGAAGAGATGTACTTTAATAATCAATTTGCTTAGTGTTGTTGGCTGTGTCGGCTCCCTTTGATGTTGAGTCTAAGTGATGGATCTTGTCTGCATAATTTTGTTCTTTTGTATTCTTTATTTGAGGTATTTATAGAAGTTAATCCATGAAATCAGATACATAAAAATATTCAAACTTTGACAAGTAAATCCATTAATTTAAGTACCCGCGAAAATGTCTTTCTTTCCAAAATCATGAAAATTGAGATCCACGAAAAGAAATGAAACTGCGGTACATATGTATAAAATATATCAATTCTTGTATTAAACTTTTATATAGTTTTATATAATGCCTTAGTATCAAGACTATTGGGATACAGGTATCTAGCCAATGAATACAATAAATTTATTTAATCAGTCTGTTCATCTCTCCATGCACATTATCGATTGGCATGAAAGAAAAATCTCATAAAGAGTGATTATTTGTATTAAAAAATTGCGACATTAGAGGAGAACTGAGGATCCACACAATTTTTTATATGAAAGCGGTGATTATTCATTCTCTCATTCATATATATATATATATATATATATATATATATATATATATATATATATATATATATATATATATATATATATATATATATATATATATATATATATACAGTAAAGATTGTTTATAACATTTCAGAGGGGACTGGAATTTTAGAATGTTATGACCGAGAAATGTTTTATCCAAATTTGTTTATTTTTCAAAATGTTTACGTACTTGTCCATGTTGATGACGTTGGACATACATGTAGTAAACAATTTATACTGGTATGATTGCTGTCAGAACTCGTATGTAATGGTAATAAAATTTTAAAGAAACTTGCATTTGTATAAATACATGTACATGTTATCATGAAGAAAAAAAATGATAAACCAGTAAGTTTTACCATCTGATGAAAGAGTCAACACAAAAATCACTTTTATGTGAAAACATTTTTGTTCAATAACTTTACGACTAGAAAATTAGTCATTTATTTATTTGGATGGAAAAGAAATTGTCACTAGTCATCTGTTTTCTATTAATCTGAGAATTTTTGTTGATATGTTTTTCAGTGACGTGCAAATGCTCATATAGCTTTGTGTCTAAAGAGACATTTTTTAAATTTTCTGACCAGTGAATTCTCAGCCATTTTCACAACAGTCAGAATTCCAAATGAACACGACCGAGATTTACTTCAAGCTGTATGCAATTAGTCAACATGCAGGTAGAGAACGATAGTTAACGGATATTTATAAATTATATAGTCAAAAAAGTTCAAAACAAAATCATTTCTTTTCATGCTTTAATGCTTTAATTGCATTGAACCAGCAACCTGTGATTCTAAAGCACCGATTATGAATGAGTTGTGATTATCACATCTTTGTTACTTGGCACCTTTGTTAGGCCTTTGTTATTACCGATTATGAATGACATATGATTATTGCGCTTTTGTTACCTGCCGCCTTTGTTTTTTTGAACGACAGCCTTTGTTTATCTGGCATCGGCATGTCAGGTGATAAAAACCTTATAATTGAGCTCATTTTCTCAGGCGGACCACACAAATAGATCGTGATAACCAATTAAACGTTGTAACAAAGGAACACTATAACCAAGCCTTTGGAATACATATTAGTTAGCAATTTAGCTGGAGAATTTAAACTCAAATGTTATAACAGGGGAAACATACCAAAGAACATAATAAATAATCTTTACTGTATAGATATATCAGACTAGTAATATACATGTTCTTTTTGCTGTTGAGACATTGTTAGTTTCAGTATCATTAAGTTTTTTTTTTATCTGTCTATGCATCCATCCATCCATTATACAGAGTTTTTTTTTCCTCTAGCATCTAGAGCTAATAGCCAGTGCTCCAAGTATCTATCAGACTTAAGTTGCCAAAGGGTGACCTACTTACAAATTTTATTGACTTTTTCAAATTTTATATAACCAAGCCCAAATAATTTGGTTGCCATAAACATTGAAAGCAGAAATCAGTTGAGTTGGGAATTAATGGTAGAAGGTTACACAAACTGAAAATTTTAGTAAAAGGCAAATTAAAAAGTAGTTATATAACAAAATCAAATCATTATTTTTAGTAGTATATTTAGATCGGTCTGAGAAAACTGTCAATAGTTATCATCTGCTTCAACCTCCAGTCACACAGTGAAATTCACTGTTTAGTGTTGTATAAACCATCTCTCCACAAATTGCCTAGTGTTCTATAAACCATCTCTCTACATATTGCCTAGTGTTCTATAAACCATCTCTCTACATATTGCCTAGTGTTCTATAAACCATCTCTCTACATATTGCCTAGTGTTCTATAAACCATCTCTCTACATATTGCCTAGTGTTCTATAAACCATCTCTACATATTGCCTAGAGTGTTCTATAAACAATCTCTACATATTGCCTAGTGTTCTAAAAACAAACTCTACATATTGCCTAGTGTTCTATAAACCATCTCTCTACATAATGCCTAGTGTTCTATAAACCATCTCTCTACATAATGCCTAGTGTTCTATAAACCATCTCTCTACATATTGCCTAGTGTTCTATAAACCATCTCTCTATATATTGCCTAGTGTTCTATAAACCATCTCTACATATTGCCTAGTGTTCTATAAACAATCTCTACATATTGCCTAGTGTTCTATAAACAATCTCTACATATTGCCTAGTGTTCTATAAACCATCTCTCTACATATTGCCTAGTGTTCTATAAACCATCTCTCTACATATTGCCTAGTGTTCTATAAACCATCTCTCTGCATATTGCCTGATTGCAATTCACTTATAAAGGGCCTTTTCCTTCTTTGGCCTCTTATGCTAATTTATTTTAATAAAGTCTTTGCCATATGTGAATTTATGGTAGTTTGACTGAGAGTACCGTGTACTAAACTTTCAATATTTAATTCCATATCCTCATTTTTCCGGATCTATGCCATTAGCTGAATTTGATTGGTATTGCACAGGTCATGTATTTGAGCGGTCACATATTGGTTGCGAGCCAGAGTTAGTCACATGTAAAGATGGTGAATTAATGTAATAACCGGTTGTCTCACGATCAAAAAGCAACTGTGCTCGAACTAAATTGCATGTAACAACTTTTTTTGTGTAAAACATGGTATAAAGTGTTGGCCATTTTATGATTCTTAAGGTTGCCAGAGGGTGAGCAGTTGGCAATTTTCATTCGCCAATTCTGACTTTTTAGTTGCAAAAATGGAGCATTTTACTTGCAGCTTATAGCACTGTTAGCATAGGCGTAATTGATAGTCACCCACTTTTGTTTCCACTTAACAACTCCCTTAATTGTTACTGGAGCACTGTTAGCATATGTGTAATAGATAGCCACCCACTTTTGTTTCCACTTAACAACTCCCTTAATTGTTACTGGATTTCAACCAAATTTAGTATTTTAGTATGCATCTTGATATTTATGAGACCTTGGCTAGAATCGGATGTCAGCATTCTGCATAATCATTTAGTGGAGTTATACCCCCCTCTTCCACTGAACGTAAGATCCACCCACTTTTGTTTCCACTTAATAACTGATTGTTGGATTTTAACCAAATTTGGTATGCAGTTTAATTTTCGTGAGACCTTGGCTGAGTTTGATGTTTTGCACGTCTTAGTGGAGTTATAGCGCCTGATTGTCAGACCCACCCTCTTTCATTTCTGCAGAATAACTTCCTTAATTATTTTGTATTTCGACCAAATTTGGTATGCAGCTTGGTGTTGATGACCCCTTGGCTGAGTTTGATTGTCTGCTTTCTGCATCATCGTTTAGGGGAGCTATATCCCCTCATTGTTGATCCCACCCACTTTTGCTTCCGCACAATAACTTGTGTGCTTATTATTAAATATTAACCAAATCTGGTATGCAGCTTGATTTTCATGGCATCTTGGCTGAGCTCAGTTGTCAGCATTCTGTATCATTTAGCAGAGTTATATCCCTTGATTGTCAAAATGACACACTTTCATTTCTGTACAATAACTCCCATAATAAGTATTGGATTTCAACTAAATTTTATAGGCGGCTTGATATTGATGAGGTCTTGGGTGAGTTTTTATTGTTGGTATACTACATCATCATTTAGCAGAGTTATAGCCCCTGATTGACTACTTTAATTTCAGCACTCCATTTATTTAAGATTCAATTTCAGCCATGCTTGGTAGACAGATTGATTTTGTTACGACCTTGGCTGAAATTGATTACCAGCATTCTGTTTCATTATTTAATAGAGTTATAGCCCCAGATTGTATGAGGTTTTGGAGAAAGATAGTAGACAGCTTGATATTAATTAGATGTTACCTGAATTTGATTATCTGTGTTGCTTAGGTACATGCTTAGCATGCAGCATCATCTTTTAATGGAGTTATGGCCCCTGTCTGTCAAACTAACCAACCTTCCTTTCTGTGCAATAACTTCCTCAGTCTGCACAGTGATTAACAGAGTTGTGGTCCCTGATTGTTTGACACGCCCACTTTTGTTTGCACGTAATAATTTCTTTAATTGTTATTGGCTTTCAAGAATATTTTATATGCAGTACTATATATTGTTATAACACCAGTGGAATTGATTATCAGCTTCCTGTATCGTTATTGAGTGGAGTTATGGACAAAGAATGTTGGACCCACATGTTGTATGCAGCTTTATATTGATGAGACCCCACATTTGTGTTGCAGTTTTCAAAAATCAATTAGAATACACCCTAGTACACCCTAGCACCATTTTGGGGCAAGATACAGTTTTCTGCAGAGCCCATACTTATTACTTATGGTTTTTTTTATAATCTTCAGAGTTTGATAACACCTGATTGTATTTCATTTCAGGCAGCCAGGTTTTTCTCTGAGCTGCACATCTACAGTCCACCATCCAACCGCTGGTCTCACATTCCCACCCTGTCTCACGAGAGTCCTAAACCCATGGCTGGTCATTCTGCATCAGTCATAAGGAACAGGATGGTTGTGTTTGGGGGAACTCAAGCTCCACAAAACAGGTTTATAGAGGCTCTTACAGTACCCACAAAGTGTACTGACCATATTTCACACATGCTGGTAGAGGATGCTTTTTAATGTAGTTCAGCAAACTATGCCTGTGAAATCTCCTGTCTCAAGCTGTACTTTTCTCACCAGGTGTAACTTTTACACAACTCCACTTCCAGAGTGGATTCTTCCTGGCCGGTTCTGGATTAACTAAGTATCACTAAAGGATTAACTGCAGGTGGTAACATCATTGGTCGTAAATCAATTAAGTCTGTTACCCAACAGCACAGTGTAGCAGAGGGCTGACTTCACCTGTAAATCTTTGAGATTACACTGTGTAGCTGGGTGTAATTAAGTGGATACTACATCAGTGGAATATGGTCAATACACTTTAAACTGTACTATACATGAGTGCTGATTTCAAATGAAATTTATGACACGAGTTGAATAATTTTTATCCTGTGCATGCCTTGGCAATTAAAAAGTTTTATTTTGTGCAGGCCTTGGCAATTAAAATGTTGTTTTATTTTTTACAGGCCTTGGCAATTAAAAGATTATTTTATATTATGCAGGCCTTGTCAATTAAAAGGTTTTATTTTATACAGGCCTTGGCAATTAAAAGGTTGATTAATCATATGCAGGCCTTGGCAATTAATAGATCGGTTTTTTTTACAGGCCTTGGCAATTAAAGGGTTGTTTTATCTTGTACAGGCCTTGGCAATTAAAAGGTTGTTTTATCTTGTGCAGGCCTTGGCAATTAAAAGGTTGAAGTAATTCAATGACTTTCCTAAATTTTATTTGAAACAGGCACAGAAATGTAAGATTTTCTATAAGTTTCATAATTAATTTCATTTGAAATAGACAGAAATGTAAGATTTCTCACATGATGAAAAATACTGATTTTATTAAAATAAACTGTATAAAAAGTGTATTGAACTAACTCTAAAAACATTTTTGTGTATTGGTAATTACACCTTTGCCATATATAATGTCTTACGGTGTGAAATCTGGAAATCTGAGGGTGAACATTCAGATCATAAGATTTGTTGTCATCATAATAGAATTGTAACTTTCCACAGCTAAGGAGGTGTATATTTAAATATTTTTAAAATGCTTTATCATATATATATATATATATATATATATATATATATATATATATATATATATATATATATATATATATATATATATATATATATATATATATATATAGTCTCAGGAAACACTTGTAAATGCTGTACATGCCCAAAGGTAACTATATGTAGACCGATTGCGAAATACTCCTGGCAGACATTCATAGTTATGAATGTAAATCTTATTCTTTTTCCTATATTTAACTTCACAACTATAAAAACAAATAATTTCAAATCCCTTATCTGACAAAACAAACATGAGATGGCAAATCTTTGTATGGCAGGTGTCAGACTGCCTCAAGTGTTAGTAATAATTGCTCATATCAACTAGTCTCTCTCAATTAGTTTAAAAGTTTATTTGATTATTTTTTTGTCTTGAAGCAAATCTGCAGTGTAAGATTATTATTGATGTTTACTATGCATTTTTTTTTTCTTCCCCTTTTTACAGAATTAATGATGTCTGGGTGTTTAATTTTGATGTGATGTCCTGGAAAAAACAACTTACTTCAAATGTTAAACCAAGTCCTCGTTATGGACAGTCACAGGTCTCCATTTTTTTCTCTCTCTCTCTCTCTCACTTCAGATTCACTTTGTCATTAAAGATGATAAACAAGAAATTACATAAATTGCTTTGTTTCAGTTTGTTTTATTATATAGGACATTAAAGGAAATTTCAAGGAGGAAATGAATATACAACTAGTGATTGATGGCCAGGAGCGTGCATCATGAGTCATATCTTTGATTGTTGATTTATTATTTCATATGCCATCAGAAAACCTAGTGTATGTAGCTATTCTCACAGCTTGGGATAAATTGTGCAGACACTTTGGCAGACATTCAGATCATGACCTGTATATATGCATATCTTTATGTAATTTTATATTTCCTGAGAGTTTAATCTTAAATTAAAGCTTTTAACCCCCCCCCCCCCCCTTTCACGCACACATGAATACACACATTTTTCTGGGTCATTTTATCCTATATGGAGACATTTCTAGTTTGTGTATTGCTGTTTCATCACATCAAAGAAAGTGACTGTTGGAATTTTGAATGCTGGTGTTGACGATGACTTTAGTGTGAAGGAATCTTTTTTGTATATTTCGCAGGAGTTTATGCTTATAGTATGATAGAACCGATTCACTCCACAGACAGCTTTAGATATGTGGATCTTATTTTGTATGCCTTTTGTTGACAAGATAATCATTTGGTATGTGAACATGCCATTTTAACTCCTTTTTAGGTAGACTAGGCCATACAAGACTGAAGAATGCCTAAAACGGTCTAGTTGCCTCAAAATCAAGATTTTCATAAAACTGCATGAAAATTGGGATTTTTCCTTCATATTTTCTTTAAAATTCTGAACAAGCAACAAAACATTTACTAACCCCACAAATTTTTAACTTGTTCTGGGCTGCTATATAATGGGTTTTTCCATCCTTGCCCTGATAAATATTCAAATGAAATATCAAACCAAAAGTCCTGGATTTTTCCAACTGAAATTAAGACCAGTCTTAAAAGTTAAGTCTAAGATCCAGATATTTCACTGAATAAAATTTAAGTAGGACTTAATTTGAGCCAATCTGACATTATTAAGACAAGACATTAAGAATTGTTGGTGACAATGGGGCCGGGTCTATTTAGATACAAAATCAATATAGCTTTTGTCACCTACAATTTGGACCATAGATCTTGAGCAGGATTAAAAAAACATCATCATATTGACTACAAATTGTTTCATGATATTTGCTTAAATTTCAGATTACAATAGATGATGATCATATTTTTATTCTTGGTGGATGTGGAGGACCAAATCAGGTAAAACCATACAATATTTATATCTGCTTGAAGAATTGACTGTCTAACAGTATATTTCCCTGGTGCCAAAATGTTGTGCTTTTTCAGTCTTAGGGTGTTTTTCATGGGATTGGGGAACAAAGAGTACCAGTCATCAGTTGTGGATACATTTAATAAATCTCTGTTTTGATATCTCTCCTTCTCTTGCTCTGTTTCAATACCTGTTTATACCTCAGGGCTGTTCCGTTTAAAGATACATGGTAACCAGGGGAGGTATTTTTTAAAAATATATACCAGGGTACTCCACCTACTCAAAGAGTTCATATGAAAATGATACAGAATTCTAAATTGCATCTGTGGGTGACTACTCCACATTAAAAGTGCCTTCCCTGGGTCCCAAGTATATTTTACTGGAACAGCCCTCACCAATTCAGTTTTGGGGGTATTATTATTTACTGTTGTCCAATTAGGTATGCTGCGAGGTGGCCATAAATTGTGATTGCTGCACAACAACTTTAGTTTTAGTCTGCATGTGTTTGGAAATTTAGTACAGTAACTATTCTACATAATGCCTGCACTGTGTGATTAAGAAATTAGAAGAGTTAGCTCCCTTTGATATGTTGGCAGATCTCTTCATTGGAGGTGCATGATCTCTCTTTCTGCCAATATGGTCGTGCTGAATAAAACTACATTTTTGACACTGATTTAACTCTCATAGTTAAGTGGTAACAAGACGGCTGTGATCAAACTTGGAATATGGGATTATGTTATCAAGATCTCGGACAGGTTTGATATTGATATATTTAGGTGATCTTACATCTGATTGGCGGAGAATGTTAGCACCCTTTAACTGATCTGATTTTGGTGAAATTTGGAATATGGGCTTATATCTTTAAGATCTTGGACAAGTTCGATAATGAGCAACATTCGTGCATATTAATAAGGTGATCTTAGATGAGCTTGCTACCTCTTTGGAGTCTATATTTCTGGTCTTATTTTGATCATACTTGAAATATAAGTTTATATCAGCAAGATCTCCGTTTGATAATGAAAGAAGATGTTTTTCAAGTAAACACCCCAGTTTCATCGGCATATCTTTAGCAAATAAAGTGCTGGATTGCAAATTTTTCAATTGCACAATATGCATTAAAATGGATAAATCCAAAATTTTCAAAAGCACATAAACAAAACTCAAATTTACTTCAAAGGTGAGAGGTCACTGTACCACACGTAACATATTTTACAGCTGCCCTGTTCAGCATGCTGATAACAATATGTAGGTGGGACAGAAAGAGAATTTCAAGTGAGAATGAAAGAACTACTCATGGATATCTGTAAAAAAAATAAGGATACCCCACTATCTAAACACTTCAACCTACCTAACCACAACCAACATAGATTGTGTTCAGTATTAGATAAATAAATTATTTTGTCTGACACAGATTTATTTAGTAGCAACATCAAACATAAAGATAGAGAATATTTTTGGATACATAAACTACACTCCATTCAGTAGGGATCAACATCCATGTTTAAATCTGGAGTTTCCAGACATTTTATTTTTCATGCATATTAATGAACTGATCTTGCATCTGATTGGTTGACTTTGTTACCACTCTGGAGACCATATTTCTGATCCACTTTTTTGAGGAAATGGGCTTAGATCATCATTATCTCGGACAGGGTTGAAAATGAGGTAATCTTGCATCTGATTGGCTGAGTTTGTTACCACTCTGGAGGCCATAATTTGATCAGCTTTTGATCAAACTTAGAATATGGATTTGTATGATCAAGATCTCAGATTATTTGATAATGAGCAAGATCCCTGCATAATAATGGGGTGATCTTGCATCTGATTGGCTGAGCTTGTTACCGCACTGCAGGTCATATTTCAAATCCAGTTGTTATCAAACTTGGAATATGGGTTTATATCATCAAGATCTCAGACAAGTTTGATAATGAGTGGAACCATACACATATTAACAAGGTGATCTTGCATCAAATTGGAGGATGTTGTTACTTCCCTAGAGACTATATTTCACATCCATTTCAATAAAACTTGGTAAATATGCTTATATCACCAAGATTTTGGATGAGTTTGATTGTGAATTGGAGCTGCACATATTAATTATAGCTATATCTTTGGAAATAATTTTTTCAGACATAGTAAAATAAGTAAAACTTACATGATTGAGGTTGGGAGATATTTTCCATAGAGTTATGTTCTTACAATACTGTAGAAGCCCACTGTGAAATGGTCAATTAAATCATGTAAGGCAGGTGAGCTGTATCATGCCTACTTGGGATTCTTGTTTGTTTTAGGTAGCTTGAAGATCAAGGGCACTGCTACAAAAAAGATTTTTCCATTGCATTTCATTTCCACATAATAACTTAAGATCTAGAAGACAGAAATCAGTGAAATTTGTTTTCAGAGCTGTTTACTGCTACATTTTCACCATTGTTTGTATGGAAAATTCCACAAAAATGTAGAGTATATATCAAGGTATCGATTTTATAAACCAAGTCTTTTTCTGCAAATATGCATCATGCCAGAGTTCTATTCATTTCTTAGACTCTTCAGCTCTATTACTGAAGTGTTTGAGAATGCTCTTTTGCATTGAATTCAAGTCTCTATATCATTATGTTTGTTTTGTTATTGTTTTGTTAGTTTTAATGGCACTTCCAACACATTATTGGCTATAAAATGACAAGCAAATGGGAGCTAAGTGCCTTTCCCAAGAACACACTGAGGCAGCCCACAAGTTTGATCTTATGATGAACTGTTGACAAGGTAAATAATGCAATGGGATTCAAGATCACTCTGAATTACAGATGAGATGCTCTTAATAGAAATAAAGATATGCACCAAGAATAACAGATCAGATGGTATTAATAGAAATAAAGATATGCACCAAGAATAACAGATCAGATGGTATTAATAGAAATAAAGATATGCACCAAGAATAACAGATCAGATGGTCTTAATAGAAATAAAGATATGCACCAAGAATAACAGGTGAGATGCTCTTAATAGAAATAAAGATATGCACCAAGAATAACAGGTGAGATGCTCTTAATAGAAATAAAGATATGCACCAAGAATAACAGGTGAGATGCTCTTAATAGAAATAAAGATATGCACCAAGAATAATAGGTGAGATGCTCTTAATAGAAATAAAGATATGCACCAAGAATCATGATCTGTGATCAGCCACTTCATTCAAACTTTGGTATGTGGGAGCCGGTCAGCCGATTAGAGGAGCAGTTATGCTAGAAATAAAAAAATGGGGGGGGGGGTCTTCAAAAATGTTGATGCTGGACACCAGTTGTCATAGTTTGTTGTCAATGTTAGATAAACTGTGGACAAGTGGCTAAAATTATGTATAGAACATTGCCAATGATGAACACTGTCTGGGTAAACAGGTCTGTGGTTTGTGTGTAGAATGAAGTCTGTTTTGGGGTTAGCAGCAGAAAGGGTCACTGTAACATAAATTACCAGTAGAGGACATCAGTTATTGTCCATGTCTGCGCAAGGACCTAGTTTTAAGAATATACTTTATTAAAATTTAATGTGCATGTTTCTTTCAACAAAGGAAAGAAGCCTTATTGATTTTGAGGTCATTGTCTTGAAGGACAATATTGCTATTATTATAAATAGACTTTACCATTACATTTAATTTCATTACAATAACTTGGGTTCTAGCGGACAGATTTCAATAGTATTTCATCATCTTATATCAAGGAATCAGGCAGTTGATCATGTGGTCATATTATGTAGGTCAAGGTCATTTTGACTAAAACTAATTCCCCCCCCCCCCTTTGTATTTCATGTACACACAATAACTTAAGTTGCAGTCAACGAATATTGAAGAAATGTATGTATTTTCCCCTCAGCCCAATAAAGACTCTTATTCTTGTTGGTTTTGGTAGCTTTAAGGTTAAGGTCACTGTTTCTTAATGTAGTTTATTCAGAGTTTACCAGAAGATTTCAACAAAATGTAATGCGTGTTTCTTTCAGACCCAGTTGAATGCTTATTGATTTGGGGTTGATGGTAGGTGAAGATCAAGATTTAAATAAGAGAGGCTCATTTTTACACAGTTAACCTTAAGTTGGCAGGGTATGATGTGTCTTTTGCAGTAGTCCTGATACATCATCATAAATCGTTTAATTTTCTCATCAGTATGGTGATCATTGCATCAAGAACAAGAGTTATACAGAACTTTCTTTCCTAGTACCATTCTGAGAAGTGTATTTTCTATTTCAGATATTTAGTGACTTCTGGTTGCTTACCTTGAAATCTGATGAACCGTGGCTTTGGGAAGAGGTCAAGGTGAACAACAAAGTATATGGTGTGCCTCAGATATGGTGTCATCCTGCTTGCAAGGTAAAGAGAGAGAGAGAGATAATATTTGCTTGAAATGAGTGAATAATGGATATATTTCATCGAGTGGGTGAAAATATTTAAGTTTTTCATCCACAAGATGAAATGTAACCATTATTCACTTGGAGCAAGCAAATTTTCTTTTTATTTTATGCTCAAATGTATTGGCTAGCAATATGTATAACAGATTGAAGTAGCAGATTTCTTGCTGTATTCTGCGTGATAATGTCAGTGGTTAACCGTTTATGTTCTGCTGTGATTTGTGTATATTCGCACAGAAAATATCAGCAGTAAGATAATTTTTCTTCCCAATTCAAGGTAAAACAACAACAACAAAAATAGAAAAAATTATATGCACATCAATGGGTTCGTCTGCATGTGAGGCAGCCATATTTACCACTAGACCAAGCAATCATCTACAAATATCTCAAACTTTCTTGCTCATAATGTTATCAACGTGGCAGTGAAAAATTATATCTCATAATTCACGGCCTAGCATAATATATATATATATTTCAAATCTACCTCGATTGTGCAAAAAATTATCTTGCCAAATCACCAGAGTAAAAATGGTGCAGAAAAAAAATACATGATGTAGTCAATATATAGAGTGCAGACAGGTAATTGACATCCATTCACCAGGTGTTAGGACATCTTTCTGACCTAACACTGTGTGAACACACAGGCAGACAATTGACATCCATTCACCAGGTATTCAAGCATTATACTGTCCCAACACAGCATAAACACATGGTGAATGGGTGTCAGTTGCCTGCCTGTGCCTCCATAATTTGACTGCATCATGCATTGAATATTCAAACTATTTTGTCTTTCACTGTAAGAATTCATACTACATACTGTGGATGCCAAAAGGTGGTCTAGGAGGTGGAGGTAACTGCAAAGCCAAGAGATAACCACTATTTCATTAGCAAGAGTAAAACAAATGGTACCACACCAACATAAGATTAGTTGCTTGCATTTTCTGTAGTATACATTACAGTATGCTTGACCAGATATGTACAGACTTGGTTCAAACAGTGCTGCTAGGTCAGTCTTCACCCATCGGGGATTTATTCCTGATCTACAATTTCCCAAGAATTGAGATGTTATCCTGTATGTAGCTATATCTGTAGTAGAGATTGTTATAAGTAAGAATTGAGACGTTATCCTGTATGTAGCTATATCTGTAGTAGAGATTGTTATAAGAATTGAGATGTTATCCTGTATGTAGCTATATCTGTTGTAGAGATTGTTATCCTGTATGTAGCTATATCTGTAGTAGAGATTGTTATCCTGTATGTAGCTATATCTGTAGTAGAGATTGTTATCCTGTATGTAGCTATATCTGTTGTAGAGATTGTTATCCTGTATGTAGCTATATCTATAGTAGAGATTGTTATCCTGTATGTAGCTGTATCTGTAGTAGAGATTGTTATAAGTAAGGATATGCAGCCTGCCTATTTGGGAAGAAAGGATAAGTTGATGTAATTTTTAACTGACCTCTTTGAAGTAGAGGAGAGCTATTGTACTACATTGCATCAGTATCCACACATATAAAAACATATCCACATTGCATCTCAGCCATTCATTCTTCCTAGATTCTAGTCAGCAGTTTGGAGTGGGTTTCATAGCAGCTACCACTTTGGGAGAGGGCTAACTTTGTACATACATGCACATTATTTTTACATTCTTCATCAAATGTTTGAATTTAGCTCATGACCATATAGGGTGTTGGAATCCTGTATATATACTTTTATACCTGGAATCTTGAAACTTGATGAGGGGATGCATCTTGACGAGTACTACATCCTCATAACAAGAAGTCACTGTGACCCATATTTCATGCTTCAATGCTTTGGTAAAATTTTGTTTATTTCTCAAGCACTGTTCATGCCAGAATCATCAAAATAGATTGTTGTACGCAAATGTATTAGGTATGATTCATAATGGATCAGTCACTGAATAGAGATGATTTTATGCATCTCTTTTTAGTACCATGCCCTTACAACAAAAGAAAATCTGTGTGGACTACATTTAACATTTTGCTAGCTTAGGTTACATTTTTGCATTTAACTCGTGACCACATAGGTTTTTTTTGCATTCTTGGTACATACTATCCTATATAGAATCATGAAACTTGGCGATAGGATGCTTCTGGCTACACCCTCATTACAAAAGTAGGTCACTATGGCCTTTGTTTTATGCTTTACTTACTTGGATTAAATTTGTGTTTGTGTCTCTACAACTTTTAATTTGCAGATTATCCCTTGATCCAGCATGGTCACCCTGACATATGAACAAAATATACATTGTTCTGAATCAGTTAACATGATTGCTAAAATTATCTCAATCATTATTTTCAGGTGGGAAACATGGCAGTAGTTCTGAGCAAATCTACCAGTCAGACAACAGCCTCCTCTCCCAGTCAACAGACTAGACCTCGCAGTGGTCATCGAAGTAGAGTCTGGATTCCACCCAGAGCAGAAACATCCCAAGGTCAAAGGTCAATTCCAAGACTTACAGATCAAAATAATGATCATGAAGATGATGATATCCAATCAGGAAAAAGTCCTGAATCTCACAGCAAGTCAGTAAGCAGTTTTCATTCACAAGCTGCATGCGAGTCCCAATCAGAACCGATTCCAGGTGTATCACATGTATCAATGGAATCAAGTGAATCCGGTGTAGTTGGAACTCTAGGACCTCGGCCTGGAATGCCGAGTATTCGACCAAACGCAATGAAAAACAGACAGAAGCAGCTCGAGACTTTGTTAAAATATGAAAAGAAACTTAGGAAGAGTGCTGATTCTGCCAGTAGGGAAAGTGATAAAAACACCTCAAAATCTTCTACAGTTAATGAGGGTAGATCAAGTACAAATGTCTCTCGGACCTCATGTACCAATGTTCATGTGTTGGATCTGTCAAGAGTTGTCTCATCAAAAGAAGTTACATGGCGACCAATATGTCTATCATGCGATGAGGGGTCACCTGAGAAGACCATTTTCTATTCACTAGTTCAGGGGCGGGGAGAGTTAATAATGTTTGGAGGTATTGAGAAAGACATTCAGACAATGCAGAGAGGAATTGGGCTAAAATCTCATGTTGTCAGCAACACCTTGTATTTATTGACTCCTCCAGAAATTACATTGTAATGGGGAATCTACCATCTATACTTGCTTACAAGTCAGTTCGAACTGCAGACTTCACAAACCCAGATCTGCTGGCACATTATGTGGTGGCAGATCTGGGTCTGTGCGGTGAGGAGTAATCAGTAGAACAAAAAACATAGACCATGATCTGCCAGCGCATTATGCAATAGGAGATCAGAGTCTGTGCTGTTTGCAATTGGACCCGACTTACAAGTGAGTACATATATGGTTGTTTTTATCAAAATTGTCTGCATTTATGTAAGAAATAAACAGTCTCTCTAGAGTATCTATGTATTTCTTATCTGTTTCAGCTTTCATCTCTAGAATAGTAATTTAAGTGGTAAAAATGGAATAAATAAAAAATTACTCTGTGATTAAGAAAGAATTTTATGCCATATTGCAAAACAAACATTGAGGTAATTTTTGTCGGTCTGTACACCCTTCTTCAGCAGGCTCATCATTAAGGAAATATTTAAGATTGAGACATAAAATTTGATTGCAGATGAAGGTTTGAACTCAACCCCACCCCATCTCCATGAACAATAGAAAACCTTTTATCAAAATTCCCTGGCATGAAAAAAAAGGTCTGTTGGTACATGAAATAAAGAACTGAGAAACTGATAATTGAGGACACTCAGTTTACTCAATACAACAATTTCACTCTTACAGCACAGAAAATATATGTTGGTGAGAGTGGCACTCAAACAGTCAAGAAAAAATTCCACAGGCATGTAATATTACTTGAACAGTTAATCTGATATGCATGTACCTGTATTTAACATTTATTGTATACAATATTAAACTTTTGGATTCATTATGAGCAATCTCTTATTTCTATTTTCCAAACAAATTTACAAATTGTTTCCATTTATTAGAGTAAGTGTTTAAATCTCACATAGATCACATATAATACTATGTGATCATGTAAAACTGGGCAATGTTACAAAGCAGCCAAAGCTGCAACATATAATATTCCCACACCATATTATGATATACAGTAATACAATATATACCATATTTGATGTAATACTTGATCCTTGCTCTAATAAGTGCACACACCCTACTCTCTAGTTAAAACTTACATAAACATCAAAACTAACCACATGTCTTGCAGAAGGGTCTAAAACCAGTCTAGAACATTTTTTTTTATTTATTGAACTTCCCCCTATCTCATTACCCATAACTTTGGGGCTTAAACAAGTCCCAAAATCAATTTTACAATCATTTTATATGGCATGACCATACTGGGAGAAAGAATGCACCTACAAAGCAGAGAGCATGCAAACATAGGCAAAGGGAGCTAACTCTTTACTATGGAGATCGCATGACAGGGTGATATTATCAATGTGATCTTATCATGACAAGCTTTAACCTCACAATGATCACCCCAAAAAAATGTTGAAGCGCACAGTTTAAGGTATTGATTTAAATATGGTAAATATATATCAATGAAGAACCTTTTGAAAATTTGTTACACTACTACAAAAACATTGATGAAGTTACTTGATTTACATAATGAATCAATTTTTGTCATACTGTATAAATCTTGTATTATAATGTAACTCTGTACAGTGAAATACAGTAAATCAAACTGGTTGGAGCAAATGCTAAGATAGCATTGAATTATGATGACAAAGTTGATCACATTGAAATTAGCACAAGGTTACTCTCAGTATTTCAATATGTCTTATTGTAACCTGTGTATCATGAAAAATATCCCATTACAACATCAATAGCAATAAGTATCATATTATAATATCAGACGCAATACATAGCCCAAATACAAACATTAAGAAGGTTTGCAGTAATCGCTCCTTGAATTAAAAAATGTGCTATATATGCAAGCAACTGCACCTCAGTGCTAAAATATTAGAATGTTTCATGAATTTTATACTTAATGAACACACATCAGATTTCTACATTCTTAATTCTGACAAGAGCTCTTAGAGAACACTGCAAGCAAATACATGTCCCTACAGCTCCCGTGGACAATTCAATGTTGTAATTGATGAATCAACATTCCAACTTATCTTTTGAAAAATCAGTATCTTCAGTTGTAAAAAAACGTAAATCTTTTCTCCAACACCTTAAATCTTACCCCTCTCTCTTGGAAAACAAAATACAGTGTGGAAGTATACTTATTCAAGATCCAATTTGGATATAATGGATAAATTCTTCATTAAAAATCATCTAATCTAGAAAATGTATACAGAAATTTGACTTATGGGTGAGATCTTTAAGAATTTAGTACAATAGTGAAATATTTGCTATGCCCATGGACAGACTGGCAGCAGTGGAACAGTTGGTATGCCCATGGACAGACAACTGTTCAACAAAACTGCATTCAGTTTCAAAAACTTGAGTCAAAATATTTGTATCAGAATGTCCCTAATGTTATAAATAATTTTTCTCTATCAGGATTTAAAAATTTCACAGAGGAATCAACATTTGAAATGTCTATCAAACTATCAAATGCACAAAACACACAGTATTCTATTAAATTTTCCCCTTTGAAGACAATTTCCCCACTCCTCCTTCATCATTTAATTGCTATGTAACTTTCTTGCCCCGACAAGTTTTCCTGTGCCACTTTTTATATGCTAGAAATGGTCCCGACACTATGGATGAAATGACTCGGCAAGCTCTGCGTATCCATGTTTCTTGAGGGCCTTGGCAAGAACCCCAATGGGGCCTAGTCCTAAATTGGTGCTCTTCCTCCAGGCTAGAAAAGTTCTCATGGTCACCTGTATATCCCCTTCTTTTCTGTAACTGGCGTAAATATCAGATACTTTTGAATCCGGCAACAACTCCTTGACTGAAATACAAACAACGGATATGGTCGACTTAATAAAATGCTTATTTCTGGTATCCAAATTTTTACTGCACTGGAAATTAAAATATTCTCAATCACTGTACTCTTGACTTGCTTTAATCTCAATCTATTTGCTGGTATGTCTGCCTACCTGTATATTTACCTCCCTAATGTATGTATATAAAATTATCAAAAACATTTTTTTGTGAAATTACTGGAAGCCATACATGCATATGTTTGATATGCGCATATATAAACTGAAACGTATAATGATGAACTATTTGTAAAGGTGCAATATTTACAGGTATCATCAAAACTGAACAGCATACAAATGATTAAAGAAAGATAGCAATAAGTAACTCACAGAGTTTAAAAAAGTAAATAGAGTCGCATTTATCACTTGATTGGATATGAATTATTTGTCAGATGAACAAATTAGTCATCAGAGGTATTGTTTTATTGTACATGCATAAATACTCACTTCCTTTTGCCCCACCCCACCTGAAAAACTATGCAATTGTTTTCTATATACATTTTCATGCATGTGCTAATTATCCAGGTTTATAGTAGGTATCCATTCCAGCCACCTATCAATATGGATCTGTATTTCTATTTAAAGAATAAAATTCATACAACAAAATTATCATCATCAACAGCAACAGCAGATTTTCAGATTGCAGCTTAATGTTAATATCAGAAAGTGGAAAAATCTCAGTGTATCAAGCTGTAGGAAATTTGTTTATGACATCATTATACTGCATACCATTATGTAAAGATCATTTCACCGAGTTTACAAATGGATCATTTTTGATAAAATTGTTCAAATCTGTTCCTGGGAAATCAAAGAGGTTTTTGAATGCACATTTTTAGCATCTATTGATTTTGATAGGTTCCAGAGATAAAGTATTCAGTGATGCTTCCAGGCCATGCAAGTGTTCTAATCGTGCAAAACTGATTGCCTATCACGCAAATTTGAAATTAACTATGCGCTATATCTCGCCCCAATAAAACCTGAACTCCCGCAAATAAAAAATGTGATACTCTAATAATTTAAAGAAGTCTGGCTCTGTTTTGCTACAGATAAGGTTTTCTGTTTTAATCTTGATCACCAATGTAAATTTTATTTTTGGGGGGTGGGTGGGTGGTATGTGTCTTTCACTGCCAGACAGGAAATCCACTTAGGCAAGCTCATGACTGTTTGTTAATAGATTACTTAAAAGTTCCCCTCTGACTTGGAGCAGGATACTGAACCATTCCCTGATCACTTGGAAATGGTTAATACTTTAGACACATCTCTGGAGACCTCCTGAAGTTTCTCTGGAAATTTGTGATTCTGATTTAGAGTTGGCTAGCACTCTGACTAGATTTGATGCGTTTATAAATTTCCTGACTCCTCCCCTCTTTAAAGCCAAGGGGAGGGCTCCCCCTATCCAAATAATTCCTGGCAGCATCCCTGAGTATTTGCCCAACAGCATACAGTACAGACCCTGATCTGTGATTGCAATATGTCCCACAGATCAGGATGTAAGCTGTCCATTCACCTTGGGATTCCAAAGAGTACAGACCCTGATATGTGACTGCATAATGTCCCACAGATCAGAATTTATGCTGTTCATTCACCTTATGTTTCCAATCATTCAGTACAGACCCAGATATGTGATTGTGTAATATCCCACAGATCAGGGTTTATGCTGTTCATTCATTCGCCTTGTGATTTCAACCATACAGTATGCTGGTACACTATGGGACGGCATATCTGGGTCGACTCTGATCATGTAAGGAATGCATTGTACACATATAGTTTTGGTACTTACGAAATGGAGTCACTAATGGATTAGATCGGTTGTCCTTGTGTAATTCATATGCTATCCTCGACAACTCCCAGTCTTTAATTGCTCGTGTTGATTCTGTATATAATAATAATAATTTAACAAAAACAAATAATTATTTGCATACTGTAGATAACATATTATCTGTAATTTTACACTGCTTATTAATGATGTATATATACAAGTAAGGGTGGTAAAAAAAGTAATTTTCAGCAGATTTGCAATATATTTATAAGTATATTCAGGACAGAATGTAATTTTAATTGTTATGGATTGATGGTTTATGGGTAAAATGATCACATGCCATACAGAGACTTTATCATGATATTTTGAACCATGCTGCAAGTCTATATTTTCTATGCCATGCTGAAAGTCTATATTTTCTATGCTATGCAGTCAGTCTATATTTTCTATGCCATCCTGCAAGTCTATATTTTCTGTGCTATGCGATCTGTCTATATTTTCTATGCCATGCTGCAAGTCTATATTTTCTATGCCATGCCACAAGTCTATATTTTCTATGCTATGTGGTCAGTCTGTATTTTCTATGCCATGCTGCAAGTCTATATTTTCTATGCCATGCTGCAAGTCTCTATTTTCTATGCTGTGCGGTCAGTCTATATTTTCTATGCCATGCTGCAAGTCTATATTTTCTATGCCATGCTGCAAGTCTCTATTTTCTATGCTATGCAGTCAGTCTCTATTTTCTATACCATGCTGCAAGTCACTATTTTCTATGCTATGCGACCAGTCTATATTTCTATGCCATGCTGCCAGTCTATATTTTCTATGCCATGCTGCAAGTCTATATTTTCCATGCCATGCTGCAAGTCTATATTTTATATGCTATGCTGCCAGTCTATATTTTATATGCATTAAATTAAAGACATCATAGAAAGATGAATTACATCTGAAATTGAGTGTTATCATGGGTGAGGGAGAATATGTTGATTAGTTTTATTTCATTCAATATCTTACTCACTTTCTATACACCTGTCTTTGGTGGGGCATATTATGTTATGACATTGTCTGTCCATCCATCCATGCAAATGTCTGTTAACATTTGCTTGTCTGACCTATAACTTTGTAATGGTCAGAGAGATTTTCATGACATTTTGGCCAAATTTATATTATGAATAGATGATGTGACAAGCCCCTGCCTCAAGGTCAAGGAAAAATATAATTCTGTGACATGTATCCTTGTCTGGAGTAACTTTTGGACCACTTAAGATATTCTGATGAATTCTGCTCAAGTATATATCATGATGAGATGTTGTATCACATACAATAGCCACACACCCTGCCTTGTGGTCAAGGTCAGGGCAAAGGGAAAATGTAAATGAGTGACTTGCATACTTTTCTGGAGTATAACTTCTGAACCATCATGTAAGATGTTTTATAACCAGCTACATATAATCACTAGTGTGTTACATACCATAAATACACTCCTTGCCTCCAGGTCAAGGTCACAGCAAGGGAAAATATAAATCTGACCTCTATCCATGTATAACTTCTGACATAATGAAGATATTTTAATGATACTTACGCCAATTATATATCATGTTCAGATAGAGATAGAGTGTCACATGCCATAACGATGCCCCCTACCTCAAGGTGAAGGCCACAGAATTGGAATATGTAACTCTGACTTGTATCCTTACGTACCATGTAACTTTTGAACCATAATTTCACATATATTTAATGAAATTTTAACCAGCTACATATCATGACTAAGCAGTGTCACGTATCATAACCACTCACTTCCTCAAGGTCAAGGTCACACCAAGGGAAAATATAAATCTATAACCTATTATTTACATGTACAGGTGTAGCTTTGTAACCAATGAAGATATATGTAAATTAAATTTTACCTCATGATATATCTTAACTTGAGAATGTCTAGCTTATTCAGCCATACCACCTGCGTCGTGATCAAGGTCACAACAAGGGGTAATGTAAGACTGTAGCCTATTTCCTTGTCCAGGCTGTCATCTTTTAACTCCAAGAGATATTCTGATGAAACTTTACCCAGGTCCACATTTTATCATACAAAAGTCAAGTCCCTAGCTTAATAGTAAAGGTCATAGTTATGGAACAGATGTATCATGTTCAGTTTGTGGTACCCTGGCTTTCCCAAGCAATAAATTGTAACCACTTGCATATGACTGCGTATAGTCAGTTTGTGGTACCCGTGCTTTCCCAAGCAATAAATTGTAACCACTTGCATATGACTGTGTATAGTCAGTTTGTGGTACCCGTGCTTTCCCAAGCAATAAATTGTAACCACTTGCATATAACTGTGTATAGTCAGTTTGTGGTACCCTTGCTTTCCCAAGCAATAAATTGTAACTACTTGCATATGACTGTGTATAGTCAGTTTGTGGTACCCTTGCTTTCCCAAGCAATAAATTGTAACCAGCTGCATATGACTGCATCCAGTCAGTTTGTAGTACTCTGATTTTCACAAGCAGTAAATTGTAATCACTTGCATATGACTTTAAGTTTGATAAAGTTGTCACCCTGTAATAGTACCTCAGCTGTAAGTGGCTATTATTTACACTTGAAATTTATTATTTGTTAAAAATCAATTAAAACAACATTGTGGATAACAAACAAAACTGATGGATATTTTATACAGATAGACTGATAAAAAAAAAAAAAACGTTATAATTGTTGATTCAAACCAATCTCATGCCCCATTAATTTGTGTCAATTCATCAGACTGCCCCATTAAAAAAAAAATTCACAAACTTTGGCAGGGCATCTGTGTTCTACAGGCCCTTTTCTTGTTGTACATACACATCAAGTTCACAAGCAAAACTAGTAAAAGATCAGCAAATGTAATCATGAAATGTTGTATTCAGTTTGAATTGCTTGGAGGCACTCTGTGTAGTTTGTCTATTTATTTACTGACCCCTTTTCCTAGCAGTTAATCTTGTGATAGTTGTTTCCTTGGACAGCCATTTTGGAATACAATGTAAACATATCCTAGTATCATTTACATGTGTAAACAGATCTTTAAGCTTGAAACTATAAATTGTAAAGATAAATATACATGAATGGTGTTCTCCAACATGGCTGACAAATCGAAATAACAGCTTCTTAGTGAAAAGGGTCAGACCAGGCCTGGTATTTCTTAACATTAAACTCAAGTTCAAAGTCTAGACACTTCGACAGTTTATAACTTCAATTAAAATAAAGCAACAATCACAGAACTTAACTTGTGTCGCTCAATTAGACTGCCAAATTTCATTACATACCATATATATTCGCTTATAAATTGAGCCCAACTGCAAACTGCACAGAACCAGATCTGCTATTGCATAATGTGCTGGCAGATTTGGGTTTATGCAGTTTGTTCGGAGGAATTAGTAGTTTCTGCCCGCGCATTATGCGATGGCAGATCAGGGTCTATGTTGTTTGCAGTTGGACTGAACTTATAAGAAAGTATATGTGGTATCTGATTTGCAGGGTTTGCAGCTTGAGCTTGTGCTTAAAATGTTTCAAGAACAGAAAACTTAATGAGCTGGAGTTTGAGACGGAGATTCTGTGTCGGACAATCCTACTTTTGTAAACTCTATCTCAAACTCCTGTGCCATATCAAGTATAAAAGAGAAAGTCATGAATCAGCAATGTAATTATCTCGGGGGTAAACAGACCACCTGACTATGACATGTATTTCTTTTTATAAATCATAAATCTTGAGAGTCTTCCAAAGATATTGGTTACCATAGATTTCTGGATATCGGTCTTTTGTTGGCACTGTGACAGGCTGACTACCCCCCTGGGCCCCATCCATCGGACTCTGGCCTGCCTCATCACTTGTACCCCCTAAGTGTGTCGTTTGACGTACCATTGTTTTGTTGGACAGCGAGTCAGCTTAGAGAGTCATCTTCAAACCTGACATGGTACAAAATGGAAATGTATTTCACAGTACTCTTTGTATTTCTCTTTAAATTACGTGTAAAAGGATAAAAGACACGATAAGCCCTCTTTGTACTTCCTTGAAATTATGTGTAAAAGAAAAAAAAGCATGATAAGCACTCTTTGTATTTCTCTATAAATTACGTGTAAAGGATAAAAGACATGATAAGCACTCTGTATTTCTCTTGAAATTATGTGTAAAAGGATAAAAGACACGATACACACTCTTTGTATTTCTATTGAAATTATGCGTAATAGAATAAAAGACCTGATAAGTACTCTTTGTATTTCTCTTGAAATTATGTGTAAAAGAATAAATGACATGATAAGCACTCTTTGTATTTCTCTTGAAATTATGTGTAGAAGGATAAAAGACATGATACACACTCTTTGTATTTCTCTTGAAATTATGTATTAAAAAATAAAAGACCTGGCAAGCACAAGAGCTAGGCCAAAAATCCACCAACTCCACCACAAAATTCTATATATAATTTTTTAAATCTTACACTTCACTTGTGGGAAAATTCCAAGTTTACAAAAAGATTCAATTTAGCACATAATTTTTTTTCATTACTCTTCCTTCTTCTCCTAACAAATTGATTGTTGGATGCTACTTGAAATTATCTATCATCAGCATCATGTAACTCATGTTCCAAGATTTAATATTTTGTATTTTTTGACAAAAAGTGCAGGGAACAATACATAAAGTCAACAGAGATTCACAAATAATGAGAAAAGCCAACAAATACATATTACCGTACAAATCTTCAAACTCAACGAAAAAGCTACACTTGATGGAACAATCTGCAGGTGTGGTAACCCAGAAAAGAGGAAAATAAGAATGAAAACCCAAAGCAACACTTTTACAATTAAAACATCAACAATAGTAACTAAATCTTTATTACAAATGGTCTAAGCCATGACAGTGGTTTGAGTAATGCAAGGCTAGCGATTGAACTGGGAGACGAAGTCTATCAATACCAAAGACCATAAAGCTGTTCTTTTCTGATACCACAGCCGATAATGTCAGAAAATTATAAAAAGTGGTAGAGAACAAATTGTTGGTCTATACTACCACAGATACTTGGTTTCCACAACCAAATTCCGGAGGTAGCCAAAATTAGATTGGTAATCTACATTTTGTAAGTAATCACGAAACCTGTCTCTCTGCAATGGACAGAGAAAAAGCAGTAGCTAAAAACAGATTGTATGATAAAATTTACTATCCATCATAGAAATCTATTTGGCAGCCACTAATCAGATATTATATTGTGTTCAGCTGTCATATCAGGCTTATTTCCTTTCTTTTCTTTCTTGTTTCATTCTAGTCCAGACTTCCTGATATGGAGTTTCTTTTGTGTGATATTATTCATGACCATGTGCAGAATTGTTTGCATTATATGTATTTTTCATTATAGAAGCAGACCTGCTGATGGATATTGCAAAAGTGCATATTTTTTACCACAATCAAAACTCAAATTGTCAACAGTCAAACTGACAATTTCTGTCAAGTCATTGCAGCTTCTTCTTGAACTTCCTTTCATAATTTCTATTGTGTTTTAAAATATTGTACTAGCAAACCGTATTCTTGCGGTACTAAACAACAAATGAATCACAAATCATACACAATTTGCCTGCTAATGAAAGTTGCTGTACTTGTTTATTTATCATTTATCTCCAATCCTGTATTCAGGAAATATTGTAAATTATGCTAATTTTGCAATAAACAATATCCAATAGAACATACTCGTTGTACCACAATATAAAACGAGATTCTCATATTCTTGCGGCAAATGTAATCGCTGTACGGGGGTCCAATCCGGGTATGAAATGATAACGATGTCAGTAATAACTAATAACACACCACATCATCATGCGTAACAGAAAATTTAAAATTAAGTTTTAAAATGTGAAATATTAACAATCATTATGAGTCTGTACAATTATATATATTGTAAATCTCTGAAGAGGTACTCAAATTTTAAGCATAGTGAGTCCACCACATTTTCCCTAATTTACAGTCATCAGCTGTTTGCAAATAATAAGCTTCTTGTTATCTGTGACTTTCAACTCTTTGAGACCTCTGCTCTCAGACACATCATTATTGTGTTTGTCAAAAGGCACCTGAGGTTCTATATATAATTCTGCTGGTTGTTTTTCTAATTTTTTTTTTTTTTTAATTTTAAAAATATTCTTTGCAAAATTTTGTCTTTATTTCGGTATATGATTGACTGTTACTTGCACATCTTTTATGGACATGCTATAAAAATATACCCTGTAGTCTCTAAAGGCAGCTGTGGTGTTTTCTAGAAACATCGCTCTTCCATTTTCACTCCTTACCTAGTATCAATACAACAGCCCTTATTCTATTCCATGTTTTTGTCAATAAGCAATATAGGGGATAAAAGTGAAAGTAGATCTTTCATATGTTTTCTATTGATTTATTATTTTCTTATTTATTTCCAGAACAGAAAATATTGTCCAAAGAATTTGTTATTAGTTAAGATCAAACACTTCTTTTTTAACAAAACTACCGTTTTAATAGTCTTACAATGTAAGACGTCTACCCTGATATTTTATCTTGTTTGGCGTGGAGTCAAAAAACAAAATATCTGGGTAGACGTCTTACATTGAAGGACTACTGACTTAAATGACCGGCAGATGGTGCAAGTATCTATTTGGAACGGAAATAGTAAATACCGCGAAAATATGGAACCCGCGAGAATAGAAGAAACGAGTATATACAGGCAGGAAGGATAATGACAGACAAGTATGAATTAGACATAATGGAGATTAAGTAGTAGCCTCAACGTCTCGCGGTGTATAAATAAGGGTCCCAGACTGTTGAGGCGTATTCCAAGATACTTAGCATATGTTTTTCATTATTTCCAAATGTAATGTAGCTTTTAAAGGTTATGAATTTTCAGAAGATAGATTACAGAAGCTAAAATCTTGCGATCGAAATCTGTATGTCTTGCCAATAAAATCGGAATATCATCGGCCTTTTCCGTTAAGTTCAGAAAGAAACCTCGGATGTAATTCGTCATTGGGAACTACTTTCGTTCACATGGAACAATACGGCGATGGAAAGAGATAGTCACAATCGGAAGACATTCGGCCTTTACTGTTGTAACATCGCCAGAGGACATTAACATGATA